>JAMWET010007602.1:0-44755 GCA_024036415.1 Prochilodus magdalenae | reverse complement strand
CTTGTTTTGTGAGGAAAACAATATTTTCTGACATGGGAACACTTTAATCAAGAGAAAGTTAAATCTTGAACGTGGCAGTACAAAATGAACAGTGTCATTTTCAGTGCATTTAGGCGCTGAAAAAGCGTTTGGGAGCTTTAGAAGCGCCTACAGGCTCTAGAACGGCCAAAAAGCTCAACTTTGTAATGAAACTTGTTTTGTGACAGAAACAATATTTTCTGACATGGGCACCTTGAAAATATGTCTAGAATGAAGGAAAACATTGTTTCTAATCAAGAGAAAGTTAAATCTTGAACGTGGCTGTACAAAATGAACAGTGTCATTTTCAGTGCATTTAGGCGCTGAAAAAGCGTTTGGGAGCTTTAGAAGCGCCTACAGGCTCTAGAACGGCCAAAAAGCTCAACTTTGTAATGAAACTTGTTTTGTGACAGAAACAATATTTTCTGACATGGGAACACTTTAAATATGTCTAGAATGAAGGAAAACATTGTTTCTAATCAAGAGAAAGTTAAATCTTGAACGTGGCAGTAAAAAATGAACAGTGTCATTTTCAGTGCATTTAGGCGCTGAAAAAGCGTTTGGGAGCTTTAGAAGCGCCTACAGGCTCTAGAACGGCCAAATACCTCAACTTTGTAATGAAACTTGCTTTGTGACAGAAACAATATATTTCTGACATGGGAACACTTTAAATATGTCTAGAATGAAGGAAAACATTGTTTCTAATCAAGAGAAAGTTAAATCTTGAACGTGGCAGTACAAAATGAACAGTGTCATTTTCAGTGCATTTAGGCGCTGAAAAAGCGTTTGGGAGCTTTAGAAGCGCCTACAGGCTCTAGAACGGCCAAAAAAAGCTCAACTTTGTAATGAAACTTGTTTTGTGACAGAAACAATATTTTCTGACATGGGAACACTTTAAATATGTCTAGAATGAAGGAAAACATTGTTTCTAATCAAGAGAAAGTTAAATCTTGAACGTGGCAGTAAAAAAATGAACAGTGTCATTTTCAGTGCATTTAGGCGCTGAAAAAGCGTTTGGGAGCTTTAGAAGCGCCTACAGGCTCTAGAACGGCCAAAAAGCTCAACTTTGTAATGAAACTTGTTTTGTGACAGAAACAATATTTTCTGACATGGGAACACTTGAAATATGTCTAGAATGAAGGAAAACATTGTTTCTAATCAAGAGAAAGTTAAATCTTGAACGTGGCAGTACAAAATGAACAGTGTCATTTTCAGTGCATTTAGGCGCTGAAAAAGCGTTTGGGAGCTTTAGAAGCGCCTACAGGCTCTAGAACGGCCAAAAAGCTCAACTTTGTAATGAAACTTGTTTTGTGACAGAAAAAATATTTTTTGACATGGGAACACTTTAAATATGTCTAGAATGAAGGAAAACATTGTTTCTAATCAAGAGAAAGTTAAATCTTGAACGTGGCAGTACAAAATGAACAGTGTCATTTTCAGTGCATTTAGGCGCTGAAAAAGCGTTTGGGAGCTTTAGAAGCGCCTACAGGCTCTAGAACGGCCAAAAAGCTCAACTTTGTAATGAAACTTGTTTTGTGACAGAAACAATATTTTTTTGACATGGGAACACTTTAAATATGTCTAGAATGAAGGAAAACATTGTTTCTAATCAAGAGAAAGTTAAATCTTGAACGTGGCAGTACAAAATGAACAGTGTCATTTTCAGTGCATTTAGGCGCTGAAAAAGCGTTTGGGAGCTTTAGAAGCGCCTACAGGCTCTAGAACGGCCAAAAAAGCTCAACTTTGTAATGAAACTTGTTTTGTGACAGAAAAAATATTTTTTCTGACATGGGAACACTTTAAATATGTCTAGAATGAAGAAAAACATTGTTTCTAATCAAGAGAAAGTTAAATCTTGAACGTGGCAGTACAAAATGAACAGTGTCATTTTCAGTGCATTTAGGCGCTGAAAAAGGGTTTTGGGAGCTTTAGAAGCGCCTACAGGCTTTAGAACGGCCAAAAAGCTCAACTTTGTAATGAAACTTGTTTTGTGACAGAAACAATATTTTCTGACATGGGAACACTTTAAATATGTCTAGAATGAAGGAAAACATTGTTTCTAATCAAGAGAAAGTTAAATCTTGAACGTGGCAGTACAAAATGAACAATGTCATTTTCAGTGCATTTAGGCGCTGAAAAAGCGTTTGGGAGCTTTAGAAGCGCCTACAGGCTTTAGAACGGCCAAAAAGCTCAAAAAGCTTGTAATGAAACTTTGTTTTGTGACAGAAAACAATATTTTCTGACATGGGAACACTTTAAATATGTCTAGAATAAAGAAGGAAAAACATTGTTTTTAAAAGCAATAGAAAGTTAAATCTTGAACGTGGCAGTACAAAATGAACAGTGTCATTTTCAGTTCTTTTAGGCGCTGAAAATGCGTTTGGGAGCTTTAGAAGCGCCTACAGGCTCTAGAAAGGCCAAAAAGATCAACTTTGTAATGAAAATTGTTTTGTGACAGAAAAAATATTTTTTCTGACAGGGGAACACTTTAACAATCTCTAGAATGAAGGAAAACATTGTTTCTAATCAAGAGAAAGTTAAATCTTGAACGTGGCAGTACAAAATGAACAGTGTCATTTTCAGTGCATTTAGGCGCTGAAAAAAGCGTTTGGGAGCTTTAGAAGCGCCTACAGGCTCTAGAACGGCCAAAAAAGCTCAACTTTGTAATGAAAAACTGTTTTGACAAAGAAAAACAATATTTTCTGACATGGGAACACTTTAAATATGTCTAGAATGAAGGAAAACATTGTTATTAATCAAGAGAAAGTGAAATCTTGAACGTGGCAGTACAAAATGAACAGTGTCATTTTCAGTGCATTTAGGCGCTGAAAAAGCGTTTGGGAGCTTTAGAAGCGCCTACAGGCTCTAGAACGGCCAAAAAGCTCAACTTTGTAATGAAACTTGTTTTGTGACAGAAACAATATTTTCTGACATGGGAACACTTTAAATATGTCTAGAATGAAGAAAAACATTGTTTCTAATCAAGAGAAAGTTAAATCTTGAACGTGGCAGTACAAAATGAACAGTGTCATTTTCAGTGCATTTAGGCGCTGAAAAAGCGTTTGGGAGCTTTAGAAGCGCCTACAGGCTCTAGAACGGCCAAAAAGCTCAACTTTGTAATGAAACTTGTTTTGTGACGAAAAAAAAATTTTTCTGACATGGGAACACTTTAAATATGTCTAGAATGAAGGAAAACATTGTTTCTAATCAAGAGAAAGTTAAATCTTGAACGTGGCAGTACAAAATGAACAGTGTCATTTTCAGTGCATTTAGGCGCTGAAAAAGCGTTTGGGAGCTTTAGAAGCGCCTACAGGCTCTAGAACGGCCAAAAAGCTCAACTTTGTAATGAAACTTGTTTTGTGACAAAAACAATATTTTCTGACATGGGAACACTTTAAATATGTCTAGAATGAAGGAAAACATTGTTTCTAATCAAGAGAAAGTTAAATCTTGAACGTGGCAGTACAAAATGAACAGTGTCATTTTCAGTGCATTTAGGCGCTGAAAAAGCGTTTGGGAGCTTTAGAAGCGCCTACAGGCTCTAGAACGGCCAAAAAAGCTCAACTTTGTAATTAAAACTTGTTTTGTGACAGAAAAAATATTTTCTGACATGGGAACACTTTAAATATGTCTAGAAGGGAGGAAAACATTGTTTCTAATCAAGAGAAAGTTAAATCTTGAACGTGGCAGTACAAAATGAACAGTGTCATTTTCAGTGCCTTTAGGCGCTAAAAAAAGCGTTTGGGAGCTTTAGAAGCGCCTACAGGCTCTAGAACGGCCAAAAAGCTCAACTTTGTAATGAAACTTGTTTTGTGAACTAAATAATATTTTCTGACATGGGAACACTTTAAATATGTCTAGAATGAAGAAAAACATTGTTTCTAATCAAGAGAAAGTGAAATCTTGAACGTGGCAGTACAAAATGAACAGTGTCATTTTCAGTGCATTTAGGCGCTGAAAAATGCGTTTGGGAGCTTTAGAAGCGCCTACAGGCTCTAGAACGGCCAAAAAAAGCTCAACTGTGTAATGAAAACTTGTGTGTTTGACAGAAAAAAATATTTTTGACATGGGAACACTTTAAATATGTCTAGAATGAAGAAAAACATTGTTTCTAATCAAGAGAAAGTTAAATCTTGAACGTGGCAGTACAAAATGAACAGTGTCATTTTCAGTGCATTTAGGCGCTGAAAAAGCGTTTGGGAGCTTTAGAAGCGCCTACAGGCTCTAGAACGGCCAAAAAAGCTCAACTTTGTAATGAAACTTGTTTTGTGACAGAAACAATATTTTCTGACATGGGAACACTTTAAATATGTCTAGAATGAAGGAAAAAACATTGTTTCTAATCAAGAGAAAGTGAAATCTTGAACGTGGCAGTACAAAATGAACAGTGTCATTTTCAGTGCATTTAGGCGCTGAAAAAGCGTTTGGGAGCTTTAGAAGCGCCTACAGGCTCTAGAACGGCCAAAAAGCTCAACTTTGTAATGAAACTTTTTTTTGTGACAGAAACAATATTTTCTGACATGGGAACACTTTAAATATGTCTAGAATGAAGGAAAACATTGTTTCTAATCAAGAGAAAGTGAAATCTTGAACGTGGCAGTACAAAATGAACAGTGTCTACAGTAACAGTGCATTTAGGCGCTGAAAAAAAAGCGTTTGGGAGCTTTAGAAGCGCCTACAGGCTCTAGAACGGCCAAAAAAGCTCAAAAAAGCTTTGTAATGAAAAAAACTGTTTTGTGACAGAAAAAAAATATTTTTCTGACATGGGAACACTTTAAATATGTCTAGAATGAAGAAAAACATTGTTTCTAATCAAGAGAAAGTTAAATCTTGAACGTGGCAGTACAAAATGAACAGTGTCATTTTCAGTGCATTTAGGCGCTGCAAAAAAAAGCGTTTTTGTGAGCTTTAGAAGCGCCTACAGGCTCTAGAACGGCCAAAAAAGCTCAACTGTGTAATGAAACTTGTTTTGTAAGAAAAAACATTATTTTCTGACATGGGAACACTTTAAATATGTCTAGAATGAAGGAAAACATTGTTTCTAATCAAGAGAAAGTGAAATCTTGAACGTGGCAGTACAAAAATGAACAGTGTCATTTTCAGTGCATTTAGGCGCTGAAAAAGCGTTTGGGAGCTTTAGAAGCGCCTACAAGCTCTAGAACGGCCAAAAGATAAAATTTGTAAAGAAACTTTTTGTGTTAAAGAAAAAAAATTTTCTGACATGGGAACACTTTAAATATGTCTAGAATGAAGGAAGGAAAACATTGTTTCTAATCAAGAGAAAGTGAAATCTTGAACGTGGCAGTACAAAATGAACAGTGTCATTTTCAGTGCATTTAGGCGCTGAAAAAGCGTTTGGGAGCTTTAGAAGCGCCTACAGGCTCTAGAACGGCCAAAAAGCTCAACTTTGTAATGAAACTTGTTTTGTGACAAAAACAATATTTTCTGACATGGGAACACTTTAAATATGTCTAGAATGAAGGAAAACATTGTTTCTAATCAAGAGAAAGTTAAATCTTGAACGTGGCAGTACAAAATGAACAGTGTCATTTTCAGTGCATTTAGGCGCTAAAAAAAAAGTTTGGGAGCTTTAGAAGCGCCTACAAGCTCTAGAACGGCCAAAAAGCTCAACTTTGTAATGAAACTTGTTTTGTGACAGAAAAAAATTTTTTTTTGACATGGGAACACTTTAAATATGTCTAGAATGAAGGAAAACATTGTTTCTAATCAAGAGAAAGTGAAATCTTGAACGTGGCAGTACAAAATGAACAGTGTCATTTTCAGGGCATTTGGGAGCTTTAGAAGCGCCTAGAGGCTCTAGAACGGCCAAAAAGCTCAACTTTGTAATGAAAAAGTGAAAGTGACAGAAAAAAAATATATTTTCTGACATGGGAACACTTTAAATATGTCTAGAATGAAGGAAAACATTGTTTCTAATCAAGAGAAAGTTAAAATTTTGAACGTGGCAGTACAAAATGAACAGTGTCATTTTCAGTGCATTTAGGCGCTGAATAAGAAGCGTTTGGGAGCTTTAGAAGCGCCTACAGGCTCTAGAACGGCCAAAAAGCTCAACTTTGTAATGAAACTTGTTTTGGGAGGAAAACAATATTTTCTGACATGGGGACACTTTAAATATGTCTAGAATGAAGGAAAACATTGTTTCTAATCAAGAGAAAGTTAAATCTTGAACGTGGCAGTACAAAATGAACAGTGTCATTTTCAGTGCATTTAGGCGCTGAAAAAAGCGTTTGGGAGCTTTAGAAGCGCCTACAGGCTCTAGAACGGCCAAAAAGCTAAAAAATGTAATGAAACTTTTTTTTGTATTAAAAAAATATTTTCTGACATGGGAACACTTTAAATATGTCTAGAATGAAGGAAAACATTGTTTCCAATCAAGAGTAAGTGAAATCTTGAACGTGGCAGTACAAAATGAACAGTGTCATTTTCAGTGCATATATGCGCTGTAAAAGCGTTTGGGAGCTTTAGAAGCGCCTACAGGCTCTAGAACGGCCAAAAAGCTCAACTTTGTAATGAATATTGTTTTGTGACAGTTTCATTTTTTTCTGACATGTGATCTATTTATAATATGTCTAGAATGAAGGAAAACATTGTTTCTAATCAAGAGAAAGTGAAATCTTGAACGTGGCAGTACAAAATGAACAGTGTCATTTTCAGTGCATTTAGGCGCTGAAAAAGCGTTTGGGAGCTTTAGAAGCGCCTACAGGCTCTAGAACGGCCAAAAAGCTCAACTTTGTAATGAAACTTGTTTTTGGAGGAAAACAATATTTTCTGACATGGGAACACTTTAAATATGTCTAGAATGAAGGAAAACATTGTTTCTAATCAAGAGAAAGTTAAATCTTGAACGTGGCAGTACAAGATGAACAATGTCATTTTCAGTGCATTTAGGCGCTGAAAAAAAAGCGTTTGGGGGAGCTTTAGAAGCGCCTACAGGCTCTAGAACGGCCAAAAAGCTCAACTTTGTAATGAAACTTGTTTTGTGACAGAAACACTTTTTTTCTGACATGGGAACACTTTAAATATGTCTAGAATGAAGGAAAACATTGTTTCTAATCAAGAGAAAGTTAAATCTTGAACGTGGCAGTACAAAATGAACAGTGTCATTTTTTAAGTGCATTTAGGCGCTGAAAAAGCGTTTGGGAGCTTTAGAAGCGCCTACAGGCTCTAGAACGGCCAAAAACAAAACTTTGTAAAGAAACTTGTTTTTGTGACAGAAAAAAAATTTTTTTTTGACATGGGAACACGGTATATATGTCTAGAATGAAGGAAAACATTGTTTCTAATCAAGAGAAAGTTAAATCTTGAACGTGGCAGTACAAAATGAACAGTGTCATTTTGGGAGCTTTAGAAGCGCCTACAGGCTCTAGAACGGCCAAAAAGCTCAACTTTGTAATGAAACTTGTTTTGTGACAGAAACTATATTTTCTGACATGGGAACACTTTAAATATGTATAGAATGAAGGAAAAAAAATGTTTCTAATCAAGAGAAAGTTAAATCTTGAACGTGGCAGTACAAAATGAACAGTGTCATTTTCAGTGCATTTAGGCGCTGAAAAAGCGTTTGGGAGCTTTAGAAGCGCCTACAGGCTCTAGAACGGCCAAAAAGCTCAACTTTGTAATGAAACTGGTTTTGTGACAGAAAAAAAAAATTCAGACATGGGAACACTTTAAATATGTCTAGAATGAAGGAAAACATTGTTTCTAATCAAGAGAAAGTTAAATCTTGAACGTGGCAGTACAAAATGAACAGTGTCATTTTCAGTGCATTTAGGCGCTGAAAAAGCGTTTGGGAGCTTTAGAAGCGCCTACAGGCTCTAGAACGGCCAAAAAAAGCTCAACTTTGTAATGAAACTTGTTTTGTCACAGAAACAATATTTTCTGACATGGGAACACTTTTAATATGTCTAGAATGAAGGAAAACATTGTTTCTAATCAAGAGAAAGTTAAATCTTGAACGTGGCAGTACAAAATGAACAGTGTCATTTTCAGTGCATTTAGGCGCTGAAAAAGCGTTTGGGAGCTTTAGAAGCGCCTACAGGCTCTAGAAAGGCCAAAAAGCTCAACTTTGTAATGAAACTTGTTTTGTGACAGAAACAATATTTTCTGACATGGGAACACTTTAAATATGTCTAGAATAAGGGAAAACATTGTTTCTAATCAAGAGAAAGTTAAATCTTGAACGTGGCAGTACAAAATGAACAGTGTCATTTTCATTGCATTTAGGCGCTGAAAAAGCGTTTGGGAGCTTTAGAAGCGCCTACAGGCGTTTGGGAGCTTTAGAAGCGCCTACAGGCTTAAGAACGGCCAAAAAGCTCAACTTTGTAATGAAACTTGTTTTGTGACAGAAACAATATTTTCTGACATGGGAACACTTTAAATATGTCTAGAATGAAAGAAAACAATGTTTCTAATAAATAGGAAGTGAAATCTTGAACCTGGCAGTACAAAATGAACAGTGCTTTTTTTATTGTATTTAGGCGCTTAAAAAGCGTTTGGGAGCTTTAGAAGCACCTACAGGCTTTAGAACGGCCAAATAGCTCAACTTTGTAATGAAACTTTTTTGTGACAAGACATTATTTTCTGACATGGGACCACTTTAATTATGTAAATAGAATGAAGGGAAACATTGTTTCTAATCAAGAGAAAGTTAAATCTTGAACGTGGCAGTACAAAATGAACAGTGTCATTTTGTACTGCATTTTCAAAAAAAGCGTTTGGGAGCTTTTGCTTAGAAGCGCCTACAAAGCTTTAGAACGGCCAAAAAGCTCAACCCATGTAATGACAATATTTTCTGACATGGGAAGCTTTTTAAATATGTCTAGAATGCCTGTAGGCGCTTCTAAAAAGCTCCCAAACGCTTTTTTCAGCGCCTAAATGCACTGAAAATGACACTGTTCATTTTGTACTGCAACGTTTTAGAAGATTTCACTTTCTTTGAAAAGAAACAATGTTTTCCTTCATTCTAGACATATTTAAAGTGTTTCCCATGTCAGAAAAAACTTTTGTTTCTGTCACAAAAAAAACATTGTTACAAAGTTGAGCTTTTTGGCCGTTCTAGAGCCTGTAGGCGCTTCTAAAGCTCCCAAACGCTTTTTTTTCAGCGCGCTAAATGCACTGAAAATGACACTGTTCATTTTGTACTGCCACGTTCAAGATTTCACTTTCTCTTGATTAGAAACAATGTTTTCCTTCATTCTAGAATATTTAAAGTGTTCCCATGTCAGAAAAAATATTGTTTCTGTCACAAAAAAGTGAAATTTTTTCATTACAAAGTTGAGCTTTTTGGCCGTTCTAAAGGCTTTAGGCGCTTCTAAAGCTCCCAAACGCTTTTTCAGCGCCTAGGCGCTTGCAAAGCTGAAAAAAGCTTTTTTTTGTAGCGCCTAAGATGCACTGAAACATGGGAAAACTGTTTTCCTTTGTACTAGAATATTTAAAGTTTCCAAGATTTCAGTTAAATATTGTTTTTGGCATTACAAAACAAGTTTCATTTTCCTTTTTGGCCGTTCTAAAGCATATTTAAAGTGTTTGTCAGAAAAGCTAAATGCAATGAAAATGACACAAAACAAGTTTTGTATACAAATATGTCACTTTCTCTTGCTTTGTTTTCCTTCAAGAGAAAGTTAAATCTTGAAGTGCGCTTCTAAAGCTCAAAAAATATTTTTTCAGCGCCTAAATGTTTCTGACAAATGTTGAGACTTTTTCGTTCTAAAGCCTGTAGGCGCTTGCCACGTTCAAGAGTTTCGCTTTCTATGATTTTGAGCTAAAAATGTTTTCACTTTCATTTTTTACTCACATTCATTTCACTTTCTTTGATTAAAACAATGTTTTCCTTCTGACATATTTAAATATTTGTTTTTCTGTCATCAGAAAATATTGTTTCTGTCACAAAACAAGTTTCATTACAAAGTTGAGCTTTTTGGCCGTTCTAAAGCCTGTAGGCGCTTCTAAAGCTCCCAAACGCTTTTTCAGCGCCTAAATGCACTGAAAATGACACTGTTCATTTTGTACTGCCACGTTCAAGATTTCACTTTTTCTTGATTAGAAACAATGTTTTCCTTCATTCTAGACATATTTAAAGTGTTCCCATGTCAGAAAATATTTTTTCTGTCAAAAAACAAATTTTATTACAAAAAGTTGAGATTTTTGGCCATTTTAAAGCCTGTAGGCGCTTCTAAAGCTCCCAAACGCTTTTAAAGCGCCTAAATGCAATTAAAAAGGACATTGTTCATTTTGTACTGCCACGTTCAAGATTTCACTTTCTCTTGATTAGAAACAATGTTTTCCTTCATTCTAGACATATTTAAAGTGTTCCCATGTCAGAAAATATTGTTTCTGTCACAAAAAAAGTTTCATTACAAAGTTGAGCTTTTTGGCCGTTCTAGAGCCTGTAGGCGCTTCTAAAGCTCCCAAACGCTTTTTCAGCGCCTAAATGCACTGAAAATGACACTGTTCATTTTGTACTGCCACGTTCAAGATTTCACTTTTTCTTGATTAGAAACAATGTTTTCCTTCATTCTAGACATATTTAAAGTGTTCCCATGTCAGAAAATATTGTTTCTGTCACAAAACAAGTTTCATTACAAAGTTGAGCTTTTTGGCCGTTCTAGAGCCTGTAGGCGCTTCTAAAGCTCCCAAACGCTTTTTCAGCGCCTAAATGCACTGAAAATGACACTGTTCATTTTGTACTGCCACGTTCAAGATTTCACTTTCTCTTGATTAGAAACAATGTTTTCCTTCATTCTAGACATATTAAAGTGTTCCCATGTCAGAAAATATTGTTTCTGTCACAAAACAAGTTTCATTACAAAGTTGAGCTTTTTGGCCGTTCTAGAGCCTGTAGGCGCTTCTAAAGCTCCCAAACGCTTTTTTTAGCGCCTAAATGCACTGAAAATGACACTGTTCATTTTGTACTGCCACGTTCAAGATTTCACTTTCTCTTGATTAGAAACAATGTTTTCCTTCATTCTAGACATATTTAAAGTGTTCCCATGTCAGAAAATATTGTTTTCTTTCACAAAACAAGTTTCATTACAAAGTTGAGCTTTTTGGCCGTTCTAGAGCCTGTAGGCGCTTCTAAAGCTCCCAAACGCTTTTTCAGCGCCTAAATGCACTGAAAATGACACTGTTCATTTTGTACTGCCACGTTCAAGATTTTACTTTTCTCTTGATTAGAAACAATGTTTTCCTTCATTCTAGACATATTTAAAGTGTTCCCATGTCAGAAAATATTGTTTCTGTCACAAAACAAGTTTTATTACAACGTTGAGCTTTTTGGCCGTTCTAAAGCCTGTAGGCGCTTCTAAAGCTCCCAAACGCTTTTTCAGCGCCTAAATGCACTGAAAATGACACTGTTCATTTTTGTACTGCCACGTTCAAGATTTCACTTTCTCTTGATTAGAAACAATGTTTTCCTTCATTCTAGACATATTTAAAGTGTTCCCATGTCAGAAAATATTGTTTCTGTCACAAAACAAGTTTCATTACAAAGTTGAGCTTTTTGGCCGTTCTAGAGCCTGTAGGCGCTTCTAAAGCTCCCAAACGCTTTTTCAGCGCCTAAATGCACTGAAAATGACACTGTTCATTTTGTACTGCCACGTTCAAGATTTCACTTTCTCTTGATTAGAAACAATGTTTTCCTTCATTCTAGACATATTTAAAGTGTCCCCATGTCAGAAAATATTGTTTCTGTCACAAAACAAGTTTCATTACAAAGTTGAGCTTTTTGGCCGTTCTAAAGCCTGTAGGCGCTTCTAAAGCTCCCAAACGCTTTTTCAGCGCCTAAATGCAATGAAAATGACACTGTTCATTTTGTACTGCCACGTTCAAGATTTCACTTTCTATTGCTTAGAAACAATGTTTTCCTTCATTCTAGACATATTTAAAGTGTTCCCATGTCAGAAAATATTGTTTTTTGTCACAAAACAAGTTTTATTACAACGTTGAGCTTTTTGGCCGTTCTAAAGCCTGTAGGCGCTTCTAAAGCTCCCAAACGCTTTTTCAGCGCCTAAATGCAATGAAAATGACACTGTTCATTTTGTACTGCCACGTTCAAGATTTCACTTTCTATTGCTTAGAAACAATGTTTTCCTTCATTCTAGACATATTTAAAGTGTTCCCATGTCAGAAAATATTGTTTTCCTCCCAAAACAAGTTTCATTACAAAGTTGAGCTTTTTGGCCGTTCTAAAGCCTGAAGGCGTTTCTAAAGCTCCCAAACGCTTTTTCAGTGACAAAAATGCAATGAAAATGACACTGTTCATTTTGTACTGCCACGTTCAAGATTTCACTTTCTCTTGATTAGAAACAATGTTTTCCTTCATTCTAGACATATTTAAAGTGTTCCCATGTCAGAAAATATTGTTTCTGTCACAAAACAAGTTTCATTACAAAGTTGAGCTTTTTGGCCGTTCTAAAGCCTGTAGGCGCTTCTAAAGCTCCCAAACGCTTTTTCAGCGCCTAAATGCAATGAAAATGACACTGTTCATTTTGTACTGCCACGTTCAAGATTTCACTTTCTATTGCTTAGAAACAATGTTTTCCTTCATTCTAGACATATTTAAAGTGTTCCCATGTCAGAAAATATTGTTTTTGTCACAAAACAAGTTTCATTACAAAGTTTAGATTTTTGGCAGGTTCTAAAGACTGTAGGCACTTCTAAAGCTCCCAAATGCAATGAAAATGACACTGTTCATTTTGTACTGCCACGTTCAAGATTTCACTTTCTATTGCTTAGAAACAATGTTTTCCTTCATTCTAGACATATTTAAAGTGTTCCCATGTCAGAAAATATTGTTTTCCTCCCAAAACAAGTTTCATTACAAAGTTGAGCTTTTTGGCCGTTCTAAAGCCTGTAGGCGCTTCTAAAGCTCCCAAACGCTTTTTCAGCGCCTAAATGCAATGAAAATGACACTGTTCATTTTGTACTGCCACGTTCAAGATTTCACTTTCTATTGATTAGAAACAATGTTTTCCTTCATTCTAGACATATTTAAAGTGTTCCCATGTCAGAAAATATTGTTTTTTGTCACAAAACAAGTTTTATTACAACGTTGAGCTTTTTGGCCGTTCTAAAGCCTGTAGGCGCTTCTAAAGCTCCCAAACGCTTTTTCAGCGCCTAAATGCAATGAAAATGACACTGTTCATTTTGTACTGCCACGTTCAAGATTTCACTTCCTTTTGCTTAGAAACAATGTTTTCCTTCATTCTATACATATTTAAAGTGTTCCCATGTTAAAAAAAAATATTTTTTTTTTGTCACAAAACAAGTTTCATTACAACGTTGAGCTTTTTGGCCGTTCTAAAGCCTGTAGGCGCTTCTAAAGCTCCCAAACGCTTTTTCAGCGCCTAAATGCAATGAAAATGACACTGTTCATTTTGTACTGTCACGTTCAAGATTTCACTTCCTATTGCTTAGAAACAATGTTTTCCTTCATTCTAGACATATTTAAAGTGTTCCCACGTCAGAAAATATTGTACAACATGAACAGTGTCCTTTTCATTGCGTTTTAGAGCTTTAGAAGCGCCTACAGGCTTTAGAACGGCCAAAAAGCTCAACGTTGTAATGAAACTTGTTTTGTGACAAAAACAATATTTTCTGACATGGGAACACTTTAAATATGTCTAGAATGAAGGAAAACATTGTTTCTAAGCAATAGGAAGTGAAATCTTGAACGTGGCAGTACAAAATGAACAGTGTCATTTTCATTGCGTTTGGGAGCTTTAGAAGCGCCTACAGGCTTTAGAACGGCCAAAAAGCTCAACGTTGTATTGAAACTTTTGTGACACGAACATCATTTTCTGACATGGGTTCCTTGCAAATATGTCTAGAATGAAGGGAAACATTGATTAGAAGCAATAGAAAGTGAAATATTGAACATGGCAGTACAAAATTAATAATGTCATTTTCATTGCTCTTAGGCGCTGAAACGGCGTTTGGGGCGCTTTAGAAGCGCCTACAGGCTTTAGAACTGCCAAAAAGCTCAACTTTGTAATGAAACTTGTTTTGGGAGGATAACAATATTTTCTGACATGGGTACCTTGCAAAAATGTCTAGAATGAAGGAAAACATTGTTTCTAAGCAATAGAAAGTGAAATCTTTAACGTGGCAGTACAAAATGAACAATGTCATTTTCATTCCTCTTAGGCGCTGAAAAGACGTTTGGGGAGCTTTAGAAGCGCCCAAAGGCTTTAGAATGGCCTCGAAGCTCAACTTGGTAATGAAACTTGTTTTGGGAGAAAAACAATATTTTCTGACATTGAAACTTTCCAAATTTGTAAAGAATGAAGGAAAACAGTGTTTCTGAGCAATAAAAAAAGTGAAATTTTGAATGTGGCAAACAAACAATGCAATTTTCCTTGCTCTTAGGTGCTGAAAATGCATTAATAAGGTTTAGAAACGCTTTAATTATTTAAAACTTCCAAAAAGCTCAAACTTGCAATGAATACATTTTGATTTTCTGTAAAGTAAGGTGAAATCTTGGAACGTGGAAGTACAAACGGACAATGTCATTTTAAATGATGTTGATGGGGTTATGGTGTTGAATGCTGCGCTATAGTCCACAAACAGTATTCTCACATATGTGTACTTTTTGCCCAGATGGTAGAGGGCAGTGTGCAGTGTCAGAGCTATTGCCAGGAATCATTTCTGGTATCTCAGTGGCCTGGAGGTCTGGCGCAGCAGAATTTAAATGTTTATTCCGAGGGGAGTGCTTAAGTGTGGTCCCAAAAGGATTGGACGGTGGGCCTGGTTGATGGAGGGCTGGAGACCCACTGAGAGGTGAGAAGAGGCAAGGCTGAGCAAGGTACACGATGGTTGTACATGGGGTGCGAGGTTGTAGGGGCTGGAGAAATAAGCTCCAGGGCAATAGGTCTCTTATCCACGAGGCATGAGATCGTCCCCAGCTGAAAAGGGCTAATTCATCATTATGAAGGCCCTTATATTATGTTCTTTTAGACCACCTTTAGATTTAAAGGTGCACCCCGAATACAGTGCACATTTGGTGGGCAGTTAGCCTCCTAAATAACCTCCTAAATGAGTGTGAAGATGTATTGACTGCAGTAAAAAGCACCAGGGAGCATTTGCTGCCCTCTGGTGGCCAAACAAATACAGAAAATTATTTTCTTTGCCCTCCCTGTAGCCTCCCATAGGCCACTTATGAAGGGAGAATGTGCGCATCCCCAGCAGAAAAATATTGATCCATGGTAAAGGCCCTTATATTCTGGTAGTTTTGACCCCCATGCAAATAAATCTAAAATTGCACCCTGAATAAAGTGCACTTTGGGGGACTAGTGAGCATCCTGAAGCGGGTGGAGAAAGTTATTTTCTCTGGTCTCCCAGTACCCTTCAATAGGCCACTTATGCACGGAGTATGTGAGCGACCCAAGCTGAAAAAGGCTAGTCAGTGATAAAGGCTCTTAGTTTAGGCCTCCATGCATCAGATTCTAAAAGTGCACCCTGGGTAAAGGGCACTTTGGGCTGGCAGTGAGCTTCATGAGAGTGTTGTATGGGCTGGATTCAAGATTTAGTGAGAACAGGCCTTTTATACTGGGAGCATGTGAGCATCCCCAGCTGAAAAGGGCCAGACAATGACAAAGGCCCTTAAATTTTCTTAGGTGGGACCTCCAGGTGACATAATCTAAAGGTGCACTCCAGATAAATGGCACTTTGTGTAGGCAGTGAGCCTCCTGAAAGACAAATAAGCCCCAGGAAGGCCATTTATGCTAGGAGCATGTAAGCACTCCCAGCTGAAAAGGGCTGATAAATTATAGGCCCCTAAATTTGGGCAGGTGCCCTTTCCAGGGGACATGAGAAGCAAGCGCAGCTGAGTTAAAGTAAACCATAATGAGGGGAGTCACGTGACGCGCTGAGCAAGATTGCAGCTTAGCCGTGAACTGCTCGAGGCGGCGCTGTTTTAACTCTTATTTTCACCTATCCTAAGTGGTCAGCTGCTTCTTTTTTCGCTACTAGGCAGTGGAGGTACCGTGCCTCAACCTAGAAATGTCCGGCAGACAGAAGAGTGCGGCGCATTCTGCGGCGAAAATGGGTTTGAGATCTGGTGACTTTAATCAAAATGGCGAGGGCGAGGACGAGGCGAGCCCCTCCGCTGAAAAGACTGGCAATGTGGCTGATGACATCGCTAGCATTTTTGCAATTCTTAAACAAATATCCGGCGAGCTGCAGAGTCTGAAGGAGATTCGTAAGGCTACCACATC
Organism: Prochilodus magdalenae; assembly: GCA_024036415.1. Taxonomy (NCBI): domain Eukaryota; kingdom Metazoa; phylum Chordata; class Actinopteri; order Characiformes; family Prochilodontidae; genus Prochilodus; species Prochilodus magdalenae. The sequence goes on along the minus strand of JAMWET010007602.1, from coordinate 28,505 downwards.
CATGGAGGGAAAACTTTCGGCTCTTATGGACAGAATCAGCGATGTGGAGGGGAGGCTGGGGTTTCTGGAGGAAAGCGACAAGAAGCTACAAGCTAACCCACCGGCCCGGCAGGACGAGCTGGAGGGGCTGAAGGAAAAACTCGTGGATATGGAGGACAGACATAGGCGCAATAACCTACGCTTCATCGGGATACCAGAGGGCAGTGAGCAGGATGATATGCTATCTTATCTACGGAAGATTCTCTCGCAGCTACTTGGCATTGCATCCCCGCCGGACGGCTGGGACATTGAACGTGCTCATAGGGCCCTGGCCCCCGCGCCCACCGTCTACCGAGCGGGTCAGAGATATGGTCTTACGAGCTGCGAGAGAAAAGAATCAGCTTCTCTTGGGAGGCAGAGCTATCATGGTGTTCCCGGATTTCTCCAGGGATACACAACTCAAATGAGCAGCCTTCAGGGAGTGTAAGAAGGCTCTGCATGATCGCCACATCAAGTTTGCCCTGTTGTTTCCTGCCACGCTAAGAATTGACTCCGCGGAAGGACCTAAACGTTTTACGGATCCCAAGAAAGCCATGGAGTTCATTCGGAGTATGCAAACTGTCTAACGGTATGCTCGGGAGTAGCCTTCGAATTTGACTGTTTGGTAGCCATACCACCTGTGCCCTCTGGCTGCCGGATACAATCCGGACATTAGGACGTTAATTTGTGGATGTTATTTTGATATGTGATACCCGAGCTTGCTCAGTGTTGAGGTAGGTCCTCTGTTCAAAATGTTTGTTCCATCTGCGATGCTGCATATCGCACTGTTCCACGCGCGAGGGGCTGACAGTGATGTGATTTGTGTTCTTTATAATTCCTTTCTGTACAATACTCATGTTCTTTGAGTTTAGAAGTTGCTCACTTTTGTGATGGCTCTGTAATCTTAGTGCGGGTTCTCTCAGCCGCCCCAAACATTGTTTTTGAGCGTCGTTGTGTGTGGTACAGTTTTTGCAGGATTATCTGCCATAGGTTGGCTGTGTATTGACCACGAACATTTCAGCGCTGCGAGCGGAGTCCGCTTAGAGTGCTGCACTCAACGTGGTTCATGGACCGCAGTTTTGGGTTAGTGTTTAAGGTTAAAACTTTAATGTTTCGGTGTCTGTTTGATCCTGGTGTTTTTGTATTTTTATGTGTATGCTTATGTTTTTTTTTTGAGCTCCTGTCTGAAAATTAGGAAGACCCACGTATCGCGATTGAAAATAGTTAGATATGTCCCCTCATAAGAATCAGCTGTGCCTCGCCACTTGGAATGTCAAGGGCCTGGGTAATCCCATAAAAAGGAAAAAAGTTATGCTCAGTCTGAAATCCAAGAAATACGATATAGTATTCATGCAGGAGTGTCATATGTCTGTGGGAGAATCTCAGAAATTACGCGGGGACTGGGTGGGGTGGGTGTACTGTAGCCCGGGCACGAGTCAGAGCAGAGGAGTAATCACCTTAATAAATAAACATGTGCAGTTTAACTGTCTTAAGGAAGCGAGGGATGGTGATGGTAGGATAATGGTGGTGCTCGCTGAGATCCAGGGGCAAGCGCTTATTTTGGCTAACTCGTATGCTCCCAACGTAGATAACCCAGAGTTCTTCACGTCTTTAGAAAGTATTTTGCATGATTTGGGGGATTATCCTATTATCTGGGCAGGCGACATGAATGTGGTAATGGACCGAGTTTTGGATCGCAGTTGCCCTGGTAACCCTAGAGTACCAAGGTCTGTAAACACGCTAAAAAGTATTTGTGACTCCCTTTGTTTGGTGGAGATTACACCTTTTATTCACCACCTCATAGCATGTTTTCCCGCATAGATTATTTTTTCTTGTCCAAAAGTCTTGTCCCGTCTATGCTGACCTGTTCAATTGGGAATCTACTGATCTCAGACCATGCTCCAGTATCTTTGGTGCTGGCATCTGCTGTGAGTGTAGAAAGAACACCAAGATGGAGATTTAACTCTTCTCTCCTACAAGATCATACTTTTAAGGATAGGTTAAAAGGTCACATTGACATGTATATTGCAGTTAACTTGCCTTCTGCACCCTCAGCTGGAGTGGTTTGGGAAGCTTTAAAGGCTTACATTAGAGGGATTGTCATACAGCATGCTTCATTCAAGAAAAAGTTGCAGTTGGAGCGGTTGTCTGAATTGGAGAGGTTGGTGCGCAAAGCAGAGAAGGACTTTAAACAGGACATGAGCCCTTCTAATTTACAGACTGTGACACAACTAAAATTTGAATATAACTCGATCCTAACTGAAAAGGTGGAGTTTGGGCTCTTTAGAGCCAGGCAAAAGTATTTTGAGTCCGGTGATAAAGCTGGGAAATTGCTGGCTAGATATATTAAACATAAAGAACTTTCCTCCTCAATCAGCTCTGTTCAGTCGATGGGCAGCCTTCTTACAAAGCCTGTAGATATCAATAATGCATTCAGGGAATTTTACAAAGGCCTTTACACATCTGCCACAGATTCTTCACAGGAGGAGATGGTAAACTTTCTCAACAAATTGAATTTACCAACCTTAAATCTGGACCAACGTGAAATGCTTGATGCTCCTATTACTGAGGAAGAGATCAGAGAAACAATTTTGAACATGCCCTCTGGTAAATCACCTGGCCCGGATGGGTTTACAACAGAGTTTTTTAAATGTTTCTGCACGGAGTTATCACCTCTGTTGTTAAGTATGTACACGGAAGCTCTAGATAAAGGAGTGCTCCCTCCCACACTCTCACAGGCCTTAATATCTTTAATATTAAAAAAAGACAAGGATCCGGCTGATTGTAATAGCTATTGCCCCATCTCCCTCATCTCTGTTGATGTAAAAATTCTCTCTAAAATACTTGCCAATCGGCTACAGGGGGTACTTGCTGATATTATACACCCGGACCAGGTGGGTTTTATTCAGGGTAGGTATTCCACAGATAATATTAGAAGACTTATTGATATTATGTGGATAGTAAGAAATGATGACACTCCAACGGCAGCTATATCGCTAGATGCTGAAAAAGCTTTTGACTCGGTAGAATGGTCTTATTTGTTTTCTGTTCTAGAGGCTTTTGGGTTTGGTCCTGTATTTATAAACTGGGTTAAGTTACTATATAAGCAACCGGTGGCTGCGGTCCAGACAAATGGGCTGATTTCCCCGTACTTTAAGCTTGGTCGTGGCACGAGACAGGGCTGCCCACTCTCTCCGGCAATGTTCTGCTTGGCTATAGAGCCCTTAGCTGTAGCTGTGCGGCAAAACCTTAATTTTCCGGGAGTGGCTGCGGGGGGCTCAGCCCAGAAGCTGATGCTTTTCGCAGACGACATATTACTATTTGTCACTGACCCGGCGAACTCTATCCCTGCCCTACTTAGTACTATTCATTCTTTCTCTAGATTCTCTGGGTATAAAATAAATTGGTCAAAATCAGAAGCTCTCTCTTTGACTGCGTTTTGCCCGCACTCGTTATTTCAGTCTGGATCATTTCAATGGCCGGTAAAGGGTATTCGGTATTTAGGCATCCTTTTTCCCCCAAAAAATTGTGATATAGTAAAAGTTAACTTTGATCCCCTGTTAGAAAACATCTCAACTGACGTGGATAGATGGTCTTCCCTCTATCTTTCCCTTTGGGGCAAAGTCAATGTGTTGAAAATGAACTGCATTCCCAGGATCAATTACTTTCTCAGCTCTCTGCCAATATTTGTCAACCCAACATATTTTAAACGTTTTGAGCGAATCTGCAATGCATTCTTATGGAATGGTAGAAGGCCACGGATGCGGCTGGGGAAACTCTATCTGCCAGTCGATAGGAGTGGTTTAGGCTTGCCCAATTTGGCACTGTTCTATTATGCCTACAGTCTCAGACACGTCGGCCAGTGGTTGCTGCCCCCGGAAAGGGCACCCCCTTGGTTGGCCATAGAACAGTCACTCTCTCCATCCCTCCCTCTGGTATCTCTTCTGACTACCACGTTGTCTTCAGCAATACAAGAGAATTCTATATTTTCTCATCTTCAAGGAGTTTGGAGAAAGGTTTCTCATATTATGGGTGTTAATCCGCATTTAAGTGGGTCAGCTAGTCTCTGGTGTAATCCTAAACTGCAAATAGCCAAGTCACTGGTATTATGGAGGGAGTGGGTGAGCAGAGATATTTTGTTTTTGGATGATTTATTTGAGGATAATACACTTTTATCTTTTGAGCTACTTAAAGACAAATTTGGCTTGAATAACAACCAATCAATCTCCAACTAAGGCATATGCTCGTAAGTGTGTTTGGCACTTCCTCTGGTTTTCAGAGTACAGACGCCCTCAAAAAAATATTAGGCATATTTGGATCGGGTCATGAGGCAGCGCAATATTACTCCCTGTTGATAAATCAGTCAGGTGATAAAGCTATCTCTGCTCTAAAGGCAGCATGGGAGAACGATCTGGGGCTCCTATTTACAGAGGACAAGTGGGCAAAGATTGTTGGTAATTCTAAGCAGATGTCTAGAGACATTAAAACACGCCTTATTCAATTCAAGATTTTACACAGATTTTACTGGACTCCTAGTCGGTTGCATAGGCTGGGTTTGAAGGATACTCCGGTATGTTGGCGTTGTAAGACAGCAGAGGGTTCTTTAATCCACATGCTCTGGTCCTGCCCACGTATCCAACTTTTCTGGGAGGGGGTGCATAACCATACCTTGGAATTGATGGGAGAGCAGACAGACCTGTGTCCGAGTCTCTATATTTTGGGGGATTCTTCCCCTCTATCTCATCTTAGCAAACCAGATTCTCTTTGGATCCAAACTGCCATAATGCTGGGTCGTCAAATTATCATGAGGGTCTGGAAATCTCCAGTTGGGCCGTCAGTCCAAGACTGGCTGTTGGAACTTGGGAAGGTAGCAGCCTACGAAAAACTTTCTTTCAGACTACTGAATAGGCTGGATTCATATTACGATAAATGGGGGAAATTCCTGGATTATTTTAAAGTGGTGTTGGGAGGTACATAAAACCAAAATTAATGAGGGGCCTGTATCCTGCTAAGATGATGAATCAGTAGACATTGTATAAGCATTATAGGTAATATTGGAGCAATGGATCTGCAGCAGGAGTTTTTTTTTTTTTTTTTTTTTTGTTTGTTTGTTTGTTGTGTTTGTTTGTGTCATTGTCTTTCCAGCTGGATTGTTTCTGTTGGTGTGATTATAATATTGGTCACATTGTTGTGAACTATCCTGTGTCAAACCATTTTTATGTTTTGTTTGGAAAAAGAAAGTTCAATAAAAATTGTCAATCATAAAAAAAAGTAAACCATAATGAGACTATATTAAAGAAACCATAACCCCTGGAACATCTGGAGCTCCAGATGGAAAGCTAGCAATACAAAAAGGATGGACAGAAATCAGACAGTGTTGTTTCTTTTCACACACACACACTTTATTTAAGGAGCTTTATTTGCAGTCGAGTCCTTGTACATTACGTATGTTTCCATGTTTCCGTCCCTCATGGCTTCAGAGTTGCTGATGTCTTTCTCGTTTGAATCAAATTTAAGGGTTCTCCTTGATCTCACGGCCTGCAGTCTGGTCCTGTAGCTCACGTGCACTCTCCAGCGCCTTCATTCACAGCTTCTTTATGCTAAAGGTCTCACGAAGTTCAGACAGCACGGTGTAGAAACGGTCGGAAGTGACAACATCATGGCAAATGCTGTCACAAATTAGCCTCTTCTCGCCAACAGACAGGTGTTTTTTGTTTTGCCTGAAAAAGAGAACCATAGCATTTAGGTGAAACACAGCTCTGATGTGCACATGGTTCTGAGGCTATGCATAAAACACCTGAAGTCACCGCTGGCTTTTATCAATCCTGTAAGACAGAGAGAAGCATGGATAGGAAAGCAAGAATGCCATGCAAGAGGAAACACCACGCGTGGCTTCTAGAGTCACCAAACCTGGGACATGTTATGTGGGTATTAAAAAACGTAACGGGTCTGGATGTTTATGCTCAGACACAGAGCAACGTGCTTCCAACTCACTCGAAGTCCCGCCCACGCCCTGAAATGGCCGCAATTTTTTAAAAACCTATGAGCATATATACATTGTAAATGCAAAAGACCGTATTAAAAACATTGTAAGATAATAATTATTATTTAAAATTCATATATAGATGGTTATATAATGATTTTACAATAAGCGGAAACATGCGCATGGGCAGAAGGGTAACAAATACTTGCCTACAAAAGTATAGGAGTAGGTCACAATAATGCTTTTAATACTGTTCTTTTGAAAGTGTACATTTAATTACAAATTTTCCGTTCCGTCATCTGTGATAATCCACCGTTAGCCAATTGCTTGTTAGCAGGGATCCCTGTTTGTAATCCATACTCATTTGATGCTCATAACCGGACCCCTGGCTAGATTCCTAATGTCAGAGGACGTGAAATAGTGGTTGGGTCGTACGCATAGATTTTAACCTTATCTTAAAAAAAGTTTGAAAAACAAACATTTTGAAAACATGGTGCTATGTCTGAACAACAGTTTCAAGGAACAAATTAGGAAAAACTTTTTGAAAGTGTCTGGCCATACAAAACTGTGATTACTAAAGTATGCAGAGGATGTCACACAAAGTAAGGAGCTCCAAAGTGCCCAGCAGTACAAGACAAGGATTACCAAATCTGGTAACTCGTGTACATTCCTACTATTGCCAGGCCTCATGCATTCACCTTTAACCAAATGAATTTGTTAATAACTGCATGAAATTTGAGCCTATAGTCAGCAAACTTGGACCAACGTGGGCCAAGTTTGGTCGCTTTGGCACCCACCCTGTCCTCACGTCATCAGGGTGTGGTGATGTCAACGCATGTCAAGGTCCTTCTCTAACTTCTCTAGGCCTTGTACGATTGTTTTTACCAACGGAAAATGTAAAAATTTGGACGGAAAAGTCGGAAGTCGGAAAAAACAATCATACCAGGCAGAGAGAGGGCAATGAATGTCCTAGAGTCACCAAAAATGGGCCATTTCATTTTGGTGTCCTAAAGTCACCAAAAATTTAATCACAAAACTCTGATAATGTGGCATAAGTTTGGTGACTCTAGGGCCAAAGGCCTGGAGGGTACCTCCAAAGCCATTAGGTAAATGTATTGTAGGTAAATTTGGACATAAGCCTAAATAAGGAAAAACAATCATACAAAGCGTAGCATGAGCAGAGAATGACCCAGAGTCACCAAATTGGGCACACGTTGACATTACCAGACGCTGATAATGTGGCCTGAGTTGTTGACTCTAGCATTAAAGATCTGGACGTTAAAACAAAATCCATTTAGTTAATGGTGAATGCATGAGGCCTGGCAACAGGAAGGAATTGTCTAGACTTACTAAATGTCATCCACTTCACCCATTTGGCACCACACTCTGATGACATGGTTCAAGTTTGGTGACTCTAGCCTCAAAGGTCATGGAGATACAACCAAATCAATTTAGTTGATGGTGAATGCATAAGGCCTGGCGACAGAAAGCAATGTCCTAGACTTACCAAACTTGGCACACATTAACAACTCCACACTCTGATAACCCGGCAGTTTGGTGACTCTAGGCTCAAAGGTCAGGGAGCTATAGCCAATTCAGCTGGGTAAATGTTAATTTGGACTTAAGCCTTAAGTGTGAAAAAAAAAAACGTAAAAGGCCTAATGACGGCATGAAAGGTCCTAGAGTTACTGAAATAAGCACACGTTGACAATTTAACAGTCTGATAATGTGGAAATTGGTGACTCTAAGCTCAAAGGTCACGGAGCTACAGCCAAATATATGTGGTAAATGTGAATTTAGACATAAGCCTCAAGTGGTACAAATCAATCATGCAAGGCCTACTGAAGGCATGGAAGGTCCTAGAATTACCAAACATGGCACACATTTACTATGGAGGACCGGATCTGCCAAAATAAAAAAATAAAAAAAATAAAAGACTACTACTTAAATTAAAATGGTAAAGATAAAATGAAGGTAAATCTAAAAATAAATAAATAAGCATAAAAATAAATATATCAAAAAATAAAAAACTTAAATAAATGTGTAATGTGTATTTATTTTGTTATTTGTGTTACTTAATGAACATTTTAATTTTTAAATTAATGTATTTACCTAATTATTTATTTATGAATTCATTTATTTATTTATTTTTGTTTTTCCTTACCCTTATGGTAATAAAGGGGCTGTCAATCAATGACATCAGTGTGTCTTAACATTCCTATTGGTTGATCGACATCAGATTCCACAGATCGATTGTACATGTCTTGCTCCATCAGCAGTAACTATGAACAACACGGTGCACTAATGGCTGCTTACAGGCAACAGGTAGCAAGAGATCTGAGACTCTTAGCTGACCTTGCTGAAAATGCAAGTGTAGATTATTTACTCTTTTGAGTGGAGGCTGTAACTGACAGTTTATTCCATTTTGCTATATCTTCTGATACAGAGATTGACCCCATAGTGTTCATAAATTTGGAGGAGGTAGTTCATCGTCTTTCACTGCTAAATTCAGATCATGCAACACCTGGACGTCCTTCTCACATACTGCCTGTGGAAACTCTCGAAAGTTATTTAATGGCAGGTTTGTCTGTCCGCGACATTGCAGTCCTTTTCGGAGTTGGGGAAAGAACAGTTTATCGTCGAATGGCAGAGCATGGCATAAGGTAAGTGTACGCGTCTTTTAAAAAATGCTAACTGTACTGTGACTAATTACATTTTCACAAAGTTTGTTTTCATCTGACTAAATGACAAAATTTTTATCTGAAGGGTCTCTGACTTGTTTACCAGCATTGAAAATGGAGAGTTGGATGTAACGGTACATGAGATCCTCAGTTGTCATCCAAATACAGGATATAAAATGATGGTTGGCCATCTCAACGCTCGAGGTATTCGGATACAAAGTGAGTCTACACAGGCATTAATCACAAGACAGTTTATTAATGTACGTGTAGATTGTTCTGATAGTAATCTTTTCATGCAATTAACAGTGATGGTACAATGTGGAACTCTCAGTTTCAGCTTCCCCTGTAATGTCATTAGGAAGTCGGAGTGACCGCCATAATTTTTTATTATTTTTTTGTAACGGACACAAGGGTTTAAACAATTGGTCTAATTCTACTGGTCTGTATACCATTTGTAATTGAAAAAGTTAACATGAAGGTCTAACAGTAGTCTGATGCTGAAGCTACTCAGTTGTTAACCCAGCAGAAATAGCTGCACAGCTAACATCATCACACCACACAGTGTGAGTGCTGGTTCAAGGTAAATTTTATACAGAATCTAATTCATCCTTCTTTTTTTCCCCTCTTATATCCCAACCAGCATCCGCTGATATCAGCCCAAACCAATACCTGGGGTCAGATCTCTACATTAAGGCTTTGTTAGATGTTATAATGACCTATTAGAAGTAATCTTAGTTTATTAAATATACCATTCAACTGAAACTTGTTCACCTGTTTTTCTGAAGGACATCGTGTTCAAGAAGCTATGCGTCGTGAAGATCCAGAAGGAGCTGTAATGCGCACTCTCACGCTGCAGACATTGCGGCGCAGAAGGTATTCTGTGCCCAGTCCTTACAGTTTGTGGCATATAGATGGCAACCATAAACTTATTCGGTAAGGAAATTTTCTTGTAAACACTATAATACATTTCAAAATCATACAGTTCTTTTTGAATGTGTGGTTTTATTTATACATTGGCTCTCCAGACCTGAACTCTGTACAGGTACGAACCCTAGACAATTTTTTATTTATTTTTTTTAATATAATTAAATGGGTATTTATTTAAATGCAGGAGGTGTGGTAGATTAGGTTGGGAATTAATACTATTTAGTGTAGTGTAAATCACAAAGACTGACCCTGGGCAACCTTAATGCCACTGCTATACTGAACAATGTTACACACTAGGTATAGGCTGTTAGAGATATCTGTGTTATTTTATATGGAAATTTTACATACTTTTCTGTGAGGGTCTTGTTTCCATGAGCAGACATATCATTTGTTAATCTCTAAATTTAATTAGCAAATTCTTTCCACCCTAAAACATAACTGATATTATGTCTGCAGTGCTACAATAACAGGAAAGCAGTCATTATTAACTTTACTGAATCAAGTATTAAGTATTTTTGCTTCTGTGTTACATTTTGTAATTTCTTAAATTACAGGTGGCGAATAGTAGTTTATGGTAGCATTGATGGCTTTAGTCGTTGTGTACTTACAGTTGTGTACCTTAACGGTGCCACGAATAACCGGGCCTCAACAGTCCTGTGTAGCTTCCTTGAAGCAGTCAACACCTATGGAGTGCCATCACGTGTTAGGTCTGACAAAGGAGGAGAAAATGTTCAGGTTGCACATTTCATGTTGTCAGCCAGAGGGCTAAATAGGAATTCCTACCTCACTGGAAGAAGCACGCACAATCAGAGGTAAATCCAAATTGACTTTGATAGTGTCCAACTAAAAAGTTTTGGTCAGCTAACATCATGCTATTTGTCTATCAGGATAGAAATATTGTGGAGAGATGTCTTTGGTGGCGTGTTAGATCTTTTCTACACCATTTTCTGCAACCTGGAGAGAGAGGATCTATTCAACCCAGACAAAGAGATCCACATCTATGCTCTGCACTGGGTCTTTTTATCTCAAATTCAGAAGCATTCGCAATTCTTCAAGGATGGCTGGAACCACCATCGATTGCGAACAGAGGGTAATCAGTCGCCACTTCAACTATGGATCCAGAACCCACATGAGGGACATCAGGACCCTCCCCAGGTATGTTTGAAACAACACCAACAATTATCTATAGATTTTAACTACCAGTGGTGGTCAGCCTTTAACAGGTATTAAATAGTTCATCTAATAACATCTAATGCACTTCACTACCATTAGCACACATTCTTACATTGTAAGTGATATTTCCAATGACGTGCTAAATTTGATTTATTTCCACACGACATATGCTTGTGTGGGACATGCTGAGTTACACATTCATATTCATATTTACTACATACTAGATCCTTTGTGCTTCATTTTTAGGTCTTCCTTAAGTACATACTTTAAAAAGGTAATCAATATACTAAACAAAAAATGATCTTATGTCATACTAGGTGGACATTGAGTATGGTATTGACTGGGAAAGTCCACATGGATACCACCATGAAGGAGTCACAGTTTCTGAGGTCCAGCTTCCCGGCTTACTAACTGAAGCAGAAACGCAGAGACTGCCAAATCCTCATGGTTCTTTTTCTAATGTATTAAATTGGTACAGTGAGACAGTTGTTATGCTAACAGATATATTTGCAGATATTTAAAGATACAACATTAATTACTAGTTACTTTCTGAAAAAAACTTTTTTTTGTAACAAAACTTTATTGAACTTTTTGTTTTGTTTGAACAGTGGCTTCGTGCCGACGCTACTTGGAGAACGCTGTTATATCTGCCATAGTTTTTTGGTGTTGTACTAGTCATTTCTAGTTTGCTATAGTAGACTATTCTCAAAGGTTTGTTTGCTACAGGTCCGTTCAGCAACGTGCCGACGAGAGGAATACCTGCGTGATAAATGAAAACTACAGGCTTTCGGGTCACCTTCTCACGTTTCTAGACAAACCGTAAGTATCAGTATGACAGACCGTGACCTGTTGTTTTGCTCTGAGTGCAACATGCTTAGCTATGTTTCTCTCTCCGTCTCTAGTGACAGCAGCGGTTCTAGCTTTATCTGTGAGAAGTGTAAGTTATTCTCTTGTCTGACGAAGAGGATTATAGAGTTAGAGGTGTGCATCCGGAACCTAGAAAAGAGCAGGAACAGTGAGCTCTCAGCTAGAGGCTCCGGATGCCTCAGGGAGAGTTTGCGCATCCTCAACTCCGGCAGCACAGCCCTTACAGCGGGGCAAATGGGTGGCGTCTCGGCGGCATGGAGGCAAAGCTAAAGCAAACGCTGAAGCTAAGGCTAAAGCTAACGCCGAAGCTAAGGCGAAATCGAACGCTAAAGCTGGCCCACTTGAGCACCGCTCCTCCCAGGTTCACATGTCAAACAGGTTTTCCCTCCTCGGTGAAACACCCGCCAAGAAGCCTGTTGAAAGTGCTCTGGTTATAGGAGATTCTATTCTACGACACGTGAAAATAGCTTCTCCTGTAGGGGCGCCAGTAGCAGGTAGCTGTATACCGGGAGCCAGGGCGCCGGACATTAGAGGTAATCTTAGGATTCTAGCTAGTCATAGATATTCCAGATAGTTATTCACATAGGGACTAATGATGTTCGTCTGCGGCAGTCAGAGATTACTAAAGCTAATATTAAAGGTGTATCAATTAGTCCAGACGATGTCCGATGCAGTAACATGCTCTGGCCCTCTGCCAGTTCGGCGTAGCGCCGAAATCTCCAGCAGATTATGGTCGCTGAACTGCTGGTTGTCCAAGTGGTGCTTAGAAAACAATGTGGGCTTTATAGACAATTGGTCTACGTTTGAGGGTAAGCCTGGTCTTTTGAGTCCGGACGGTATCCACCCCTCGCGGGAAGGTGCTGCTCTCATTTCGTGTAATATAGCACGAAGTCTTAATCAGAGTAGGAGAGTTTATCGCTGACAAACCAGGGCCAAGACCAGGCGGCAGACAAACAGGCTAAACCAAGTGTCTGCTCGCTGCCTAGAGACGCCACATAGGATCCATAGAATCGAGACTGTGTCTGTTCCCAGAGTCAAACAAATTTTAGAAAACTGCAAACAGTTAGTCTTACTAACCTAATTAACATCAGACCAGTTCAATCAGTTCACAATGATAGCACACTAAGTCTGAAACTAGGTCTGCTTAATATCAGATCACTTACATCTAAGTCCGTCCTTATTAATGATCTCATTACGGATCATAGCTTTGATGCTCTGTGTCTCACAGAAACGTGGATTAGACCTGAAGAGTATCTAGCTTTAAATGAAGCCACCCGATAGGCTACAGTTATGTACACCGTCCTCGTTTAAATGGGCGGGGTGGAGGTGTAGCAACCATCTTCTCCAATTCTTTAGGAATAAACCAGAAAGCAGGCTGCACGTACTCTTCTTTCGAAATTCTGTTTCTTAATATATGTGATCAAAGAACGAAAAAACACTCGTTTTCACTGATTACAATCTACAGGCCACCAGGGCCCTACTCTGAATTCTTACAGGAGTTTGCTGACTTTTTATCAAGTTTAATAACAGTCTCAAATAAGGCAATAATCGTTGGAGACTTTAATATTCACCTTGACAAACCACAGGATCCACTTAGTAAGGCATTTTTATCCATCCTAGACTCATTCAGTATCACTCAGAATATAATGGGACCAACTCATTACTGTAGCCACACTCTGGATTTAATTTTTACCTTCGGAGTGAATATGGACAATCTAACTATACTTCCTCAGACCACAGCAGTCTCAGATCATTATCTAATCTCATATGAAATTAGCTTTAGTCGTACTATAGGTTTATCCACACAGTACTGTGTTAAGCGCACTATGACTTCCTCTACACCTCGTAGCTTTATCGAAAACCTCCCAGATCTGTCAAATGCTATTAGCTCTCTGTCTGACCCCACTGATCTAGATATTCTTACCCAATGCTTGGAGGACACTTTTCACTCTACTTTAAATAAAGTGGCTCCATTAAAACGTAAAAGAATTAGGCAGAAGAAACTTGCTCCATGGTATAATGATCACACTCAAGCTCTAAAACAGACCGTCAGACAACTAGAGCGTAACTGGCGCCTGACTAAACTTGAAGTATTCCAGTCTGCCTGGAAGGATAGCCTCATAGACTATAGAAAAGCTAAGTGTAGCACGTTCATCTTATCTGTCCTCACTGATAGATAATAACAAAAATAATGCAAGATTATTATTTGGCACAATCTCTAAATTAACCAAGAGTCAATCTGCGACTGAACCTCAGATACCGTTAACATACAGTAGCAATGACTTTATGAATTTCTTCAATAATAAAATTGAAACAATAAGGCTAAAAATACAAAATGCGCAGGTAACAGCTTCAAGTGTTAATGCTAATCTAGAGCACAGTATAACTCCTGCAGAGAGGCTGGAATCTTTTTCTGTACTCCAACAAAGAGATTTATTTCAAATAATTTCATTCTCAAAATCGTCTACATGCATACTAGATCCAGTTACTGAAGAAAGTTCTGCCAGAAATAACCACGCCTCTTCTGTCTATAATAAACTCATCTCTTTGCCTAGGTTACGTCCCAAAAGGCCTCATCATAGCACAGAGACAGCACTGGTGAAAATTGTAAACGATCTTTTAATATTTGCTGACAGAGGTAACTCATCCTTACTGGTCCTAATGGATCTTAGTGCAGCATTTGACACAATAGACCACTCCATCCTACTAGATAGGCTAGATAGGCTGGAAAACCTTTCACTGCTATGCTGATGACACGCAACTGTATATCTCGGCTAGACCAGATGATCCACTTCACCTTAATAAGATGTTGTTGTCTAGAGACTGTGTTAGAGACATAAGAGACTGGATGTCAAGCAACTTCCTCCTATTAAACTCAGACAAAACAGAAGTTCTTCTTGCTCCCAAAAGTGTTAGAAACAAGCTGTCTGCATTACCACTCAATCTAAATAGCTTCTTAGTTACACCAGGTACCTTTGTTAAAAGTCTTGGTGTCACAATCGATCCTGATCTGGCCTTCGATGAGCATATTAATAATATGACTAGAATAGCTTTCCTACATCTTCGCAATATTGCGAAATTAGGAAATGCACTGTCACTTTCAGGATGCAACTTTCAGGTTCACGCCTTTATTACCTCAAGGCTGGATTACTGTAATGCCCTGCTTTCTGGTTGTTCCAGCAAAAGCCTTAAACTTCAGCTAGTCCAAAACGCTGCAGCTAGAGTCCTTACAAGAACTAGAAAGTTTGATCATATCAGCCCAGTCTTATCCAACTTACACTGGTTACCAGTTAAATTCCGTATTGAGTATAAAATTCTTCTCCTGATGTATAAAGCCCTAAACGTCCTCGCTCCTACCTACCTTACTGAACTTCTCATACTATAAGCCTTCACGTGACCTTAGGTCTCAAAGTGCGGGCTCTCTACTAGTGCCTAGAATTAACAAAGTTACATTGGGGAGCAGAGCCTTTTCATACAAGGCCCCCCAGCTTTGGAATAATTTACCTGTCAGTGTTCGGGATTCAGACACAGCCTCAATCTTTAAGTCCAGGCTTAAAACCTACCTGTTTAGTCAAGCTTTTGGTAATTAGTCTTTTCTTTCTGATAGATAAAAGGTGCAGGTCTAGGGGTCCACTGACAGAGAGTGTTTGGTAAACTGGGAATGTTGCTGCTCCGACTGGGAACCACTGGGAGCCTTTACCACCACGGAGCTCCGGGCTGTCCTGCACTGTGGAAGCTTGGCCTGCGCCTCCTGACCCTTATGAACCACCAACATCATTACAGACTAATCAGACACTACACTCTCCTTTCTTGTGCTGTCTTGTATCTGGTGTTGACCCGAGGAGGATGGGTTCCCTCTCTGAGTCTTGGTTTCTCTTGAGGTTTCTTCCTTCCTAACTAAGGGAGTTTTTCCTTGCCACTGTTGCCCTCAGCTTTCTCACTGGGGGCTCGAACACTAGATTCTTTGTAAAGATTCTTTGTAAAGCTGCTTTGTGACAACATCTGTTGTAAAAAGCGCTATAAAAATAAATGTTGATTGATTGATTGATTGAACAGTGAACAGTAATGTGGGTTGCGTGGATGGATCTGTAAGACATTACACATTTTATTAAACAACGAAATGACCATGAATTTTTGTTATTGTGTCTTTGTCATTTTTGTAGCTCTTATTTGACTCAAATCTGACTAAATCCAGAGTAGGAGATGCTTGCCATCAGGTTTCGATGGAAATTCTCATAAGTTGGTGTATTTTTTGACAGTTTGAGAGTAAAAAAGCATGTTGATGATTGTGGCAGGTCACAGTCAACGAATTCCAACTCCAGGCGTGAGGAAAGAACATCCCGCCAATCCAGAATGACGGCAAACTCAAGACCTCAGAAGACCCTAAAAAAGTGGCCCGATACCCAAACAGCCTCAGTAATTGCTATGCTCTGTATCATATACGGTATCCTACCAAAAAAGGAAAAATATTATCAGAGTATCAAATGTGGCAAAATACCAGTTTCTATAAGCCTCCGGAGGAAACTAAACACTCGGCATTGGTCTTCCAGGGTTAGTGTGTCCTCATCAGTGTCTTCCTCCTGTGGCCAAATGATTTTGTCCAGAATCATCTAAGAATAAACAGATTCATGGTTTTAGACACAGTAACCATACTGTTTTTTTTTTTTTTTAAAGGATTCAGCTATATCACAGATTATTGATTTGTTTGCTGGTTTAGCTTACTTGAGGTGTTCTCAGTCTCAGAGGCCCTTGGGAATAAGAAAGGCACAGTGTCTGGTCTGGAGCTAAAAAGCTCCAAAACACCTGTGTCTTTCAGGCCTCTCTTAATTAGCTTCACTTGCTTGGTACTTCTGCCAAGAACCTGTGATTGTATTACAAAACAATGATAAAGCTGATAAACATTGTAAAGAAAAATAAAATAAAATACATATATGACCATAATACTTTATATCATTATTAGAGAGAATTGTCACAGTGGAACTTTGTAATCCAACAAGGTAATGATTTGAAAACTAAAATGATCTCACAGCATGGAGAAGAATTTTCTCCCTAAGCCACCGCCTGTTCTCTGACGTGACACTAGGCAAGTCCCAGGGCAGGCTCACCGAAAGGACCATTGATTTCTGGTCCTGAGAAAGTTCCTTGGTTCCTTCCAACTGATCAAAGACAATAGAGAGTTCAGTGAGAACTGACAGTTTGCAAATAGGTTCCAATGCAAAACATTTTACATGCTCAAGATTAAAGATATTATTATTTATCTTTTGAAGAAGAAGTCATTTAAAAATGACTTAAATATAATAATTCTTTTCCGAACCAGACAAAGGACATCCCGAACATCCTGGTCCACACAGTCAGATACACTGATTTTTGCTCTCTCTTGCTCCCCTCCAAAGAGTACATGTACTATGGCAGGGCTCAACCCACTAAGACGTTGGCCATCATTTAAGAAACAGTGCCCAATTATGCGTCCAGCAATAACAAAAAAATCACTTTCCAAAAGTGCCCAAGATGTGCATGGAACAAGATGGTCTTGCGCGCCCTCAAAGAGCAAAGTCTTCACTCCTGAGAAGAAACATGTTTAATTTTGATTGACAGGCATATATGTTTTCAATCAAACACAGCAAAACTTCCAAAATCAGTATTTGTTTTTTACTTGTGTCTTCCTCAAGAATTATTTAATTCCGAAGATTTTCCATTACTGTAGACAGGACGTACCTGTTGACTCCTTCGACGATCGCCACGTCACCTTTCAAATCAAAACACTCATGTGTAGTGAAGCAAACCTAGTCCCTGCTTGCCACTGAGGAGGTTTGAGAATCAAAGTAAGCAAGTTCTTCTGGAAATGATCAAATTTATCTTTTATGCCACATGTCCAATATTGCTTTGGATTGGTATCTGACATTAATTGCCTAAGTGGATTTTAAGAAGACATTTCTTTTTAAGGACAGTTGGTGAATATGGTTATCATGGACACATTCTTAAGTGGTACTTTATATATATAGATACATCATGTGAAATTCTCAGTACATTCTATGGCTGTATTATTTAGGAAATAATTGGATTCTTTACCAGTCAGTCTGCACTGCAGTGGGTTGGACCACTGCACCTTTGGTCTTTTGTAGAAAAAAATTATGGCTCTGTTCCTTTCCACCAAGGAATCCCTCAAGCTCAGGGTGAAGTTCAGGTGGTCTTTGTTCTTATTGACCTCAAGGATTGACTGGGTGAACAGTTGAGCTGCCTTGACTGGATCTGGTTCTGTAATCCAGGCTTAACAGAAGTACAGAAAGTTGAATTATATATACACACACAACTCAAAAAATTACATATGCATCCCAAAAAAGGAAATTACTATTATTAAAATTGTAACTGCATGCTGTTCAGGGACAGATTAACATTTAAAAATTAATTTCTTACAGGCTTTCACCTGTTATCAGAGATACATGTGCTTACCATCAATGTGCTTACCATCAAAAGAATGTCCTGGATTCCTTGACACTGAAATACCAGATGACCTTGCTGTTAATGCAGACATAATACCATCAGCTAGTAGGTTTATAAACCTACATCTGTATATCAAGAGGTGAGGCGTCTAACCTTTAAACCTGTATAAATTTAAATTTACTAAAATATTCAGAAACATTAAGATGTGCAAACTCTGCCCCTTAATCTGTAAAACACTCAGTACAAACCCCTCAACTGAAGCTGTCTCCAGACTCTCCTCCATTACTAAATCTTCAATGGGGTGCTGAGAGGCAGAGGTCAAAATTGTTCTAGGGACAGCTTCACTCTTCTTCTCTCTTTCATTCTCTTTCTCCCTTTCACCCTGTGATTCACTTGAGAAAAGTTGTGTTAGATGTGTGTTAGTCATTATTTTTCATTTCAAGTAATAGTAATAGTAAAATACACAGAGATATTATGTGATAGTGTCAAGTCATGTGATAGCAGTATGTAAACTGATTATGAAGTAAAGTTACCTCCGGGGACAGCTTGGGAATGCCCACACCTGTATAATGGCAAGGCATTGTAAATTTTCAGAGTTCAACCAAGGTATAGGAGTAGAATGCCTCGACTGGGCACCTGTCAAGCAAACATGCAGGCCACAACATTTGTCTGAACTCTCCATAATAACCAATTCTGGACAACCACCAAGTAGTGAAACATAGCGAGCATTGGTCAATGACATGTTTGGGTGGACCAGTGGACCCAATCCATGCCATAAGAACACACCCCACACCAGTATAGAACCACCACCAGCGTTCACAGTGCCTTGTTAGCAACAGGGTCCCATGGTGGGTGTTCAAGCTGTCCTCTGAAATTATACTACTTCATAATTTATATACTGCTATCACATGTCTTTGTGTCAGTGTATTTAAACAAAGAATGAAATGCCACACACTACCATATATATATCATAGAACGCTATGGGACTGCTCAACCTCTCTTTGACAAGAGAAAATCATTTTAAAACCTTCTGTTTCAGGCCTGCTTTTGAAGTGGACTGTTAACACATGTAACAGGATCCATATAATACTGCACATTCTTACATGATAAAAACAAGACTCTAGGCTTTGTTTTTTATTTTCACAACAGATATCACGATACATTCAGCAGCATTTACTTACAAATAAACATAACTACTCAAATATGTTATGTGCATTTGTAATGTTCACATATATTTTAATATGACATCAGGTTTCATACCTCGAAAGTTTAGACGCCTCTCACCCAGCCCCACTGTCTGAAGGTGTTATTTGGTGACTCTGGTTGGTACGGTATTTGTGTCTTTCCGTCCAAGACAGCAAAATGTGTGAGTGTATGTAGAGAGTGTGTTGGTGTGGACATGTCTAAATTGCCTCCTGGATCTGACTGGGTTAGTATTATAGGGGGCAAACAGTCTTGAAACTTCAGCTAGAAAAGAAGAGAACAACAGTTACTTCACAAAATGAGCTTCAGTTTGGAATCACCTCTCATATTAAAAGTTCTGTAATTTATTTACAGTTATAACTTTTATGGTCAGCTTCCCAGACAGGGATTATGTCTAGTTCTGATTTTCATGTTATGGAAAATCTCAATTCACCCCATCAAGTCCATGGCTAGTTTTAATCCTAAGAAACCAACCCATACAGTTTAAATGTATTCTGACTACAGTTTAAATGTATTCTGACACTGAAAGTATTTTTGAATGACTTGGAAATACTTACAAATTATTAAAGAATAAATATTGTCCTGTGCTGACTTTTTAAAATATATTTTGTCAAGTCATCTGTCCAATATTTTACTGCTGCTTCAGACATACAAACATGATGGGTATTACTTTTATCTTCCTTTTTGATGCTTCACAATTTGTGTATATACCACAGAAACATCTACAGGTCTGTTCAAGATTTATTTAAACCAACTTGTTTTCCTGTTGGTTATTTGAAATGTATTTATTTAAAAAAAATTTGAAAATCACTTTGTATGTGTCTAATTAATCATATCTTCATACTGGACTTATATAATTGAAAATATCAATTCCAAACTCCAGCACATCATATCAAACATTGAAAGGGTTGTGTACTGCCACAAAAAATGCAGATGTGCACAGCTTCAGTACATTGTTTGCATACTCTGGTTTCATTACTTTTTATTTTTAGTAAACTTTAAAATGCCAAACGTTCATTACTTCAATGCAAAATCCTGCTGTTAATTATGATGACTTGTAATAGGTTACTCCATGTGTATAAGCTTACCGTCCACTGGATGTAGGCCGACAGACCCCTGCAAAGATGCAGCGCATGAAGTAGCGCCAGAAGTAGTGCCAGTAGCAGTACCAGATGCAGTCCCTGTAGTGCCTGAAGCAGCACCAGTTCCAGAAATACCAGAACACAATACAGTGGTTCCAGATGCATTAGCTGATACAGTGCAAGAAGACATTTTTATTTTAACCTAAGATGGTAAAAAGTACAAAATACAGTGCAACTATTTCATCTTCAACACATTTCTTTATATACTTGACTGACTGATACCCACATAGCAGAAATTGTGAGATGCATAATTTGTACAGTGCTCACCATTTCTCAAGACATTCCTGGTTAAAATATCCAGTTTACTATAGCTAGTAGCTAGCTGTTTTCAGTTTTAGATGGTCAAGGAGACAGATAAGCTAAAAACATTATTTGAGTGCTTAGCTGATCTTCACCATGGCCAACTTGATGAAAGTGGTCATAAAACCGGCAAGCTTGGTGAAGATGGCTTCCCAAACATACCTTACTCTTCAGAAGGCGAAACTACACGTTATCCAGACCTAGCTGCTTTTCATCGTAATGATTTTTCTATATCGCAAGACATGCAGCTTATTATGATTAAGTGATGTTTTGGTAGTGGTAAATATATACTACAACCATAGAAATAATAGGCTACTTTAACAGTAATTCACCATAACTTTTACGTGTGTTTGGCTAGCAGCACTGGCAGCGCTTAAAAACTGGGTCGGAACGTGGCTGTGAAGCTAGAACTACAAAAAACACCAAAACATATTTAATGAACTAAATAATATATACTCAATAAAGGTCAAAATACATACTCTGCCTCATTTCATCGAGGCGAGAAGCTGCCTCTCTGAGCAGATCCGACACAGACCTTCCCCACATTTGTTCCCCCCAATGTCCCCGACATTTGGCCTCTCAGAGTCTTTCGCCCGAAAGCATAGCCAATCTACATAGCTCCCCTCGAAATCAGCTCCTGTCGTCCTGCACTTGATTGCTAAGCCTGAACATGAAAAACACGCCTCCTCATTATCATATGAAAGAAGAAAAACAGAAATTAATTAATTAATTAATTAATGGTGACTCTAGAATCAAAAGTCAGAGAGGTACAGCCAAATCCATTTGTTAAATGTGAATTTAGACATAAGCCTGAAATGGTAAAAACCAATCATGCAAGGCCTAGTGAGGGTATGGAACGTCCGAGAGTTACCAAACTTGGCACAAGTTGACATCACCACACTCTGATGACCTGGCCCATGTTTAGTGACTCTAGGATAAAAGGTTAGGGAGTTACAGCCAAATCCATTTGGTAAATGTGAATTTAGACATAAGCCTGAAATAGTAAAAACCAATCATGCAAGGCCTAGTAAGGGGATGGAAGGTCCTAGAGTTACCAAACTTGGCACCCATTGACATCACCAAACGCTGATGACCTGGCCCATGTTTCGTGACTCTAGAATCAAAGGTCAGGGAGTTACAGCCAAATCCATTTGGTAAATGGGAATTTAGACATAAGCCTCAAGTGGTGAAAAACCAATTATGCAAGGCCAAGAGAGGGCATGGAAGGTTCTAGAATTACCAAACTGGGCACACATTTACAACCCTAAACTCTGATAACCTGGCCCGAGTTTGTTGACTCTAGGCTCAAAGTTCAGGGAGCTACAGCTAAATCAGTTGGGTAAATATTAATTTGGACTTAAGCCTGAAGCAGGAAAAAACAATCGTACTAGGCCTAGTGTTCTGCCCTCATTAAAGAGTTCCCCTTCTTCAATTAGACAGACAGATGACTCCCATCACACACTGGTCAGATTTGGTAGATTTATTCAAACTGACAGCATGCAATAGGTGTAAAACTAAAATGAAGAGACAAAATAAAACACACAATCAGCATAAAATATGTATAAACTAAAATATCTAACACAGATCCCCAAGCACATGGTCTAGAACTAGCCTAGCAAACCAATATAGTAACTAGCTGCTGCTTACACCACCGTGCCAATGCTGGTCTGGCTGAAACATAGGATTCAGGGTGGCTTCCTATAAGAGTCACATGACTACCATGAATTTTAACATAACTGCCCAAATTTTAAGCCCAACCCCAAAGGCGAAGACACCACCTAGTGGCAGGAGGAGGAAACAGCACACAACTACTTATGAAGTGAACTCAGTCCGGAACACCTAGTGAGGGCAAAAAGGACCTAGCCTTACCAAACTTGGCATACCTCAACATCACCATACGCTGATGACCTTGGCAAAGGTTAGTGACTCTGGGATCAAAGGTCAGGGAGTTAAAGCCAAATCAGTTGTGTAAATACTAATTTGGACTTAAACCTGAAGCTGTAAAAACAATCGTATTAGGCCTAGTGAGGGCATGGAAGATCCTAGGGTTACCAAACTAGGCACACGTTGACAATACCCCACTCTGATGACCTGGCCCAAGTTTGGTGACTCTAGAATCAAAGGTTAGGGAGTTACAGCCAAATCCATTTGGTAAATGTGAATTTAGACATAAGCCTGAAATGGTACAAATCAATCATGCAAGGCCTAGTGAAGGCATGCAAGGTGCTAGAGTTACTAAACTTGGCACACACTGACCACTCTACACTCTCATAATGTGGCCCAAGTTTGGTGACTCTGGGATCAAAGGTCAGGGAGGTACAGCCAAATCAGTTGGGTAAATATTAATTTGGACTTAAGCCTGAAGCTGGAAAAAACAATCGTATTAGGCCTAGTGAGGGCATGGAGGGTCCTAGAGTTACCAAACTTGGCACATATTGACCACCCCACACTCTGATATCGTGGCCCGAGTTTGGTGACTCTGGGATCAAAGGTCAGGGAGTTAAAGCCAAATCAGTTGTATAAATACTAATTTGGACTTAAGCCTGAATCTGGATTAGGCCTAGTGAGGGCATGGAAGTTCCTAGAGTTAGCAAACATGGCACACCTTAACATCACAAGTTGATGACCTGACCCAAGTTTGGTAACTGTAGGATCAAAGGTCAAGAAGTTACAGCCAAATAAGATGGCTAAATATTAATTTGGACTTATAACTCAAGAGGGAAATACTAATCGTATGAGGCCTATTGACAGCATGGAAGGTCCTAGAGTTACCAAACTTGGCCCAAGTTTGGTGATTCTAGGATCAAAGTTCAGGAAGTTACAGCCAAATCCGTTTGGTAAATGTGAATTTAGACATAAGCCTCAAGTGGTAAAAAACAATCATTCAAGGCCTAGAGAGGGGTGAAAAGTCCTAGAGTTACGAACCTTGGCAGACATTGACAACCCCATATGCTGATGACCTGGCCTGAATCTGTTGACTCTAGGCTCAAAGGTCAGGGAGCTATAGCTAAACCTGTCAGGAAATTATTGATTTGGACTAAAACCTGAAGTGGTAAAAACTAATCATGCAAGGCCTAGCGAGGGCATGGAAGGTCCTAGAGTTACGCAATTTGGCACACGTTGACATCACCACACTCTGATGACCTGGCCCAAGTTTGGTGACTCCAGGCTCTAAGGTCAAGAAGCTACAGCCAAATCAATTTGGCAAAGGCGAATTTAGACATAAGCGTCAAGAGGTAGAAACCAATCATACAAGGCCTAGCGAGGGCATGGAAGATCCTAGAATTACAAAACACACCCAATGACAACCCCTAACACTGATTACCTGTCCCGAATTTGGTGACTCTAGGCTCAAAGATTAGGGAGGTACTGCCATATAAGGTGGATAAATTTTAATTTGGACATAAACCTGAAGCTGGAAACAACAATTTTACTAGGCCTAGCAAGGGCATGGAAGGACCTAGAGTTACCAAACTTGGCACACATTGAAATCACCACACTCTGATGAAGGGACCCAAGTTTGGTGACTCTGGAATCAAACGTCAGGGAGTTACAGCCAAATTCATTGGTAAACGTGAAATTAGACATACAGTAGCCTCATATGCCTCATATGGTAAAAACCAATCATGCAAGGCCTAGTGAGGGCACAGCATGTCCTAGAGTTACCAAACTTGGCACACACTGACAAATTATCAGTCTAATAACGTGGCCAGAGTATGGTGACTCTGGGATCAAAGGTCAGGGAGTTAAAGCCAAATCAGTTGTGTAAATACTAATTTGGACTTAAACCTGAAGCTGTAAAAACAATCGTATTAGGCCTAGTGAGGGCATGGAAGATCCTAGGGTTACCAAACTAGGCACACGTTGACAATACCCCACTCTGATGACCTGGCCCAAGTTTGGTGACTCTAGAATCAAAGGTTAGGGAGTTACAGCCAAATCCATTTGGTAAATGTGAATTTAGACATAAGCCTGAAATGGTACAAATCAATCATGCAAGGCCTAGTGAAGGCATGCAAGGTGCTAGAGTTACTAAACTTGGCACACACTGACCACTCTACACTCTCATAATGTGGCCCAAGTTTGGTGACTCTGGGATCAAAGGTCAGGGAGGTACAGCCAAATCAGTTGGGTAAATATTAATTTGGACTTAAGCCTGAAGCTGGAAAAAACAATCGTATTAGGCCTAGTGAGGGCATGGAGGGTCCTAGAGTTACCAAACTTGGCACATATTGACCACCCCACACTCTGATATCGTGGCCCGAGTTTGGTGACTCTGGGATCAAAGGTCAGGGAGTTAAAGCCAAATCAGTTGTATAAATACTAATTTGGACTTAAGCCTGAATCTGGATTAGGCCTAGTGAGGGCATGGAAGTTCCTAGAGTTAGCAAACATGGCACACCTTAACATCACAAGTTGATGACCTGACCCAAGTTTGGTAACTGTAGGATCAAAGGTCAAGAAGTTACAGCCAAATAAGATGGCTAAATATTAATTTGGACTTATAACTCAAGAGGGAAATACTAATCGTATGAGGCCTATTGACAGCATGGAAGGTCCTAGAGTTACCAAACTTGGCCCAAGTTTGGTGATTCTAGGATCAAAGTTCAGGAAGTTACAGCCAAATCCGTTTGGTAAATGTGAATTTAGACATAAGCCTCAAGTGGTAAAAAACAATCATTCAAGGCCTAGAGAGGGGTGAAAAGTCCTAGAGTTACGAACCTTGGCAGACATTGACAACCCCATATGCTGATGACCTGGCCTGAAACTGTTGACTCTAGGCTCAAAGGTCAGGGAGCTATAGCTAAACCTGTCAGGAAATTATTGATTTGGACTAAAACCTGAAGTGGTAAAAACTAATCATGCAAGGCCTAGCGAGGGCATGGAAGGTCCTAGAGTTACGCAATTTGGCACACGTTGACATCACCACACTCTGATGACCTGGCCCAAGTTTGGTGACTCCAGGCTCTAAGGTCAAGAAGCTACAGCCAAATCAATTTGGCAAAGGCGAATTTAGACATAAGCGTCAAGAGGTAGAAACCAATCATACAAGGCCTAGCGAGGGCATGGAAGATCCTAGAATTACAAAACACACCCAATGACAACCCCTAACACTGATTACCTGTCCCGAATTTGGTGACTCTAGGCTCAAAGATTAGGGAGGTACTGCCATATAAGGTGGATAAATTTTAATTTGGACATAAACCTGAAGCTGGAAACAACAATTTTACTAGGCCTAGCAAGGGCATGGAAGGACCTAGAGTTACCAAACTTGGCACACATTGAAATCACCACACTCTGATGAAGGGACCCAAGTTTGGTGACTCTGGAATCAAACGTCAGGGAGTTACAGCCAAATTCATTGGTAAACGTGAAATTAGACATACAGTAGCCTCATATGCCTCATATGGTAAAAACCAATCATGCAAGGCCTAGTGAGGGCACAGCATGTCCTAGAGTTACCAAACTTGGCACACACTGACAAATTATCAGTCTAATAACGTGGCCAGAGTATGGTGACTCTAGGCTTGAAGGTCAGGGAGTTACAGCCAAATCCATTGGTAAATGTGAATTTAGACATGAGCCTTAAGGGGTAAAAACCAATCATGCAAGGCCTAGTGAGGGCACGGAAGGTAAAAGTGTTACCAAACTTAGGACACTTTGACATCACTACACTCTGATGATGTGGTCCATGTTTGGTGACTCTAGGATCAAAGGTCAGGGAGTTACAGCCAAATCCATTGGTAAATGTAATATTAGACATACTGTATGCCTCATATGGTAAATACCTATCATGCAAGGCCTAGCGAGGGCATGGAAAGCCCTAGAGTTACCAAAATTGGGCCACGTTATAAGATTGTTAACTTGTCATTGTGTGCCAAGTTTGGTGTCTCTAGACCAACAGGTCAGGGAGCTACAGCCAAATCAGCTGGATAATATTAATTTGGACTTAAGCCTGAACCTGAAAAAAACAATCATATTAGGCCTAGTGAGGGCATGGAAGGTCCTAGAGTTACCAAACTTGGCACACACTGACCACCCCATGCTCTGATAACATGGCCCGAGTTTGGTGACACTGGGATCAAAGGTCAGGGAGTAACGGCCAAATCCGTTGGGTAAATATTAATTTGGATTTAAGACTGAAGATGGACAAAAGAATTTTATTAGGCCTAATGACATCATGGAAGGTCCTAAAGTTACCCAACGTGTCACACGTTAACATTACCATACTCTGATGACCTGGCCCAAGGTTGGTGTATCTAGGATGAAAGTTCAAGGAGTTACAGCCATATCCATTTGGTAAATGTGAATTTAGACATAAGCTTCAAGGGAGAAAAAACAATTGTACGAGGCCTAGTGAGGGCATGGAAGGACCTAGTTACCAAATTTGGCACACATTGACAACCCCACACTCTGATGACCTCGCCCAATTTTGGTGATTCTAGGATCAAAGGTCAGGAAGTTACAGCCACATCCGTTTGGTAAATGTGAATTTAGACATAAGCCTCAAGTAGTTAAAAACCAATCATTCAAGGCCTAGCTAGGGCATGGAGGTCCTAGTGTTACGAAACTTGGCACACACTGACAAACCCACACGCTGATAAACTGGCCCAAGTTTGGTGACTCTAGGTTAAAAGGTCAGGGAGTTACAGCCAAATCCATTGGTGAATGTTAAACATAAGCCTCAAGTGATAAAAAACAATCACGCAAGGCCTAGCGAGGGCATGGAAGGTCCTAGAGATACTAAACTTGGCACAGATTGACAAATTAACAGTCTGATAACGTGGCCCAAGTTTGGTGACTCTAGGCTCAAAGGTCAGGGAGCTACAGCCAAATCTATTTGGTAAATGTTAGTTTAGACATAAGCCTCAAGTGGTAAAAAACAATCATGCAATGCCTAGCGAGGGCATGGAAGGTCCCAGAGATAAGAAACAAGGCACACATTGACAACCCCACACTCTGATAACGTGGCCCGAGTTTGGTGACTCTAGGCTCAAAGGTCAGGGAGTTACAGCCAAATCCATTTGGTAAATGTGAATTTAGACATAAGCCTGAACTGGTAAAAACCAAACATACAAGGCCTAGCGAGGGCATGGAAGATCCTAGAGTTACCAAACTTGGCACACCTGAACATCACCATACTCTGATGACCTGACCTTTGGTGACTCTATGATCAAAGGTCAAGAAGGTAC
Organism: Prochilodus magdalenae; assembly: GCA_024036415.1. Lineage (NCBI taxonomy): Eukaryota > Metazoa > Chordata > Actinopteri > Characiformes > Prochilodontidae > Prochilodus > Prochilodus magdalenae. The sequence goes on along the minus strand of JAMWET010007602.1, from coordinate 577 downwards.
AGGCAAATCAGTTTGCTAGATATTAATTTGGTCTTAAGCCTCAAGTGAAGGCATGGAAGGTCATAGAGTTAACAAACTTGGCACACATTGAAATCACCACACGCTGAAGACCTGGCCCAAGTTTGGTGACTCTAGAATCAAAGGTCAGTGAGTTACAGCCAAATCCTTTTGGTAAATGTGAATTCAGACATAAGCCTGAAACTGGAAAGAACAATCCTATGAGGCCTAGTGAAAGCATGGAAGGTCCTAGAGTTACCAAAGTTGGCAAACATTGACATCACCACACTCTGTTGACCTGGCCCAAGGTTAGTTACTCTAGGATCAAAGGTCAGGGAGTTACAGCAAAATCTAGTTGGTAAATGTGAATTTAGACATAAGCCTGAAAAGGTAAAAAACAATCATGCAAAGCCTAGTGAGGGCATGGAAGGTCCTATAGTTACCAAACTGGGCACACATTGACAACCCCACACTTTGATAACCTGGCCCAAGTTTGATGACTGTAGGATTAAAGGTTAGGGAGCTACAGTGAAATCGGTTGGGTATATATTATTGGAGGACCAAGATGGCGTCGGCGAGC
>JAMWET010007601.1:0-65427 GCA_024036415.1 Prochilodus magdalenae | reverse complement strand
ACTCTGATTTACAGAATAACACTCTTTACTATGCAAGATGTGTCCACTCACCGCACCTCTTCGTTAGCAGCTGAACGGTTGAATGACAGAATTCACGTGACCGATTGGAGTAGACTCGGGTCTCCAAATGTTTAAAGACCTGAGACCTGCTTGACTTATAGTGGTTAGACTTTTTGCGGTATTCCATGATTTAAGTACTTGAACTAGCCATCACGACTTAAAGGCAGACTCGAACAATCACATTGTATTAGTATATAATCTTATGACTGGTAGATAGTGATAGGAGTTATAATTTTCTATTTTTTCTTTCCGGTTTTTTTTCCCCCATTAGGTTTTAAGAATGAAGGGATTGTTATAAGGGTTTTTGTTGAAACACATGATTTGTGGAACCTATCAGAGCATGGGAGTCGACCGAGCAGAGATTAAATGTACGAAGTGGCTCGATGTATCGTGAAGGTCGCTGCCCCAGATAATAGTGGAGTTTGGCTTAAAGTATTGTGTGTTGGATACTGAATTTAGTAAAGAGAACCAGCAATAATAGTAGGATCAACATGTCAGTATGTGAACACCAACCACCAACTGACCAGCTCCATCAGTCACTACAGAAGCCCACACAGTAAGGTTGGCATTAAGGTTGGTGTTGTTGGCTCGTCCCGTTACATGTCTTCACGGTCTTTCCTTCCCATACGGGCTTGTTTGATTTCTACTAGCCAGAATCGCTGCAGGCATGTGCTGAATACAGTAAGCGGCCGGAGGTCAAGTGCAGGAAATTCAGAAAGATTGAGTAGTCCTGTTTTGAAGTGATTTATAACAGAACCGACAGAAACACACTGTATGTGTTACGCCCATGAGAGAGGAATGATAAGAGAGTAATTGCCATCATGCAAACGTGACGGACTCTGAGGTAACTGCTCACAGCTGACATATACTTTGAGTGATTAGTTTTGTATAGAGTATTCAAGATTCATTACATCCTACTTATGTATATATATTAATCATATATATATATATATCTATATAATATAATATATATATATGAGTAATATATGTATATAATATGACTATTATATAATATGTAATAGCTTAAGAAACGAAATGCATATTATTATCAATGAGAGCTAACATACATCTGATTTGGGAAATTAATTACAAGTTAGAGATTATTCAAAGGAGAAAAAAAAACAAGCTACATTAAAAACAGGAGCTTTCAGCCAATTCAAATGAAATAAACTGCTCAGTGCAATATCTCCACACTCTTAAACAGTAACCAGCAAAGCTCCTAGCACATTATCTTATTTTTTTCAATATATATCCTCACAAGCTTTACTACACAAAACAATGCTTGGTTACTTTAAATTTACAGCTGTTCACAAACCTCATATTACCATTTAGCAGTTAACATATTAAAATAAACATCCCTGGGCCAACGAACCCAAACACAAAAAAACACAATTGCTCCCACCATTGAAAAACAGACATGTCCAACCCCTTAGGTCCACTAGGCTGCTCGGCCTTCTCAGGCCAAAATTATTCCTTACTTCTACAAAAGTTACATACTTGAGCTACAGTAGAAAAAATATAAGTACCAAACCTGTAAAAGTCACTACTATTGCATCATCCACTCACATCAAACGAACAAACAGTGTCTCAGAGCTAATGCAAACTCCCGCCTGGAGGGCCATGCTAATACGTGCTAAGCTAGCTACATTTAGCTAAGACAAAATCGGATAAACTGGGCAAATATGCCCACAAAACGATATTTTACACAGTTTGTTTGTTATTGTTATAATGTTGTGTCATGGTGAGAATACGTGTCTGTGATTTTGAAGGCAAATTTTCACTGTACTGTCACATTCAAAAGAAAAGTCATGAAATCTGTCAATCAAACTTTGGCTCCTGCTTGTCTGGATTGACCTAGGTCGGGAAACTTAACTTCAGAGGAGCCTTCAATTAAGGCTTTAACTTACTGTTCCTAGCTAAATGCGAGATTGGTGTCACTGTAATAAACTAACTAGAACTTATTGTGGCACTGTATGCTTGACTTAAAATGAAAACTGTACCTCTTGTTTTCTTGAGTGTGTTTGTTGTTTTCTTCAAAGTAGTTACCTGCAGGACTCAACCATCAGGGCTACAAGGGAGGGATGAATGCCACACACATACACACTTCATTGAAAGTTGTCCATATCTGCAAACAATCATAGTATGTCCCTCTCACCCCTATACAAACACTCACATTGTAAAAATACATTGTGATAGTAAACCTTTGGTCATTTTAGAGTTGTGCTGAAATCTTTAGCTTCACCTTCACCCTTCTTTCCTGTTAATTGGTATAGTCCAACCATTCTCCTTGAACTCACTAACACCCTACCCCCAAAGTGAGAGTTTGAAAGTGAGACAGTCGAGTTATCAAGATGAGTGATTTCAGGAGAAGTGCTGTATGGACACAATTTCATTTCATTTCAGCAACAGCTGCATCATGCACAATTTGTGCAAGGCCAAACTGTCCACCAAAGGTGGGTCCACGGCAAATCTTACACCGGCATTTTAAGGTTGAAACATCACACTGTGCAGCTGTTACAGGTAAGAGATGAACCCTCAGCCTGAGCCTGCTCCTACTGCCAGTGCCAGCAGCACCAGCACTGCTCCAGCAGCAAAGTGGAACCAGCACTGTCAGCAGCACTGCTCCTCCAACCTGTAGCAGCACCATCACTGGTCCAGCTCCAGCTACTGTTGCCTACACCACCAGGGGAAACAGGAGGTAGGCCCCCCGAGTAAGAGGAGGAACAACAAAGTCAGGCCTATCGACAAAGGGGCTTTAGATGAAATGCTGGCAAGAATGATTGCTAAGGATTTTCAGCCATACTCCATCGTTGAAGACACTGGATTTAGGGCAGTTTACCAAGGAGCTGAACCTCAACTATGTGTTACCCTGCAGGAAAACACTGTCCAACACAATTATTCCAGACATGTACAGAAAGACACATGAAGAAATAAGAGTGAAGGTGGACAAAGCCAAAGCTGTGTGCCTGACCATAGACTGCTCGGACATCCAGAACAACATCATTTATGTCTGTGACATGTCATTTTTATTGATGACTTTAAGATGGTCTCTGTCCTGCTTGAGTGTTTTTGAGATAAAGCGAGAGGCACACTGCTGACAATCTGTCAGAACAGCTTCTGGGGGTAGCAAGGGAGTGGGGACTTCAAGATAAAGTTGCTGCCTGTGTGTCTGACAATGCTGCAAATGTGATGAAAGCAATCTAGAACACAGGTTGGCCTCACCTGTTCTGCTTTGCCTACACCCTAAACCTCATTGTCAACAGTGGCATTGCTGCCATCAAATAAAAAGTGGAAAAGGTGAAGGCAATTGTCAAATATGTGTACAGTACAGTTGCAACAGAGAAACTGAAGGCCACACAAAAGCAGTTGGGGTTAGCAGAATCTCGCCTGAAGCAGGACTGTCCAACACGATGGAACTCAACATACTACATGAAGTTGAGGTTCCTGGAAAATAAAGATGCCATAATTAAAAACCCTGGCCCTTGACTAATCCCAAGACTAGCTGCCCTCACACCAGATGAGTGGGAGGAAATGAAACAGGCCTGTGATGTGTTAAAGCCCTTTGAAGAGGTCACTGTTGAAATCAGTGGTGAGGGGTAAGTGTTTTACTGTTATTATTGCACTGTCAGAATAATGTAATTATGAAGTTTTTCACTTTTTTTGAACTATTTTTCACTTGTTCAATCACATCCAAAGAAAGTCATAATCTGTTAATCAAGCTCCTGCCTGTCTGGCTTGACCTAAGTCAAAATGACTAGAATGTATTGTTTTGTCTATTGGTTATAAATATGCTTGTTATACAACTATTATTACTAATAGTAATAATATTATAAATAATAACCATGATAACAATATACATTATTACTACTACTATCAGGCCTCAACCTGGTTTCTCTTTCCTCTCCTCAAGTATGTGACTGCTTCAAAAGTGATTTCTTCTGGCAAGAGGTCTGCAAAGAAGATTACTTCAAACGTCCGACGAGTTGGAAACCTAACAGATTCTGTGGAGCTATTGGTGGCGACCATTTGCCAGCAGATGTCACACCCGTTTTGTCATAAAATTGAGTCCCTTGCTTTGCTCTCTGAGGCAGCAGAAGGATGAAGATGCTGAAAGGGTCTATCAACAACTCTGCAATGCTGCAGCAAGGGTGACACTCCCCAGCCAGCAGGCTGAAGAAGAAAAGGCAGCTCAGGGAGCAGCAGCAGCAGAGAGTAGTTCCACTCAGGAGAGTGCCATCTGGAAAGACTTTGACCAGCAGGTCTCCGGGTTCGTGACCAGTAATCGGAATCCAACGCCTGATTCGGGTACTGGAAGTCCGTGCTTTTGTGGAGGAACCTGTAGTGAAGAGGTCTTCAAAACCCCTCTCACTAGTGGTGGCAAAGTCGAGGGGTGGTCTATCCGAGACTTTATTGAGGTGATGATGAAGAGACTCTGCATTGTTGTTACCACATCTGTCCCATCAGAGAGAGTGTTTAGTAAAATGGGCCAGTCATTTCAGAGCGAAGAAAATTGTCTCAGTTCTGCAAAGGTCAGCCAGCTGGTATTTTCCTAAATGCCAACCTGAAGTAAAGGGCGATAAGACCAGTAGGCCACCTTTATCATGACGATCCTGTTTGGATTTCATTTGTTCATGCACCTACAACAGTGAGTGTATGGATGTGTCTTTGTTCTATTTTTATTTATTTATTTTAGGTTTCTTGACTTTGTTTTTTGCACTACAGTTAAGCTATTTATTTTTCTTTTTGATTGCACATTTAAGTTGATATTTTCTTCTGAATGTACAGTTTTTTTATCTTCATTTAATATTTATTTTGCACTCAAAGTTGTATGGTTAGTTCATACTTATTTTCTGTATTATGTTATTTGTAATGTGATTTATATAATGTGTTTTTTTTTACAGCACTCTCTCTCCTGGTCCCGGAAGCCGTGAACTAAACTGAAACATGAACCGTTCAGCCGTGTATCAGTTAGGTGGGTCGGAGTCGCAGGCTCCTCCTGCCAAGCACTGAACGATTCGGTGAACGAATCTTTTGAACGAATCTTTTTAGTGAATTGATTCTAATGATTCAGTTCATCTAAAAGAGCTGCTGTGCCCATCACTACTTTATGAGTGTGCAAGCCCAGCGCGCGCTATACCTGTCCCCTCGCTCAGCTCAGTCCGAACCCATCGCACATCGATCCCATAGGCACAACCAATCGAAAACCCAGTAATAAGTCATGTATAGAAAGAAACTCTTTACAATTTTATTAAAGTGGAAAACAACATTTTTGGGGTTTTTTTTTCAGTTCCTTTTTTTTCACGTGTCACACATGTATATCACAAAGATCAAACATCACTTGTACAGCAGCCCATCTGACAAACATACTGCAACCTTTAATTTAGTAAGATAAGTTTTGATTAAATTGTAGTTATTTCTAATAATAATGAGTATAAATCTACTAAGTATTGAGTAATTAATGAGAGATTTTACCTGACTATTTGGCTTTGCCTTTTTGTGCACTGGGTCATATAAGAAACACCACAAAATACTCTTCTTATTGTGACCACTGTTTTTAACTGATTTAAAAGTGGAAACCTGAGTTAAAGCATCCTAAGTCCATAAGACATGACTTGAGACTTGCTTGAATTGTCACACATTACATTGTGGCTTGCCTGCGACTATAAGGTTAAGACTTGATACTTGTGACTTACGCCCACTTCTGGCAATTGGCACTTTTTTATCGAAGAGTGAAAATTTCTTTACCAGTGACCTGCAGAACCAGTGACCTGTCAGCTCCTTTCTAATATCTCTGATAAGGCTTCAAACTGAACTCAAATCATGTAATGCCAAAAACTGTGGCCTCTGGCAATAACCCACAAACTAGCAAGAGTGCCATTCAGTAAAAAGCGCTCATGTAAAATCAGCAGCTTCCTATTCAAACCTTAAGGGGGGACTCGACTGATTGTTCATAACTGCCGAATGATTAAATAGTTAGCATGTGAGCAGAGTCATTCAGAGTGGTTTGGTGTTAAAATTTTTTGTAAATTTTTTCAAAATTTCTTGAAAAAAATATGCTAAATCTGAACTGTTCACTGTGGTGGAGATAGGAACCAGATATCAGAAGAGTTTAATGCCTCTAAAAGATCCAGCACAGGAATGTATTATATGAAATGGTTATCAATACGTTACCTGATGTCAGACATTGTTTTACAGTAGTTTGTGTAAATTCTATTGGTCTACAAAGTATTTTAATGTTTTTTTTTGTTCACTTATCATATGCAAGGACATTCTAGGGCAAAGCAGTACATGTAGAAAACATAGTTTTATATTTACATCAACGTTACATATAAACAACTGGTCCTTTTGCATATTAAATATGCATATATATAATATAAATAATTGTATGTAAGGTTGCCACCTTTTAGAAATGAAAATAAGGGACGCCTACCCCTGACTCCTCTTGGCCATGACCACCACGGGCCCAACTCCTGCAGGCCCGCAGCAGTGGCATGTTTTGCTTTGTGCCGGTGTTTTTAGTAAAGAGGTGATCAAGATAGCCATTAGTCATACTTAAAGCTTGAAGAGCTTTATTACCAATGAACAGATTTTCCTACAAAGTGCAGGTAATAAAATCTTAAATTAAACCTGTTTGTGTGGAGTGTGCAATAATGAACCTTTCAAATGTTAACTAAATAAATTGAGAACTTAATGTAACTTTTTAAGTTCATAACTATAGGGACTCTCTGGGGACTTATCTGTCCCTCAGTCCTGGGTTAATCAGAAACTGGTACTTCTTCTAACAAGGGTACTTCTGCCAGAGTTGTCGTATTTGAGGAAGTGGTGGAGTATCGGGTGTAGTGGACATTTTTAAAAGGCGCGAGTTTCGTGAGCAGTACCGATGTGTGGTGCCTGTCTCTAGGCAACCGTGACAGCACCAAACGCAAGTAGCCAGGCACAGACACACAGAGGATCAGAGCCGGGAGAGGGGGGCTTTTGATCATTATTGTTAGACTTAGCGTTTGTGTGTGTGTAACATAACGTGTGTATTGGACAGTTATAGAGATACAAAACAAATCGCGTCCTGTATTGGTTCAATACGGGATGCAACATTTAATTGCCAAATAAAGGATGATTCCATCGTTTACTGGATGGGTGGCAACCCTATTTGTATGTGTTGTAGATACTGTGACCCCCGCTACCTACAGTTGCCAGATAAAGAAAGTAAACCCTACAAGGATTTCTGCACTAAGTACTACAAAAATGGTCACAATTATAGACTAACATATACACCAACACCGTCTATCTAACCTAATAAGGCACAAACAATTATATCTTTATATCCTTCACTGAGCACAGTGAGAAAACATCCACAACAGTACAGCCTAAAAACGAAATGGACATCTGGGTTAATTCATTCCCCATGACTGGGAAAAGCTGTTTCAGTTAACCTCCTGAGACCCCAGTGTCCTCATATGAGGACATTACATTTCGGCTTCTCTGCTCAATGATACATTTAAAATGTTGACCCTTTGGCCTCACACGAGGACTTTGTTTTTTGCCAAAACAAATTCCTATAAAAAGACATTTTTTAGACATCAGTTTTATTACTTGTTAGGTCCTACTAATCACAAATAACTAGGAGAAATTAAAATTGCACACCAAGCACGTCCAGGTCTCAGGAGGTTAAGGAGATGAGATTGAAAGTGTGTTTCAAAGGTGATTAACAACGCACCAGAAACAGATGCCACCTTTGCTTGTCTATAGGATTACATAGTGTGGAGAGTCCAAAGTGCTCAGCATGGAAACTCCAACCAGATGGGGCCACTGTATGCTAAGCATATCTTAGGCAAAGTTCATGGACTTGTGATTTAAACAGTGTGCTGCTGTTGCTGTAGCTTTTTTAAAAAGCTTGGCAAGACGCCAGATCTATAATTCAGACATATTTACTCATATGTATAATCTAGACATTAAATATAATAGTGTGCGTAATAGTGTGACAAGATTATAAATTGAAATGACAAGTAAAAGCTGATGTGCGTGAGAAAAATAAAAGATGTGGGTATGTGGTGTGAAGAAAATAAAGTAATTCATTTGCTTGATTTTGTGTTTCTGTGAATTTTCTTTAATATTCGGTGACAACAATGTATAGAGTATGAATGTATAAAGGCCTCATCTTGGACTTTCTGAATCTGTTATTTCATATTAATTACTATGAAGAATTCTCTCAAAATGTCCTAATTTTTTTTTTTATTGAGCGGCTTAGTGGTAAATGCACATATTGGTAGTACAGCATATTGAGGCAGCCAGGTGACTATTTGTAAACTGCAGATGTATATATAATAGTGTACAGTGCAGGTAGTGAGAATATCTCCACTTGTCCATTTTTACTTTTATGCATCATTTGACCACACCACCTGCTGTTGAGACTGAGTGAGAATCTCATGATGAATGGACCGACAGAAATGGCCCAAAACTGTTTGGAAAGATGTCCGGTTCCATTGCCTTACATTAAAGTTAAATGAGATTTTTGGCCTCTCCTGTAAAGTTGCCATTTTGGAGATACTAGTTTTTCTTTGGACAGCGACGATACGGTACAGCTTAGAATACACAGCTCAGATTTTCACGTACAGAAGTCTAATTAAAGGTCTAGTTATAGAGATTAGTCAAAGTGTAAGTGCATACAGTCCTGTGAGCTAGTTGAGCTTACTGTGTAGTTGCTGGGGTGATCGGGGCTAGATCAGTGGACATTAATGCTGACATGACTTTTTTACAACACTTAAAAGATGTTTAGGGACTGACGTTAGGAAGCATCACAGGTTTTGTCCCGGTTTCCCGCACACAGGTTTTAAGCTATGCAACAGTACGGGCTCTTTGTTGCCACATTTTGCATTTCAAAACGCGCCAAACATTCTCTATTGGTGATAAGAGACAATGATGGCCCAACCCAGATGCCTACGAGCTCAGAGAAATCCAGAGGACACTTCTGGACACAGTCAGCGTATGGCTTTCTATGGGCATTTAAAGCTTTAACTGGCTTTTTTTTAATGTAGATTTATTGTAGTTCTTTACCACTAGGCTGAAATTCCTCCAAACTCTATGACTTTGGTTATTAAGTTAAGCACTGTAAAGGGTGAAATATCCAACTATCTTTCTTTGCATTTTAAACATATCAGTGAGTTTTTCATGCACTGGTGGGCCCTGGCTCATCTTCACTCCTAAAGGATTGGGTATTTTCTGGATGTCGAACCACTGGGGATCTGGAAGATCATAAGCTTTTCTATATTTTCTCTGTATATCATTAGATATTCATTCTAAATGACGGTTTTCCAATCTAATTATTAGGGACATAGACACTTCTTTCAGTGTTGGCTTCTGTTGGGGCCACCAGAGGGGGGGCTTTACAAAGCTGTTCTCTAGTGGTTGGTGAATATGTGGAGGAAACAGTCTGCATAAAGACTTAAACTTGATCTATGTTTCAAATGTGCTTAAAGTGAGATTTCACATTGAACCTTTTCCTATAAATATTAAAAACTAATGCTTCAAAACAGCAGCGTGTCATGGTGCTTGTGGCAATCCTGCTTTCATTTAGACTTTGGTTCAATTCAGCTCTTCAGTGGCCTCACTAAATTATTCATACCAGATATTTCTGTGTGTACTGTACTGACACGGCCTTACATCATCAGTAGGAGAGAAATGTCTTTATGGAGTGTGTAAGCATTTTCATAGTCTCTACATTCTCCCTGGTGCACTTTTGCTTTATATCTGTCTGTGTGTTGTTCTCTCTAGGTATCAGCACTGGCCCTAGTTTGGACAGTGTCTGAGCTCATGGTAAGTTTTAGACTCTAACCTTATTATACTAGCTGGAAAATATTATCCAACAGAACACTAGGCATGGTTGTAAGTCGCTCTGGATAAGAGCATCTACTAAATTTCTCAAATGTAAATCTAAATGTCACTGGTATAAGTGTTAAGTGCATAACCAAGTGTTTATTATACCGCTTGATTCACTTTTACAGGACTCAAGGCAAAACAGCTCAGTTCTCACCTCAAGTCAAGTGGGAGTGTGAATGTTTCCCACAATTCTCTTGTACCGTTTACAGTAGAGCTGCCCTCTAGAAGTCGACGAGTCGAATCGTCAGTTGGCAACCCTTTAAGTCGACCAAGACCCTTCAAGTCGAATGACAACAGTGACATTTTTTTCCTGTTAAACAGACTAAAGCTTACAAAAATGTACAAGAACTTTAAGAATGAAAAAGACATTTTAATAATGATTAAAGGGGGATAATAAATACTGTATATATGTAAGTTCTAGCTGGGCTGTGATGCATGCTTGCTAAAAAATTAAATCCATGTGACGACGTGCGCTGGCGGTTCACCGCTGAAGGCAGCTAAAGCTGTGAAGTTGAGACACACGATGTCTCAGAAAAGGTCTGGTGGAGCTTTTGAAGAGAATCCGAATAAAGCAAACCCTAACTCTGCTCTTCATTTAGTCAGACGTCCAACACTTCTTCAAACGAGGGAGCTGACTTTCGTTTAAGACGTAACGGCTGTTTGCTGCATACGCTCTCTCTTAGTTCAGAAATATGTTCCTGTGACTCTGCTGACTTTCTAAATGAGGAGGACATTAGATCTGAAACGTATGCAGCTTGATTTACTGATTACTAGATAATGTACATGGAGAAAAAAACGTGAACTAATAGTCGAGAACGAAAATGGGCTACATGCACACAGGGGTGGTGACGTATTTCCGCTAAAAATCTCCACTTCCGCTATCCACACTGTTGTGTTGAGTTTAGGGAAGTCGCGATAATGTCTCAAGCAAAGAAGTTTAAGTTTCAGCGAACTGACAACGCTACAGCCGAACATTGCTGTGTACCTTTATGTCAGGCCTCCAGTAAGTACAACAAAGTACTTAGTTTTCATACGTTTCCCTCCGATGCGGAAAACCGGCATAAATGGTTTACTGCTATCCGGAGGGAGAACTTCAATCACTCCGCATACCCGGGTGTGTAGCCAGCGTTTCAAGAAAGAGGATGTGCGTGAACCAGAGTCCAGGTCAGGACTGTTAAAGAAGGGAGCGGTGCAGTTGTTGTTTGAGGGGAACAATTTCCCGTTCCACTTTCAAGACCGGGGGTTTGGGAGAGGAGAAAGCGACCGACGGAGGATGACACACCTGTCAAGGAGGCTGATACACTGCCCGGGGACCACGACTACGCTTCGGCTCCGGATCCCGCTGCTGTCGACTTGGTTCTCGAAGAAAATACGCTTCTTAGAGAGGAGATCCTCCAGCTGAAGCAACAAATTGAGAAGCTTACTCTGGAGCATCGGTTTGGCATTCACCGCTTTGCTGGCTCGGACAGTGACATTCGGTTTTATACAAGGTAAGATGTTCAGCAGGATAAGATTTGAAGTTGATGCACTAAAATTAGTAAAGCATACAGACAAACTCACCTGCCCTGATTAAAATTCGTTTCCTGATTATAAATATACAGTGCAACATCAAAAATGAGAATATGGTGAAAAGGTTTTTGTTAAAGGGTCATATTTTATATTAATCACAAAGTTTATCGTTTGAATTTAATTATTAAAAGTGAACTTTTTCCATGATATTCGAATTTTTTGATGTGGTACTGTATGTATCACTACGTTAGCACTGGTTAGTAAACAAACAGTTTAGCCAAGGGCTAACATTACAAGACTGGATCTTACCTTCATAATTGTGGACGTAGCTTGAATGTAGAGTTTGAAGCCCTTCTCTTTCATTGTTGCTGACGTCTGACACGATGTCTGAATAATACGAGTGACGTCGTTAACCCTGGGCAAATCCTGAAGCGAGCGAGTGAAAAACGCCATGGCTGCGCTGTTTACTAGCAAGACAGGAAGTGATGAAGCTGGCTGACTTGGAATGCGGAAGAGAGTGTGCATATAGGCTATTATGAGTCGGGTACAGCCCTAGCATACAGAGAGACATACCGAAGAAAGGCGTGTTGTATTCTGTTCATTTACTGCCCCCTTGTGGCCGAGTATGAGTTAGGTTTCGTTTTTCCGCTTTTTCGTCATTCAAGCCTGGTCGCTCCTCAGTGTTATACGGAGACAATCACATCGGCATTTAAGCCTTGGAGTGTCTTTGTCCGTAAATCATTTAATGTTGTGGTGTTGCAACATTGTTTTGAGGAGTAATATTTGAGTTTGCTATGTCAGCGATGCATAAATGTTGTTGGCATTAGCTGCAACTTAGCCTTGCGTGCTGCTAACTGCAGACTAGCTATGAGTGAATGCTAGGCTATTATGATTAAAATGCATTGTGGCTAATACGTTCCTATTGCCCGTGTACACAGAAATGCAGCCCTAAGTTTAAGTTCTGACATGTTTACCATAAGATACATAAGGTTTATGCGTTTTCATTTAATTTATGTATTTACTTTGAATGACTATATGCCTGTAAGTGGACCAAATGTTGATACATATTTTCTTTTCTTTTTTTTTTTCAGTTTTACATTAAAGATGAAGCACTTTCGACAGCCTTCAGTCTGTTTGTTAGCTATCTGTCTAGCATAGTCAGGCACGCCTGTGTGAGAACAGAATAGTAAAAGGACAGGTACCCGTCGGGCTAGGGCCATATCCAATGTCGACTACACACTAATCAAGAGGAGCAACATGGAGCAATGAAAGGAAACTGGCCAAGCAGCTAAAGATTTCGAGGTCAGGTCTGAAGTCACAGGCTCCAAATCATCTGCGAGATCAGGTAAGTCCTGTAGCAGCTACCAAGGCAAAGGCTAGAGAAGAGGCGACCCTGGTAGAAGCCAAGTATGCAGCTCAAGAAGGCCCGTATTGAGGCAGAAAATAAAAAAATGTTAGCTGAAGCAGAACATCGCAAGGCACAGTTGGAAGCCAATCTATATGTCCTAAAGGTGGAGAGGAGCGCTACAGCGGCCGCAGCAGTTTATGAAGCCGCAGCAGCAATGGAGTTAGATCTTCTCTACGACTTTTCTCCTGAGGATCATGCTGAACACACCAGTGAGTATGTACAGGCCCACTACGTGGCACCAAGCGGTCAGCAGCTGGTCTCACCAAATATCTTGTAAGAACAGAGATGGTAAGCTCTGGGCTCCTAAAATTTGATGGCTGCCCAGAAAACTACCGGGCCTGGAAAACGTCTTTCCGAGACACTACTGGAGAGCTCAACTTAACAGCCTGAGAAAAACTTGACGTACTAATAAAGTGGCTTGGCCCAGACTTAGCCATGCAGATCAGGTCAACTCATGTACACAGTTCAACAGCAGGTGTCGCTATGGTTTGGCAAAGACTAGATGACACTTAAGGATCCCCAGAGATTGAAAATGCTCTGCTGCGAAAACTAGAGTCTTTTCCAAAAATATCTAACAGACAACCAGTGTCTAAGAAAACTAGGGGATATTTTAATGAAGGTACAGGCAGCTAAGTCAGGGGGGCAATTACCAGGTTTAGCCTATCTCGACACAGTGACGGGGGTTAACCCTATGGTGGAGAAGCTTCCATACGGTTTACAAGAGCGCTGGATTACACAGGGCTCTAAGTACAAGGAGGAACATAGTATTTCTTTTCCACTGTTTAGCTACTTTGTGAGTTTCATATGTAGCCAAGCAAAAACCCGTAATGATGCGAGTTTTGAGTTCTCTACATCCAACACTCTGACTCACGTAAAGCCAGAGAGACTGGTAAGACATAACAGCAGTTACAAGTCAGTGTCAGTGCAGAAAACTGAAGTGGCAGTCATGCCTTCAGCCACAGATGGTGTTTCAGAAAGGAAATCAGATGAGCCAGCTGACCGGTGTCCTATACACCATAAGCCACACCCCTTAGCTAAATGTTGTGGATTTCGGGTAAAGCACTTAGATGAAAGGAAAGCTTATCTAAAGGAGAACTCTATCTGTTTTCGTTTCCACTAAGCATTTAGCTAAAGACTGTAAAGTTGCTGTGAAGTGCAAGGAGTGCAATAGCGACAGAGATCTTACTGCTTTACACGCTGGCCCCGCTTCTTGGTCTACAGAGGCGCAGGCAATACAGCAAGAGCATGACGAGGAGCAAGATAACAGCACATCTGAAGTTTCTTTAAAATGCACAGAAGTCTGTGACAAATCTCCTGGACCTAGATCATGTTCAAAGATCTCCCTAGTGAAGGTATACCCTGCAAATTGTCCCAGCAAAGCTCAAAAAATGTACGTGGTCTTAGATGACAAAGCAATCGATCTCTTGCCAAGTCAGCCTTCTTCGATCTATGTGACGTTAGTGCACCCCCTTCCACTTAAAATAAAAGAGGCAACAGGAAGGAAAGCTCACAATTTTGTTGTCTCGTCTGTAGATGGAAAGGCGCATGTGGCACTCGCACCTCTTTTAGAATGCAACACAATGCCAGACGAGCACTTTGAAATCCCCACACCTGACACTGTACAGCTATTTCCTCACCTGGCTCCTGTTGCAGGTAAAATACCACCAATTGAGGAAGACACGCCCATCCTCCTTTTATTGGGACGAGATGTTCTAATTGTGCACAAGGCATGTGAACAGTACAACGGTCCACACAACACACCGTATGCCCAGTGGCTAGATTTGGGCTGGGTCATCACAGGTGAGGTGTGCCTTGGAGGGGTACACAAGCAAACAAAAGTAAACATCTACAAATCAAATGTGCTAAACAATGGCCGCACTTCCTTTCTTGAGCCTTGTCCTGGTGCAATCCACATTAAGGAAAAATTCAGATCTCCCATACAGCAAACTATGGACTATGCATTCTACGACATACAGACAGCTCCACTCAAACCAAGAGAGCACCTGGGGCTCACTGTATTTCAAAGAAACCCTGATGATGATAAAACAGCCTTGTCTATTGAGGACAAAATCTTTCTTAAAATAATGGACATAGAGGTTTTTATGGACAATGACAACCATTGGGTAGCACCCCTACCATTACGTCCTCTGCTTCCCAACAACAGAAAACAGGCTCTGAAGCGCCTTACTGCCTTGTTAAGGACACTAGAGAAAAGGAAAGACATGAGAGAACAATTCACTGAATTCATGCAGAAAATCTTTGACAATGACCAGGCAGAAAAGGCACCACCACTCAGACCAGGTGAGGAATGCTGGTACCCACAGACGTTTGGGGTGTACCATCCCCAGAAACCGGGCAAAATCCGAGTTGTTTTTGACTCAAGCGTCTCGTTCCATGGTAATTCACTAAATGACATTTTGCTTAGAGGACCCGACTTAAACAATACACTGCTCGGGGTTCTACTGCGCTTTAGGCAAGAACAAGTGGGGGGGTGGGGGGGGAATACCGCGCTGATGTTCTGGACAAATCTCCGGAAAAGTTTACAAACCCCCGGAACCGTTGGACCGCCTTTAGGGAGGATGGATGAGGCCAATCCCGAACTGTGCAGGTTTTAGCTGGGTTCATGGCCAGGGTTCCCTTAGAGACAATGATTCCCAAAAAGGAAACCTTGGGCACATGGAACTCTGACTTTTCTTTTCTCTGTTACCAGATCGTCTACCCCTCTACAAAGGTGTAGCGGTGATGGTTGTTTGGTGGGGTTAGACATCCGGAGCCTCAGGTGCAGCTTGTTGGATTGATCAGCACGGGGCATTCTGGGGGTTGTAGTTCCGGCCTGTGGTCACCATAGAATGGCACCGCTGCTGCCGCCCTCTGCTGGCTGCAGGTGGCACTACCCGGATCCTTACAATGTTGGCCTGGTAACCGTATGCAAAACGTGAGGAGGTTTAATGCCCATATTCTCATAAAGGCCCACCTTGGCTCCATTATTAACACATATCGTGGCTAATTAAAATGATTTACTAAACTAATCTAAACTAAGGATAATGACAGAAAGAACTTAACCATTAAAGAAATAAAGTGGAAAAGTCTCCCATAGTCATTTATTTTATAATATTAATTATTTTATATTAATGATTTAATATTTAATAAGACCATTAAAAGTGTGTACAAGGTCAAAACACTTGAATGTGTTGTCCAAGCTTTGAATGTGTGGAACAGTAGGTGAGCATTAAACCCAGTGTGTATAAGTGACTGTAAACGTCTGTTTGGGATGCAAACTAAAGGCATTTTGGGGTATTTGCATTATTGAAGAACTGAGTGCTCATAAAGTGGTATCTTGCCTATTTATTAAAAATAAATGTACAATAAAATACAATAAAATAAATGAATCCACTTTGGAGATATATCCATTTGTTTGCTTTGTGAAATACAGAAATAAAGAAGACACTAATGCTGATTTTTACCGGAGATGATTAGTTTGGTAGTATCTAAGTTTTGTGAATGAAATCGTAGTTCTGCTGCTTATCCTGGTCCAGGAAACTGATACTTCTACAGCCTAGCACTAGTATTACACATTGCAGGCCACACCCATGACAACACATATCCTTCTCGTTTAGTGGAACCGATTTGCCTATCAAGCACATCTTGGGACTGTGGGAGGAGACCGACTGTGCTAATTCTTCCATTGGACCAAATTCTGAAACCAGGCTCTATTTAAGGGAGCGTGCAGGTTCTGTATTTCACATCGCCGCTAGCAACTGACAGGAAACAACTTTTTTGTGAAGCTTCACATCTGCCTTCTGGTCGAGACTTTCTGTGAGTATCTTAGAGAAGTGTCATAACAGATATGATTAAAAGGAAGGTATAAATCACACAGGTCTGTGACACACGTAAAGTGTGTAGGTGGTTAAACTCGCACTCTAGGATTTTGTCCTAGAATGAAATGAGCCGTTTTCTCTTTTAAATGAATCATTAGATGAGCTCTGCGCTGATTGGTTTACAGTAAGACACAGAGATGATCACAGAAATAATACGTCCAAATAGAAACATGCAGGAAAATAAAATGAGCCTGTGTGTAAATAGGCACGGTAGTCGTACTATGTAGTTAGCTATACAAGTACAATTAATTAATAAGATAATAATGTGTCAGGATTATTATATAACAGTTCAGGACCTGATTTACCTGATTTTTATTTTTTATAAATGCATTTGTATTTGTATTTGAAGGCGGAAAAACAATGTTTAAGGTTCACATCAGTTCTATGTAGAGATCTCAACTTATTCAACTACAATAACAGCACTTTGCATCCACATTTAAACTTGACTGTCAACAGTTTTCTCTAGTATGGAGTCTAGTTAGGTGGTTAAAATCTCAACATGTTTTTATTTTTTTGTTATTAAAGGTTAATATTAAAAGGAGGAACATGTCGTACCTGACATTGATTTATATCATTGGTGGAGATGGAGGCAGTCCCTTTGATTTTGATGGTATTGAAAATGGAGCCACACTGCAGAAGATATGGGTGTGGGTCGGTGGCTGGCAGATAAAAGCTATCAAGGTTTGGCTTACTGATGGGCACTCCATGCAGTTTGGAGAGCCTGATGGGAATCATTCAGAATTTACATTTCAAGATGGAGAGTATTTCACCTCTCTATCACTGTGGGGGAATGGAGCTGGAACACGTCTAGGAGCCATCAAATTTAAGACAAACCACTCTCGGGAGTTCTTTGCATACATGACAGACTGGGGGCTGAAGACGGAATACCCAATTGATACTGGTTCTGGGATCTGCGTGGGAATCACAGGAAGAGCAGGTCCAGATATTGATTGCTTAGGATTCAAGTTCATCAACACCATCAGGTCTACTGTGCTAACAAATGTGAACTACCCCACACTTCATCAGGTGACACCCAAAGTGTCTGTTGAAGAAATCAAGTCAATGACTTATCAAAACAAGTCAAGTGTCATGCAAGAATACAAAATAGAAACTTCAGAAACTCTTACCAAAACATCCTCTTGGTCGGTGACCAACAAGATGGAATTCTCATTCAACATGGAAGTGAAGGCAGGAATTCCAGAGGTTGTGGAAGTATCATCTGGATACAGTTTCACCCTGGGAACTGAAGGCACGTATAGTCTACAGAATTCTGAGCAGAAAACCGAGCTGCTGTCATTCCCTGTCCATGTTCCTCCAGGGAAAACAGTGGATGTAGACATCACCATTGGTCGAGCCACAGTTGATCTCCCCTACACCGCCACAGTCCAGATTACCTGCTACAATGGCAGCGTTCTGCAGTTTCAGACCAGTGGAATCTACAAGGGACTCACCTACACCAATGCCAAAACAGTTGTGAATGAATCCCAGAAACTACTACATTAGTTTCTTTCTCTGTCAAAATTCTAAATGTTTAGAATGATAGTAGAATAAAACTCAGAAAGACAGCAGATCTATAATTCAGACATATTTACTCATATGTATAATCTAGACATTAAATATAATAGTGTGCATTGACACGATTATAAATTAAATGACATGTAAAAGCTGACGTGTGTGAGAAAGATGTGGGTATGTGGTGTGAAGAAAATAAAGTAATTTGCTTGATTTTGTGTTTCTGTGAATTTTCTTTAATATTCAGAGGCAAAAATGTATAGACCCTTTGATCTTTTTAACAAAGGCCTCATCTTCTCTCAAAATGTCCTAAATCACTCATATCAGAATGATGTCCCAATAAGTCATAATATCAGCAGTGCAGTACTCTATATATACCCAGGCTAACAGTTCTGATAGTGATATCTGGACTATTTTTACAATGCAGCACTCTTCACTAAGAAGCATGTGTCTGGATACCACACACACCTCTTCTTCTAGTGGCTGAGTTTGCAGGGTAGTCGGCACTTTTTATTGAGCAGCTTAGTGTTTAATGCACATATTGTAGTACAGCATACTGAGGTAGCCAGGTGACTAATTAAGTATGTACTTGTGAACAGTAGATGTATATACAGACGTGGACAAAATGGTTGGTACCCCTCGGTTAATGAAAGAAAAACCCACAATGGTAACAGAAATAACTTAAATCTGACAAAAGTAATAATAAATAAAAATTCTATGAAAATGAACAAATGAAAGTCAGATATTGCTTTTCAACCATGCTTCAACAGAATTGTTTAAAAAATAAACTCCTGAAACAGGCCTGGACAGATATGATGGTACCCCTGAAAAATGTGACCAAAGGGACGTGTTAAATCAAGGTGTGTTCACTAATTAGCATCACAGGTGTCTACAATCTTATCAGTCAGTGGGCCTGTATATAGGGCTACAGGTAGTCACTGTGCTGTTTTGTGGACAAGTGTTGGTTAACCACACTGCAACATGGACCAGAGTCATAATGACAGAGAAGCAAAGGAAAGAGTTGTCTCAGGACATTAGAAAGAAAATTATAGACAAGCCTGTTAAAGGTAAAGGTTATAAGACCATCTCCAAGCAGCTTAATGTTCCTGTGACTACAGCTGCATATATTATTCAGAAATTTCAGATCCATGGGACTGTAGCCCACCTCCCTGGATGTGGACGCAGGAGGAAATTGATGACAAATCAAAGAGACGGATAATACGAATGGTAACAAAAGAGCCAAGAAAAACTTCTAAAGAGATTAAAGGTGAACTTTAAGATCAAGGAACATCAGTGTCAGATCGCACCATCCGTCAATGTTTGAGCCAAAGTGGACTTAATGGGAGACGACCAAAGTGGACACCATTGTTGAAAACAAAACAAAAGCCAGACTGGAATTTGCCTACATGTTGACAAGCCACAAAGCTTCTGGGAGGATGTTCTATAGACAGATAAGACAAAAATGGAACTTTTAGGCAAGGCACATCAGCTCTATGTTCACAGACGGAAAAATGAAGCATATCAAGAAAAGAACACTGTCCCTACTGTGAAACATGGAGGAGGCTCTGTTATGTTCTGGGGCTGCTTTGCTGCATCTGGCACAAGGTGTCTTGAATCTGTGCAGGGTACAATGAAATCTCAAGACCATCAAGGAATTCTAGAGAGAAATGTACTGCCCAGTGTCAGAAAGCTTGATCTCAGTCGCAGGTCATGGGTCCTGCAACAGGATAATGATCCAAAACACACATCTAAAAACGCCCAGGAATGGCTAAGAGGAAAACACTGGACTATTCTGAAGTGGCCTTCTATGAGCCCTGACCTAAATCCTACTGAGCGTCTTTGGAAGGAGCTGAAACATGCCGTCTGGAAAAGGCACCCTTCAAACCTGAGACAACTGGAGCAGTTTGCGCATGAGGAGTGGGCCAAAATACCTGCTGAGAGGTGCAGAAGTCTCACTGACAGATACAGGAATCGTTTGATTGCAGTGATTGCCTCAAAAGGTTGTGCAACAAAATATTAAGTTAAGGGTACCATCATTTCTGTCCAGGCCTGTTTCAGGAGTTTATTTTTTTAAATAATTCTGTTGAAGCATGGTTGAAAAGCAATGTCTGACTTTCATTTGTTCATTTTCATAGAATTTTTATTTATTATTACTTTTATCAGATTAAAGTTATTTCTGTTACCATTGTGGGTTTTTCTTTCATTAACCGAGGGGTACCAACAATTTTGTCCACGTGTGTATGTATGTATGTGTGTGTGTGTGTGTGTGTGTGTGTGTGTGTGTGTGTGTGTATGTATGTATTTGTGTGTGTGTGTGTGTATATATATATATATATATATGTGTGTGTACAGGAGGTAGTGAGAATATTTTACAGTTTAGGATAGAGAGTTCAGTGTCTAGAATACACAGCTCAGATTTTCAAGTACAGAAGTCTAATTAAAGGTCTAGTTATAGAGATTAGTCAAAGTGTAAGTGCATACAGTCCTGTGAGCTAGTGTAGCTTACTGTGTAGTTGCTGGGGTGATTGGGGCTAGATCAGTGGACATTAATGCTGACATGACTTTTTTACAACACTTAAAAGATGTTCAGGGACTGAAGTTAGGAAGCGTCACAGGTTTTGTCCCGGTTTTCCCGCACACAGGTTTTAAGCTATGCAACAGTACGGGCTCTTTGTTGCCACATTTTGCATTTCAAAACACGCCAGACATTCTCTATTGGTGACAAGAGACAATGATGGCCCAACCCAGATGCCTACGAGCTCAGAGAAATCCAGAGGACACTTCTGGACACAGTCAGTGGAAGGCTTTCTTAAATGTAGCTTCCTATTGTAGTTCTTTCCGCTTAGGCTGAAATTCCTCCAAACTCCACGACTCTTGTTATTACGTTAATCTCTGTAAAGGGTGAAATATCCAAATATCTTTCTCTACATTTGCAAGATCATAGGATTTTTTTTACATTTTCTCTATATATCATTAGATATTCATTCTGAATGACGGTTTTCCAGTCTAATTATTAGGGACATAGACACTTCTTTCACTGTTGGGGTCTCCAGAGGGCGGGCTTTACAAAGTTATTTTGTGGTGGTTGGTGAACGCATGCACTAAAAAAGGGAGGAAACGATCTGTATAAAGACATAAACATGATCTATGTTTCAAATGTGCTTAAAGTGAGATTTCACATTCACATACTTTTAAAAAAACAGCAGCGTGTCATGGTGCTTGTGGCAATAGCGCTTTCATTTAGACCTTGGTTCAATTCAGTTCTTCAGAGGCCTCACTAGATTATTATTCATCTGCTCCACTTTTTTTTCTCCTTTTTATGTTGTGATCTTCGACCTTATGAGTGCAAAGGACATAAACTAAGGAGTCAGAAAAGAAAGAATTCCAATTCGAAAAGAAAACGAACATTTGCCATGGGTACCAGGGCATAGAGGGATATAGGATTGGTAAAGCTAATATGGTGAATTACATTGTGAATTGAAATGATAAAACTTCCCATACTTTTCAATAACACTTTTAAAAAAAGAAGCAGAGGAGGAGGAAACGGTTGGAAATCATATGTGTGGTTATCTCTGTATTTGTGCTGGTTTCAAAACAACTGGGAGCTTTCCAAATCAGAATCGCCCTGTTCCTGCCTGAACAGGTAAAAAGGTCTGTTCACACTAAACTCTGCTGGTGTTTAGGTAAAAGAGCTTTAAAAAGTGTTTATATTTAAATAAAAGAGTTTTGATTAGTGCTTTACTCTTAAAAAAAAAGAAAAAACATGGAACAACGATATGAAAGTATTCAGTTTGATCAAAACCTTAAAATTATATAAAGAACATCAACACCATAAACAGAAACACAAAACAGAAACGCTGGCTGTATTTGTCAGCTTGGTGCGGGAGTAGAGGCGCTGAAGCTGTTTGTGACGCTGCAGGCCACAACGCGTCTGTAGTTCGTGATGCCAAAATTCTTGTTGTTAATTAAATACTGAAGATGATGAAGCAAGTCTCCGCTGACACCCTCCAGCTTGTATATAAAAAGATTTATTACAAAGTAAGAACAGCATCAAACCAAGCACTCGAGATCGCTTGTGAGAGGGTTCCACCAATTTCCACTCTCCAGTGTAACTGTCCAGTGTCCTGTGAGCTTTTATATGGGGCTTTGCTGTCCAGTCCAGTCCAGTCCAGTCTAGTCCAGTCCACTCTTTGCCTCTTACTATTTTGCCTCTCTTTTTCCATTTCACAGACCATGCAAACAATCACATCTTCTTCATGTCACAAGCCCATAGCGCAAGCGTGTTGTGCAGCAGTGATCATTCTTGTGAGCTACAGTGAGCTGTATATAGTAATGTGGGTTAAACTTTCCTGAACCTGGTGCTTCTTGATCAAATAGCCCGTTCCACATGACAACAGGTGGAACAGGAAGTGCCTGGGGTGACACTGAACTGACACTGCTGGTTTTTCTTGTTAGATATTTTTTGTAAACGTTAGTTGTGGTATGCAGCCTGTTCCTGGTTGGGAGGACACCTGCAGTGATGGATCAGTCAGTCAGCCCCCCCCCCAACATTTTTTCAGCAGATGATTTTTGAAACACACCTGTTTTTGTCATTGCTATCCTTAACGTCTTCTTGTAGCTGTGAGTGATTTGGTTTTCTTGGTTTATTTTGTGGACCCTCCTGTTCTCTCCGCCTCTGCCTGCAGTCCGACTCTTTGTACTGTCCACCTGGACACAGACTTTGCATATGCACCCCTTTCCTTCACCTGCTGTTTCAGTGGTCACTCGTGGTCTGTCCATTTGTCGACAGATAACTGGTTGGACTACTTTGGTTGGGGTCAATGCGAAAGGGAAACGGTAAGGCATCTGCCGCATACAGGGTGAAACACTGCATCAGTGAGGGTCTCTGAAGTAAGTGTAATCTCTCATAGTGCAGTGGAGTGGTTAAAGTTAAAGGTGCCATAAAACACATTTGCTCTGTATTTTAAATTCCTTGAGTTCTTTGACACCACAATATCAATCAAAGTTGTTACTCACTATGGTACCAAACCCTTAGAATGGTTCAACAGTTTTAAACTAAACACTTACTTCAGTAGAGCACCTCTATTTATGAACTCTGCATAAAAAGAATAGATGCACCCAGAGGGACGCATGGGATTGCAATTACCAGGTTACCAGGAACAATAAACTATGATAAACTGTATATGACTCGTCTAGGTCTCCCAGATCCTTCATGTTGCTGGTGCATGCCTTGTTTAATCCACTGCCGGCAACAGCATGCTGCGGTAATATCCACTAAAGTGTGCAAAACATTGTGAGACATACTTCGCCCGCAAAGGATGCTACCAAAACAACAGCATGAGTCATAATGGAAAGCATACTCAACAGGACGTATAGCTGTATAGACAGTCAGGTACATTGATAAGGCCCATCCTTGCTAACTTCCCATGTGCAGCTGCGTGTAAAACTGGAATCACTCGCATGTCTCATGATGTCTTAAGCTACCCACCAACGTTCATGCTTATGGGTTGATTCCTTCTGGGTGCAACTATTTTTCAGATGATGAATGTATTTCTATTTGATCTAAAGTACAAAAATAATTGTTTGCAAATGTGCAAAAGGTAACCACCTGTAAAGACATTTAACTCAAACATACTTCAAACATGAAGCAGGCTTATGTTTGTTTAAATTCTGGACAAAAATGTTCTAGAAGGGAACAGATGGAAATTTCAGCACTGCTGCTGCTCAAACATATACAGTCTCTTAGCACTCCTGCCTAGACATGTTGTATTTTGAATTGGCTTCCTCCAAAAGCACCGGGGATTTGTCAACATTATAGACAAAAATAATAAATAGACAATAAATACAGAATATAGTGAACATATATACATTATATATATAGCTCCACTCTCTCTGTACATATCTGAATTTCTACAGATCCCTCCTCTCTTTGTATATTCTGTATTTTGTGTATATTTTGTGTATTTTGTATTTATTTAATAGAACTTTTATATCTCTTTATTTTAATGTTTAGTATGTATATAATGTTGTCCTCGTGTGGAGTACAAACCTGAGCCTCACCACAAGCATTTAAATGTCTTGACATGTTGACAAATAAATCTGAAACTTGAAACATATATTTGGCATCAAACACCAGAATAAGGCATGGAGTTCAGAATGTACATAGAGTTTAAGTAGTGCTGTATTCATGGCCTGGCGGTTTCTGTGGGTGTGACCAGTTTAACAGCTTGAGGGTAGAAACTCGGACTGCATTTTTAATTATTAGACCATAACCTAATCTTAAAAATAACACAGATCTAAAGCTTTACTAACATAGGGACATCATAGGGACTAGCTTAGGATGCTTTTCCCCTGTAGGAGGAGTTGGTGTGGCAGGGAAGAAGGATGCATGACCTGAGATTGGAAGGTATCAGGGCTTGTGTGCTTTGTTGACCAAGGTTGTGGTTGATTCAGCACCTTGGACTCTGTTGACTAACTTATGCCCAGAGGTAGTACTAGGACATCATCTTTAAATCAAATCAAATCAAATCAAGGTTTATTTGTCACATACATAGTCGTACATGGTACAACCGGCAGTGAAATGCTTTTGTGACTGCCCAGCCACATATTATTAGATAAGATAAATGAAATAGAGTAAAATATAGAAGAGTACAAAAAGTAAAAATAAATAAAAGTATAAAGTGTAGTGTAGGACAATACAAAGTGTCATGTAGCATATGAGGTATTAAGTTGTATATAAGGTGTCTGTATGTGTCTGTAAAGTGACTACAGTGTAGTTGTGCAAAGTTGAACATAGGTAGTGCAAAAGATTAGGCCTAGTTACTATTTTTGTTTAGAGTCCGAATAGCATGTGGAAAGAAACTCTTTCTCATTCTCTCTGTTTTGGTTTTTAAAGCACGAAAACGCTTTCCAGAGGGCAACAGAGAAAACAGTCCATTGTTGGGATGACTGGTGTCCATGACTATTTTCCTTGCCCTTGACCAGCACTGATGGAGTGCAGGTCAGGAAGCTCAGTACGAATGATGTGCTCTGCTGAACGCACCACTCTCTGGAGAGCCTGTCTGTCCTGCATGGTGCTGTTACTGAACCATACAGTGATGTTCCCGATGGTGCAAATGTAGAAGTTCCTTAGCACCTTGGAGGGCAGTTTGAAGTACCATAAGCGCCTGAGGTGATACAAACACTGTCGGGCCTTCTTTACCAGTGCGGTGGTGTGGCAGGGCCATGACAGGTCCTCTGAGATGTGGACTCCAAGGTACTTGAAGCTGTCTACACGTTCCACTGCATTCCCATCGATCACAACAGGGTGATAGTTCCTCTCCTGCTTAATGCTGCAGTCCACTATCAGCTCCTTGTGAACACCGGTGCTAGCTGGTCAGCGCAGGCTTTGATGACTCGCCCTGCGATCCCGTCCGGTCCTGCTGCCTTCCTGGTGTTCACTCTCCCAAAGGCTCTCCGTACATCCCTCTCACTGATGGTCAGGGGTCTCTGCATTTCGACGAGCTGCGTGTCCATGCTGGTCACCCTGGTTGCGCTATTGGCATCATTAGCGCTATTGCTGGCTGCAGCCTCGAAGCGAGCGTAGAACTTGTTCAGCTCGATTGCCAGAGATGTGTCCGAACTCCCCAGTCTGGGGGATGGGCTTCTGTAATCCGTAATCGCCCGTAGGCTTTGCCACAGGGCTCTAGAGTCACTTTGCTGGAACTGTGTCTCTAGTTCCTCCCCGTAACGCTGCTTTGCCACTTTCACTGCTCGGCGTACTCCATAAGACGAATCTTTGTACTCCGCCATATTGCCGCTGATGAGCCCCGCATTATAGGCAGCGGTACGGGAGTTCAGAGCGTCGCGGACGGTTTTATCCACCCACGGCTTCTGGTTAGGAATCGTCCGTATCGTCCACCAGTTTCCCAACAAATCCCACAACCGCTTCCATAAACATGCTGAAGTCACCAGCGGAGGTCTCGCGGAACATAACCCAGTCTGCGTCCTCCAGAGAATCCTGTAAGGCAGCCACCGATTGGTCCGTCCAGCACGTGACCTCCCTCTGAACCGGAGCCTTCTTCACTATGAAACATACGTCCACTCACCACACGCACTCCTTCTTCTAACGTTCGCAGGTAATCAGCACTTTTTATTGAGCAGCTTTGTGTTATGTGCACATATTGGTAGTACAGTATATTGAGGCAGCCAGGTGACTATTTGTGAACTGCAGATGTATGTACACACGTGGACAAAATTGTTGGTACCCCTCGGTTAATGAAAGAAAAACCCACAATGGTAACAGAAATAACTTTAATCTGATAAGAGTAATAATAAATAAAAATTCTATGAAAATGAACAAATGAAAGTCAGATATTGCTTTTCAACCATGCTTCAACAGAATTATTTAAAAAATAAACTCCTGAAACAGGCCAGGACAGAAATGATGATACCCTTAACTTAATATTTTGTTGCACAACCTTTTGAGGCAATCACTGCAATCAAATGATTCCTGTATCTGTCAGTGAGACTTCTGCACCTCTCAGCAGGTATTTTGGCCCACTCCTCATGAGCAAACTCCTCCAGTTGTCTCAGGTTTGAAGGGTGCCTTTTCTAGACGGCATGTTTCAGCTCCTTCCAAAGATGCTCAATAGGATTTAGGTCAGGGCTCATAGAAGGCCACTTCAGAATAATCCAGTGTTTTCCTCTTAGCCATTCTTGGGTGTATTTAGATGTGTGTTTTGCGTCATTATCCTGTTGCAGGACCCATGACCTGCGACTGAGACCAAGCTTTCTGACACTGGGCAGCACATTTCTCTCTAGAATTCCTTGATAGTCTTGAGATTTTATTGTACCCTGCACAGATTCAAGACATCCTGTGCCAGATGCAGCAAAGCAGCCCCAGAACATAGCAGAGCCTCCTCCATGTTTCACAGTAGGGACAGTGTTCTTTTCTTGATATGCTTCATTTTTCCATCTGTGAACATAGAGCTGATGTGCCTTGCCTAAAAGTTCCATTTTTGTCTTATCTGTCTATAGAACATCCTCCCAGAAGCTTTGTGGCTTGTCAACATGTAGTTTGGCAAATTCCAGTCTGGCTTTTTTATGTTTTGTTTTCAACAATGGTGTCCTCCTTGGTCGTCTCCCATTAAGTCCACTTTGGCTCAAACATCGACGGATGGTGTGATCTGACACTGATGTTCCTTGAGCTTGAAGTTCACCTTTAATCTCTTTAGAAGTTTTTCTTGGCTGTTTTGTTACTATTTGTATTGTCCGTCATCAATTTTCCTCCTGCGTCCACGTCCAGGGAGTTTAGCTACAGTCCCATGGATCTTAAATTTCTGAATAATATATGCAACTGTAGTCACAGGAACATCAAGCTGCTTGGAGATGGTTTAATGTATAGGCCCACTGACTGATTACAAGTTTGTAGACACCTGTGATGCTAATTAGTGAACACACCTTGATTTAACATGTCCCTTTGGTCACATTTTTCAGGGGTACCATCATTTCTGTCCAGGAGTTTCAGGAGTTTATTTTTTTAAATAATTCTGTTGAAGCATGGTTGAAAAGCAATATCTGACTTTCATTTGTTCATTTTCATAGAATTTTTATTTATTATTACTTTTTAGATTTAAGTTATTTCTGTTACCATTGTGAGTTTTTCTTTCATCAACCGAGGGGTACCAACAATTTTGTACACGTGTGTACACTGAGATGGGTTAGTACTGATGATTATGCTAATATTCATTCTAACATACACATGTTTATATGTCCTTGTGGGTTTTTTTACAGATTCCAAGTTGGGAATTTTAAATTACCGTAGAAAACTGGCAAAAAGTAGAGATTGCAGATGGGCGTTCCAAGAGTCATAGTGTGAAGGAAGTACTTGAATTTGCAGGTGTATGGAAGCGTATGGTCATACAGGTCTACCAGCAGTGGCACAAATCCCAGTCCACAGGAAACTCTCCTCAGAATGAAGTGTCTGAACATTGATGTGGCCTACATCTAGTAACATGTCCAATCCATGCCATATCCAATCACAGCTGTTACTCATGGTTGTGGAGGTTTTACACACAGTCAGTTACATTTTTGGTCTGATGAGCTTACTGACATGACGTGTTCTGTTATGTATAAACAATAAACAGAACAAAGAAATCTAGATCTGTTGATCACCCGACTCACTAACGATGCCAAACCTGTGGCTTCTGCCAATGAACCACAAACTAGCAAGAGTGCCATTTAGTAAAAGTAACCTACAAATCCCACAAAGCTGAACTTAGATAGTTATTGGTCAGCTTCTTATTTAACTTTTCATTCCACCTTAAAGGGGCACTGATTTAAGAAATGACTGTATAATTAAAGGGTGAAAATGTAAGTGGTTTGGTGTGAAATGCCTCATTCTAGAGAAACTTGTAGAGTGAGAATTGTGAACCAGATGTCTGAGGAGGTTAATGTCTCTGAAAGATTCCTTACAGGAAGTTATATGAACTGATTATGAAAGTATTACCTGATGTCTGAGGCACTGTTTTACAGTATTTTTTGATAAAGGTATTGGTCTCAAACGGGTTTTCAACAGTTTTTTTTCAGGTTATTTGTGGAAGGATATATATATGGCGTCAGATCACTGTCAAACTAGAGGATATGTTAAACTAAAATTTAATTGACAACTGTGATAAAACAAAAAATCTACATTGCACTGCTGACATTCCTTTTTTATGACACCTAAACATATAGAGACTGAAGTGATGAAGCATTTATGTCCCATATTTACTGTTTAAGATTGTCTTCGTTGTCACATTTAGCATTTTGCATGAAACGTGCCAAGCGACCTCTGCTGGTGACAGGTGAAGTATATTTACTTTGCTGAAAGCTGAGCATACAAAACATGAAGTATATCTAAATATGAGGAACATAAGGACATGATCGTTTGCGCTCCACTTTGTCCAATGTTGAGTTCTGTTTGCTCCACCAGAGGGCGGCCTGTACTGAGTTCTTTTCTGGTGGTTGATTCGCTCTTAGTAAGGTGACAGTACACACGACATGATCTATCACAAACGTGCTAAAATATTGTATAATATAATAGTGTTACGACCCTATGGATTTTAAGCATTTTGTAGTTTTTCTCTTTTTTTCTTTCTGTTTATTTTGTATTACAATGCCATGATGATCCCAGGCCAGCAGGAGCTCATCCTATAAAGGCTGTTTTTTGACCAGGTGGAGAAGTGAGGTGGGAGTAACTAGTGGTTTACAAGGTGTTAACCATGTAAAACCTATGCTTCACTGTGCATTGTGCTGAAGCATTAATCTGCTCATATGGTGTGAAAGTTATCTTTTGAAGTTAGTACATTTTTTAATTAAAGTTAGTGAGGCCTAGACACTGTAGTATGCTCCTCAGCTTAGGGAGGGAGGACAGACTTTTTTGTTTCTCTGTTTTCTCTTGTTAAGGAGTTAGGTTGAATTTGATGCATTTTCTTTTCTTTGTGTTGGTTAGGTTCAGGTAGTGATTCAAGTTTAGTTAGCTTTATGTTTATTTTCTCCTACCCTCTTAATGTTTTTGGTTTAGTTTTCTGACTTATATTCACCTTAACATAATAAATCTGTATAAATGTGAAGCTGGTTGTTGTACGCGTAGTCGTGGGAGTCGGAAGGGCACGTGTGTCTTTCTCCCTCTGTCCTGTTTTTATGTTATGGCCTAACCCTAGACTGGGTCACAACAATAGTAAGATTTCTGCTTTATTTTACTTTTTCCTAAATACTAAAACCTAAAAATCCCATTTGTCAAGGTGCTTCTGGCAGTTATGGATTTGTTTAGACTCTGGTCCAATACTAACTCGAATCTTCAGAGGCCTTGCTAGACTATTAGTGGCAGGTATTTCTAATGTTTACTCTAGATTGGTAGGAGGCTAAGGTTATTATGGAGTGTGTAAGTATCTTCATATTCTTTAAAAATACTTTTTCATACTTCCTTGTTTCTTAAAATGAAAGAAAAACTGTTCTGTTCATTTTCACTTCACTGGAAACTAAACAATGAAGAAATGTTCAGTCCCTGTTCCCTGGGGAATGGGAATATAGTCTACACTGAGATGGGTTAGTACTGATGATTTAGCTAATGTTTATTCTAACAGACATGTTTTTATGTCCTTGTGTTTTTTACAGGTTCCAGGTTGGGAATTTAAAATTACCATAGAAATTACCATCGAAAAGTGGCAAAAAGGAGGGATTGCAGATGTGCATGCCAAAGGTCATAGTGTGAAGGAAGTACTTGAATTTGCAGGTGTATGGAAGTGTACGGTCATACAGGCTACCAGCAGAGGCACAAATCCCAGTCCACAGGAAACTCTCCTCAGAATTGTGCCAGGAAAGCCATCCAACAAATATGGCCCAACTTCATAATTCTTTGATGGTAGAGTGGCTGAACATTGATGTGGCCTACATCCAGTAACATGTCCAATCCATGCCAAATTTAATCACAGCTGTTACTCATGGTCGTGGAGGTTTTACACACAGTCAGTTATATTTTTGGTCTGATGAGCTTACTGACATGACGTGTTCTGTTATGTTTAAACAGTAAACAGAACAAAGAAATCTAGATCTGTAGATCACCTGACTCACTAACAATGCCAAACCTGTGGCTTCTGCCAATGAACCACAAACAAGCAAGAGTGCCATTTAGTAAAAGTAACCTGCACAATCCCTCAAAGCTGAATTAGATAGTTATTGGTCAGCTTCTTATTTAAAGTTTTCATTCCACCTTAAAGGGGCACTGATTACAAAATGGCTGTATAATTAAAGGGTGAAAATGTAAGTGGGTTGGCGTGAAATGCCTCATTCTAGAGAAACTTGTAGAGTGAGAATTGTGAACCAGATGTCTGAGGAGGTTAATGTCTCTGTAAGATTCCTTACAGGAAGTTATATGAAATGGTTATGAATGCCTTATCTGATGTCTGAGGCATTGTTTTACAGTACTTTATGACAAAGTTGTTGGTCTCAAACGGGATTCCAATGTTTTTTTACACTTTACACTAGGTAAATCCGTTTTACACTGCATTACTCCACTTTACACTGTACAACTCTACTTTACACTGTATTACTCCACTTTACACTGTACAACTCTATACTGCATAACTCCACTTTACACTGTACAGCTCCAGTTTACACTGTACAACTCCACTTTACACTGTATTACTTCACATTACACTGTACAACTCCACTTTACACGGTACAACTCCACTTTATACTGTATTACTACACTTTAGACTGCATAACTCCACTTTACACTGTATTACTCTACTTTGCACTGTATAACTCCACTTTGCACTGTACTACTACCCTTTACGCTGTACTACTACACTTTACACTGTATTACTCTACTTTGCACTGTATAACTCCACTTTGCACTGTACTACTACTCTTTATGCTGTATTACTCTACTTTGCACTGTATAACTCCACTCTGCACTGTACTACTACACTTTACACTGTATTACTACACTTTACACTGCATAACTCCACTTTACACTGTATAAAATATTACATTTTATAAGCTGGTCATAGATACCTTGCATACATTAGTCTGGTAACTTGCATTGCTCTTTAAAGCTGATTTAACAAGTTTCTTGTCATGTGGGGCAGGATGAGGAGGCAGCATGCCTCTTTATTGAAGAACAAATTAAAACAAAACCAAAAAAACTAGCAAACTGAGAGATGACTGTGAACAGAGTTACAAAAACAACAGCCATGCAGACATAACAGCAAGCAAGAACAAAGGGTACACAGGGAGTATATATGAACAAGAACTAACACTGTATAACTCCACTTTGCACTGTAGTACTACTCTTTACGCTGTACTACTACACTTTACACTGTATTACTCTACTTTGCACTGCATAACTCCACTTTACACTGTATTAAATATTACATTTTATAAGCTGGTCATAGATACCTTGCATACATTAGTCTGGTAACTTGCATTGCTCTTTAAAGCTGATTTAACAAGTTTCTTTTCATGTGGGGCAGGATGAGGAGGCAGCATGCCTCTTTATTGAAGAACAAATGGGGGGGTGGGGGGAGGAGCAAAAACCAAAACAGACAGAAGCACATGGAACAGGACAACAAAAGGCACATGGAAGTGACAGGAAACACGTGTTTTGTGTCAAACTGAAAGTAATTTAGTGAATTCACTGTATAAATGAACACTGACATGGTATTCTATGTTGTTAAAGGACATTGATGCGTGTTGTTAATTTGGCACTGTGAAAAGGTTGGAGCTGTTTAACTAATCATAGAAATCTACATGTTTATCGTGGTGTGGTTAGGGGTGTAGACCCAAACGCTGAACGGGAACGGGTTTCGTGGATGTGAATGCATGGGAAACAACGCGAGTGGGGAGTGAAGTTTCAGTTCAAGTTTCAGGTTTATTTGTCATTTGCACAACATGTCAGGACATTTATGCATTGAAATGCTTGTGGTGAGACTCAGGTAGACACTCTACAGCAGGACAACATTATATACATACTAAACATTAAAATAAAGAGATATAAGAGAGTTATATTAAATAAATACAGATACACAAAATATACACAAAATACACAATGTACAAAGAGAGGAGGGGTCTGTAGAAATTCTGGGACCGGTAGATGTCCTGCAGGTCTGGAAGTTTGCTGCCTATGATGGATTCCGCTGTCCTCACCACTCTCATCAGGGCCTTGCGGTCGTAAGCAGTACAGCTGCCGTACTAAACAGTGATGTAGTCCGTGAGGATGCTCTCTGGGGTGCATATGTAGAAGTTGGTGAGGATGTCAGGAGGCAGACCAAACTTCCTGAGCCACCTAGGAGTGCCCAGGTGAGGTAATCAGAGAGGTGTACCCCGAGGAACCTAACACTGCTGACCTTCTCTATCTCAGCTCCATTGATGTACAGGGGAGAGTGACCACCCCTCTGCAGCTTCCTGTAGTCCACGATCATCTCCTTAGTTTTGCTGATGTTGAGACTGAGGTTGTTATGGTAGCACCACTCTGACAGGGCGCTGACCTCGTCTCTGTAGTCTCGTCTCCATCTGTGATGAGGTCTAGGATGGTGGTGTCACCTTATCAAAAAGCCCACTTAAAGCCCTTGATTAGGTAAAATCCGCACTAAGTGTTTCAATTCTTACACTTACCTACTTGATTGTATATACTTTTTTTTTTTTCAAATTTAGAATTTGATTCCTGCAACACAGTCAAAAAAGTTGGGGCAAAGGTATGTTAATCACTGTTACACTGTTTTACATTATTTGGGATCTGAGAATACTCACCGAAGGAGTTTATAAAAAAAAAACAAAAAAAACGAGCAAAAATTATTCAATCAGCTTTAAATAGCACTGCAGTTACCAGACTGCTTTAGTTAAGGCATCTGTGAGTATCAGTATATAAATTCTAAGAACGTTCTAATGGAAAGTGGATTGAAAGTCTTGGAGCCTGTAATTACAATGATCGTCTAATAAACATTCGACAGCCACACATGTAATTACATCCCAAAACACGTTATAAGCAGCTTCTGTTGCAATACTGCAAATTTCCCCAAGTGCTCTTTTGTAGATGTCCTATGTTAGCACCTAGCAAATAGACAAATGGCTTACTGATAACTGCAACAGTCACAGTAACTTTCTTCATTGTGACATCATTTGACTGTGTTTTACAAGCTGTTTTAAAGCTAGAATTGTACACTAGCATTAAACCCAGTGTTGATAAAATGTATGTAAATATTAGCTTGGTATTAACATAACGTTAAAGCAAAAAGACACTTATGGAAATTTGCATTATTGCCGCAGAAGGGGCTTTTAAAGTGGAATCTTCATTAAACATTGGCACAATATTACATGTGAGGCAACTGCCAAAGATTATGAGACAGACAATAAAACATTACAATTCCACTTTACACTGTATTACTCCACTTTACACTGTACAACTCCACTTTACATGGTATTACTCCATGTTACACTGTATTAATACACTTTACACTGCATAACTCCACTTTACACTGTATTACTTCACTTGACACTGTATAACTCCACCTTACACTGTAATACTCCACTTTACACTGTATTACTACACTTTACACTGTATTACTACACTTTACACTGTACAACTCCACTTTACACTGTATTACTACACTTTACACTGTACAACTCCACTTTACACTGTATTACTTCACCTTACACTGTAGAACTCCACTTTACACTGTATTACTACACTTTACTCTGTACAACTCCACTTTACACTGTATTACTTCACCTTACACTGTAGAACTCCACTTTACACTGTATTACTCCACTTTACACTGTATTACTACACTTTACACTGTACAACTCCACTTTACGTATTACTCCACCATACACTGTATTACTCCACTTTACACTGTATTACTACACTTTACACTGTACAACTACACTTTACACTGTATTACTACACTTTACACTGTACAACTCCACTTTACACTGTATTACTTCACCTTACACTGTAGAACTCCACTTTACACTGTATTACTCCACTTTACACTGTATTACTACACTTTACTCTGTACAACTCCACTTTACGTATTACTCCACTATACACTGTATTACTCCACTTTACACGGTACAACTCCACTTTATACTGTATTATCAATCAATCAATCAATCAATATTTATTTATATAGCGCTTTTTACAACCAACGTTGTCTCAAAGCAGCTTCACAAAAAATCAATTTGTCATACAAAGAAAAGAACCACAAGGTTAATGTACAGACATGTGAGGGTGGAAAAACCGGGTCCGAGCCCCCCTTGAGCAAGCCAGAGGCAACAGTGGCGAGGAAAAACTCCCTTGGGTAAGGAAGAAACCTCGAGAGGGACCAGGCTCAAGGGCGGAACCCAACCTCCTCAGGTCAACCCGGATGAGACAAGAGAGACAGATAGAATTAACATAGAGGAACATCTAATAGATTCAGTCTGATTAAATCCAGTCTGATTAGTCCAGGAGGCAGTAACTGCAAGTTGGAGTCGACCATAATAAGCATGGCCAGACGCTGGTCAGTGTAAGGTTGTGGTCCTGCCGGGTGATGAAACAGGACAGGAGACACACAGTGGCGCTGATGCTCAGGTGCCTCTATCCACTCTGGGGGTTCTGATGTGATCACGTCAATCCAGTGCTTAACAAAGAAGAGGAAAGAAAGAGAGAAAGAGATGGAGACAGACACTGATTAGGAGGATTAAGGATTAAGAGGTAGATATTGTAATTTGTAGGATTGAGTGTGTGTAGTCCTGTAGAGGATTCCTCTGCGCTGGTAGCCCCTCAGTGTGATCCGTCAGGAATGATCCGCTCATAGAGGAGACAGACAAGAGGGAGAAGTTTGGGTATTGGTCCATTTATGGAGAAATGTAAATTAAAGCGGTAAACAGATGTTATCAGCTGAATGCTTGTGCAAACAAGTAAGTTTTGAGTCTAGTTTTAAATGTAGAGAGTGTGTCTGATTCCCGAACGGATAAAGGGAGAAGATTCCAGAGTTTCGGGGCTACGCAAGAAAAGGCTCGACCACCTGCTGTGGTTCTTCTGAACCTAGGTACTGTCAGCAGGCCGCTATTTTGTGAGCGGAGGGCACGTGTGGGTTTGTATGAGTGAATTAGTTCACTGAGATACTGAGGGGCCAGACCGTTTACTGATTTGCATGTAAGGAGTAGAATCTTGTACTCCACACGAAATTTAACAGGTAGCCAGTGTAGCGAGGACAGTATTGTGGAAATGTGATTGTATTTTTTAGTTCTAGTAAGGACTCTAGCAGCTGCGTTCTGAACGAGCTGGAGCTTCTGAAGAGCCTTATTTGTGCATCCGGCTAAGAGTGTGTTGCAATAATCCAGCCTAGAAGTTATGAAGGCATGGACCAGCTTTTCCGCATCTTATAAGGATAGGATATTACGTAATTTAGCAATGTTACGCAGATGGAAGAATGCCGTCCTAACTATGTTACTGATATGTGCATCGAAAGACAAGCTGGTATCGAAGATAACGCCTAGATTTCTCAGAGTAGAGCCAGGAGTAATAGTGTGGCCATCTATATTCAAGACAAATTGGGAGAGTTTAGTTCTCTCTGCATTAGGGCCGAGTAGCAGGACCTCAGTCTTGCTTGGATTAAGCTGAAGGAAATTCTTAGCCATCCAGTTTCTAATATTAGTAATGCAATCTTCAAGTTTATTTAGGTTTAAAGCCTCGTTTGGTTTGGCCGATATATATAATTGTGTGTCGTCAGCGTAACAGTG
This sequence comes from Prochilodus magdalenae, assembly GCA_024036415.1. Taxonomy (NCBI): domain Eukaryota; kingdom Metazoa; phylum Chordata; class Actinopteri; order Characiformes; family Prochilodontidae; genus Prochilodus; species Prochilodus magdalenae. The sequence goes on along the minus strand of JAMWET010007601.1, from coordinate 28,938 downwards.
AAAGCTGACGTCGAAACTACGGATTATGTTACCAAGAGGCTGCATGTAAAGGGAAAAAAGAAGTGGCCCGAGCACTGACCCTTGAGGGACACCATATCTTACTAGAGTATGACTAGAGTGCTTATTGTTAAGACTAATAAACTGATAGCGGTCAGTGAGATACGATCTGAACCAGGATAAAGCCTGTCCTTTAACGCCAAATTGATGTTCAAGTCTGTCAAGGAGGATCGTGTGGTCAATGGTGTCGAATGCAGCACTGAGATCTAAAAGAACTAATATAGATACCTGACCATTATCAAGAGACATCAAGAGATCATTCACTACTCTAGTTAAAGCTGTCTCGGTACTGTGGTGGGGTCTAAAGCCAGACTGAAACATCTCATGAAGAGAGTTCTCATGTAGGTGGGAGCAAAGTTGTTGCGATACCACTTTTTCTAAGATCTTTGATAAAAAAGGGAGATTGGAAATTGGTCTATAGTTAGTGAGCTCATTGGGATCGAGCTCAGGTTTTTTAATTAGAGGTTTAACTACAGCGAGTTTTAACGATCTCGGTAAATGTCCAAGACTAAGGGACGAGTTAATGATAGAGAGCAGAGGATTAACTACACAAGGCATGATCTGTTTGAGAAGTTTTGTCGGTATTGGGTCTAGAATGCAGGTCGAGGATTTAGAAGAGCTAATTAGCTTAATTAACTCATCCTGAGTGATGGAGCTAAGGGATAACAGGTCGCCTTTTGGGCTGACAGGAAACACGTCATACTGTGTTACTAGATTTACAGATGTATGTTGGGTTAGTGTTCTAATATGTTCTATTTTGTCATTGAAATACCTGCTAAAGTCATCACAGCTGTATGTAGTTTGAATACAGTCTTCAGACTGTTTAATGTTACTAGTGAGTTTAGATATTGTGCTGAACAGGACTTTAGGATTATTTTGGTTTTTCTCAATGAGTGATGAGAAGTAGGCAGTTTTAGCTGCGTGTAGGGCGTGTTTATATTCCAGGAGAGTGTTTTTCCACTCACTTCGGAAACAGTCTAATTTAGTTATACGCCATTTACGTTCATAACTACGAACTTTTTGTTTGAGTGTGCGAGTATGATCATTGTACCACGGCGCAAGCATTTTTCTTCTAACAATTTTCCTCTTTATTGGAGCCACACTATCGAGAGTTGACTGAAGGGTGGACTGTACGTATTCAGTAGTATTTTCAAGCTCATCGAGGCCCAGCGGGGCAGGGACGTTTGAAAGATCTGGTAGCCTATTTATAAGGGCATCTATAGTAGAGGCAGTGATACTTCGTTTATATCGGTAGCGGGGCGGCATGTAAACATTATAATCTAGAATGACTTCATATATTATCAGGTGATGATCTGAGATGGGGGACAGTGTCTAAGTTCTCTACCCTGATTCCTCGCGATAATACCAAATCTAAGGTATGGTTACAGCGGTGAGTAGGTCCTATCACGTTTTGAATATAGCCCATAGAATCAATCAGAGCCTCAAACGCTATTTTTAAGGGGTCTTTGTTATTTTCGAAATGAATGTTAAAATCTCAGACTATAAGAGCTTTATCCGCAGAGAGGGCTATGTTTGTTAGAAACTCTGCAAACTCTGTAAGAAATTCAGAGTACGGGCCCGGGGGGGCGATGTAGATAATATTAAGCTAGTAGATCCAGGACAAGGGCTGGCTACTCGAATATTTTGAAATTCGAAGGCGTTTGTTTTGTGGCCTGCAATTTGAGTGAGGCCCATATCAGTATTATAGAGTGTAGCTACACCTCCACCTCTACCACTGATACGTGGGGTGTGATAATAACTAAACCCTGGTGGGGTAGATTCATTCAGAGCTAAATATTCACCCTGTTTGACCCACTTTTCAGTGAGGCATAACACACCGAGTTTCTTATCAGTAATTATTTCGTTTACAATATCTGCTTTGGGTGCCAGAGACCGTATATATTTAGTAAACCGAGCTTAATACGAGAGCATGTAGCGCTCCCACTACAGGAAGTTAAATTGATTTTAACAAGATTGTTAGGACAGATTGTTCTATGTCGCCGTTTACGAGCGGGCCGGGTAACAGACATGTTTTGTTTTGTGCCGGTGTTTTTAGTAAAGAGGTGATCAAGATAGCCATTAGTCATACTTAAAGCTTGAAGGGCTTTATTACCAATGAACAAATTTTCCTACAAAGCGCAGGTAATAAAATCTTAAATTAAACCTGTTTGTGTGGAGTGTGCAATAATGAACCTTTCAAATGTTAACTAAATAAATTGAGAACTTAATGTAACTTTTTAAGTTCATAACTATAGGGACTCTCTGGGGACTTATCTGTCCCTCAGTCCTGGGTTAATCAGAAACTGGTACTTCTTCTAACAAGGGTACTTCTGCCAGAGTTGTCGTATTTGAGGAAGTGGTGGAGTATCGGGTGTAGTGGACATTTTTAAAAGGTGCGAGTTTTCGTGAGCAGTACCGATGTGTGGTGCCTGTCTCTAGGCAACCGTGACAGCACCAAACGCAAGTAGCCAGGCACAGACACACAGAGGATCAGAGCCGGGAGAGGGGGGTTTTTGATCATTATTGTTAGACTTAGCGTTTGTGTGTGTGTAACACAACGTGTGTATTGGACAGTTATAGAGATACAAAACAAATCGCGTCCTGTATTGATTCAATACGGGATGCAACATTTAATTGCCAAATAAAGGATGATTCCATCGTTTACTGGACGGGTGGCAACCCTATTTGTATGTGTTGTAGATACTGTGACCCCTGCTACCTACAGTTGCCAGATAAAGAAAGTAAACCCTTTGGAATTACAAGGATTTCTGCACTAAGTACTACAAAAATGGTCACAATTATAGACTAACATACACACCAACACAGTCTATCTAACCTAATAAGGCACAAACAATTATATCTTTACATCCTTCACTGAGCACAGTGAGAAAACATCCACAGTACAGCCTAAAAACGAAATGGACATCTGGGTTAATTCATTCCCCATGACTGGAAAAGCTGTTTCAGTTAACCTCCTGAGACCCCAGTGTCCTCATATGAGGACATTACATTTCGGCTTCTCTGCTCAATGATGCATTTAAAATGTTGACCCTTTGGCCTCACACGAGGACTTTGTTTTTTGCCAAAACAAATTCCTATAAAAAGACATTTTTTAGACATCAGTTTTAATACTTGTTAGGTCCTACTAATCACAAATAACTAGGAGAAATTAAAATTGCACACCAAGCACGTCCAGGTCTCAGGAGGTTAAGGAGATGAGATTGAAAGTGTGTTTCAAAGGTGATTAACAACGCACCAGAAACAGATGCCACCTTTGCTTGTCTATAGGATTACATAGTGTGGAGAGTCCAAAGTGCTCAGCATGGAAACTCCAACCAGATGGGGCCACTGTATGCTAAGCATATCTTAGGCAAAGTTCATGGACTTGTGATTTAAACAGTGTGCTGCTGTTGCTGCTCTTTTTTAAAAAGCTTGGCAAGACGCCAGATCTATAATTCAGACATTTTTACTCATATGTATAATCTAGACATTAAATATAATAGTGTGCGTAATAGTGTGACAAGATTATAAATTTAAATGACGTAAAAGCTGATGTGCGTGAGAAAAATAAAAGATGTGGGTATGTGGTGTGAAGAAAATAAAGTAATTCATTTGCTTGATTTTGTGTTTCTGTGAATTTTCTTTAATATTCGGTAACAACAATGTATAGAGTATGAATGTATAAAGGCCTCATCTTGGACTTTCTGAATCTGTTATTTCATATTAATTACTATGAAGAATTCTCTCAAAATGTCCTAATTTTTTTTTTTATTGAGCGGCTTAGTGGTAAATGCACATATTGGTAGTACAGCATATTGAGGCAGCCAGGTGACTATTTGTAAACTGCAGATGTATATATAATAGTGTACAGTGCAGGTAGTGAGAATATCTCCACTTGTCCATTTTTACTTTTATGCATCATTTGACCACACCACCTGCTGTTGAGACTGAGTGAGAATCTCATGATGAATGGACCGACAGAAATGGCCCAAAACTGTTTGGAAAGATGTCCGGTTCCATTGCCTTACATTAAAGTTAAATGAGATTTTTGGCCTCTCCTGTAAAGTTGCCATTTTGGAGATACTAGTTTTTCTTTGGACAGCGACGATACGGTACAGCTTAGAATACACAGCTCAGATTTTCACGTACAGAAGTCTAATTAAAGGTCTAGTTATAGAGATTAGTCAAAGTGTAAGTGCATACAGTCCTGTGAGCTAGTGTAGCTTACTGTGTAGTTGCTGGGGTGATCGGGGCTAGATCAGTGGACATTAATGCTGACATGACTTTTTTACAACACTTAAAAGATGTTTAGGGACTGACGTTAGGAAGCGTCACAGGTTTTGTCCCAGTTTTCCTGCACACAGGTTTTAAGCTATGCAACAGTACGGGCTCTTTGTTGCCACATTTTGCATTTCAAAACATGCCAAACATTCTCTATTGGTGACAAGAGACAATGATGGCCCAACCCAGATGCCTACGAGCTCAGAGAAATCCAGAGGACACCTCTGGACACAGTCAGCGTAAGGCTTTCTGTTGGCATTTAAAGCTTTAACTGGCTTTTTTTTAATGTAGCTTTATTGTAGTTCTTTACCACTAGGCTGAAATTCCTCCAAACTCTATGACTTTGGTTATTAAGTTAAGCACTGTAAAGGGTGAAATATCCAACTATCTTTCTCTACATTTTAAACATATCAGTGAGTTTTTCATGCACTGGTGGGCCCTGGCTCATCTTCACTCCTAAAGGATTGGGTATTTTCTGGATGTCGAACCACTGGGGATCTGGAAGATCATAAGCTTTTCTATATTTTCTCTGTATATCATTAGATATTCATTCTAAATGACGGTTTTCCAATCTAATTATTAGGGACATAGACACTTCTTTCAGTGTTGGCTTCTGTTGGGGCCACCAGAGGGCGGGCTTTACAAAGCTGTTCTCTAGTGGTTGGTGAATATGTGGAGGAAACAGTCTGCATAAAGACTTAAACTTGATCTATGTTTCAAATGTGCTTAAAGTGAGATTTCACATTGAACCTTTTCCTATAAATATTAAAAACTAATGCTTCAAAACAGCAGTGTGTCATGGTGCTTGTGGCAATCGTGCTTTCATTTAGACTTTGGTTCAGTTCAGCTCTTCAGAGGCCTCACTAGATTATTCATACCAGATATTTCTGTGTGTACTGTAGAAACAGCCTGACATCATCAGTAGGAGAGAAATGTCTTTATGGAGTGTGTAAGCATTTTCATAGTCTCTATATTCTCCCTGGTGCACTTTTGCTTTATATCGGTCTGTGTGGTGTTCTCTCTAGGTATCAGCACTGGCCCTAGTTCGGACAGTGTCTGAGCTCATGGTAAGTTTTAGACTCTAACCTTATTATACTAGCTGGAAAATATTATCCAACAGAACACTAGGCACGGTTGTAAGTCGCTCTGGATAAGAGCATCTACTAAATTCCTCAAATGTAAATCTAAATGTCACTGGTATAAGTGTTAAGTGCATAACCAAGTGTTTATTATACCGCTTGATTCACTTTTACAGGACTCAAGGCAAAACAGCTCAGTTCTCACCTCAAGTCAAGTGGGAGTGTGAATGTTTCCCACAATTCTCTTGTACTGTTTACAGTAGAGCTGCCCTCTAGAAGTCGACGAGTCGAATCGTCAGTCGGCAACCCTTTAAGTCGACCAAGACCCTTCAAGTCGAATGACAACAGTGACCTTTTTTTCCTGTTAAACAGACTAAAGCTTACAAAAATGTACAAGAACTTTAAGAATGAAAAAGACATTTTAATAATGATTAAAGGGGTATAATAAATACTGTATATATGTAAGTTCTAGCTGGGCTGTGATGCATGCTTGCTAAAAAATTAAATCCATGTGATGACGTGCGCTGGCGGTTCACCGCTGAAGGCAGCTAAAGCTGTGAAGTTGAGACACACGATGTCTCAGAAAAGGTCTGGTGGAGCTTTTGAAGAGAATCCGAATAAAGCAAACCCTAACTCTGCTCTTCATTTAGTCAGACGTCCAACACTTCTTCAAACGAGGGAGCTGACTTTCGTTTAAGACGTAACGGCTGTTTGCTGCATACGCTCTCTCTTAGTTCAGAAATATGTTCCTGTGACTCTGCTGACTTTCTAAATGAGGAGGACATTAGATCTGAAACGTATGCAGCTTGATTTACTGATTACTAGATAATGTACATGGAGAAAAAAACGTGAACTAATAGTCGAGAACGAAAATGGGCTACATGCACACGGGGTGGTGACGTATTTCCGCTAAAATCTCCACTTCCGCTATCCACACTGTTGTGTTGAGTTTAGGGAAGTCGCGATAATGTCTCAAGCAAAGAAGTTTAAGTTTCAGCGAACTGACAACGCTACAGCCGAACATTGCTGTGTACCTTTATGTCAGGCCTCCAGTAAGTACAACAAAGTACTTAGTTTTCATACGTTTCCCTCCGATGCGGAAAACCGGCATAAATGGTTTACTGCTATCCGGAGGGAGAACTTCAATCACTCCGCATACCCGGGTGTGTAGCCAGCGTTTCAAGAAAGAGGATGTGCGTGAACCAGAGTCCAGGTCAGGACTGTTAAAGAAGGGAGCGGTGCAGTTGTTGTTTGAGGGGAACAATTTCCCGTTCCACTTTCAAGACCAGGGGTTTGGGAGAGGAGAAAGCGACCGACGGAGGATGACACACCTGTCAAGGAGGCTGATACACTGCCCGGGGACCACGACTACGCTTCGGCTCCGGATCCCGCTGCTGTCGACTTGGTTCTCGAAGAAAATACGCTTCTTAGAGAGGAGATCCTCCAGCTGAAGCAACAAATTGAGAAGCTTACTCTGGAGCATCGGTTTGGCATTCACCGCTTTGCTGGCTCGGACAGTGACATTCGGTTTTATACAAGGTAAGATGTTCAGCAGGATAAGATTTGAAGTTGATGCACTAAAATTAGTAAAGCATACAGACAAACTCACCTGCCCTGATTAAAATTAGTTTCCTGATTATAAAATATACAGTGCAACATCAAAAATGAGAATATGGTAAAAAGGTTTTTGTTAAAGGGTCATATTTTATATCACAAAGTTTATCGTTTGAATTTAATTATTAAAAGTGAACTTTTTCCATGATATTCAATTTTTTGGATGTGGTACTGTATGTATCACTACGTTAGCACTGGTTAGTAAACAAACAGTTTAGCCAAGGGCTAACATTACAAGACTGGATCTTACCTTCATAATTGTGGACGTAGCTTGAATGTAGAGTTTGAAGCCCTTCTCTTTCATTGTTGCTGACGTCTGACACGATGTCTGAATAATACGAGTGACGTCGTTGACCGTAATCCTGGGCAAATCCTGAAGCGAGCGACTGAAAAACGCCATGGCTGCGCTGTTTACTAGCAAGACAGGAAGTGATGAAGCTGGCTGACTTGGAATGCGGAAGAGAGTGTGCATATAGGCTATTATGAGTCGGGTACAGCCCTAGCATACAGAGAGACATACCGAAGAAAGGCGTGCGTTGTATTCTGTTCATTTACTGCCCCCTTGTGGCCGAATATGAGTTAGGTTTCGTTTTTCTAATGCCAACAACATTTATGCATCGCTATATTATAATATAGCCTTGCGTGCTGCTAACTGCAGACTAGCTATGAGTGAATGCTAAACTATTACGATTAAAATGCATTGTGGCTAATACGTTCCTATTGCCCGTGTACACATAAATGCAGCCCTAAGTTTAAGTTCTGACATGTTTACCATAAGATACATAAGGTTTATGCGTTTTCATTTAATTTATGTATTTACTTTGAATGACTATATGCCTGTAAGTGGACCAAATGCTGATACATATTTTCTTTTTTTTTTTCTTTTTTCAGTTTTACATTAAAGATGAAGCACTTTCGACAGCCTTCAGTCTGTTTGTTAGCTATCTGTCTAGCATAGTCAGGCACGCCTGTGTGAGAACAGAATAGTAAAAGGACAGTTACCCGTCGGGCTAGGGCCATATCCAATGTCGACTACACACTAATCAAGAGGAGCAACATTAAGCAATGAAAGGAAACTGGCCAAGCAGCTAAAGATTTCGAGGTCAGGTCTGAAGTCACAGGCTCCAAATCATCTGGGAGATCAGGTAAGTCCTGTAGCAGCTACCAAGGCAAAGGCTAGAGAAGAGGCGACCCTGGTAGAAGCCAAGTATGCAGCTCAAGAAGGCCCGTATTGAGGGAGAAAATCAAAAAATGTTAGCTGAAGCAGAACATCGCAAGGCACAGTTGGAAGCCAATCTATATGTCCTAAAGGTGGAGAGGAGCGCTACAGCGGCCGCAGCAGTTTATGAAGCCGCAGCAGCAATGGAGTTAGATCTTCTCTACGACTTTTCTCCTGAGCTCAGATTTCTCCTGAGGATCATGCTGAACACACCAGTGAGTATGTACAGGCCCACTACGTGGCACCAAGCGGTCAGCAGCTGGTCTCACCAAATATCTTGTAAGAACAGAGATGGTAAGCTCTGGGCTCCTAAAATTTGATGGCTGCCCAGAAAACTACCGGGCCTGGAAAACGTCTTTCCGAGACACTACTGGAGAGCTCAACTTAACAGCCTGAGAAAAACTTGACGTACTAATAAAGTGGCTTGGCCCAGACTTAGCCATGCAGATCAGGTCAACTCATGTACACAGTTCAACAGCAGGTGTCGCTATGGTTTGGCAAAGACTAGATGACACTTAAGGATCCCCAGAGATTGAAAATGCTCTGCTGCGAAAACTAGAGTCTTTTCCAAAAATATCTAACAAAGACAACTAGGGGATATTTTAATGAAGGTACAGGCAGCTAAGTCAGGGGGGCAATTACCAGGTTTAGCCTATCTCGACACAGTGACGGGGGTTAACCCTATGGTGGAGAAGCTTCCATACGGTTTACAAGAGCGCTGGATTACACAGGGCTCTAAGTACAAGGAGGAACATAGTATTTCTTTTCCACTGTTTAGCTACTTTGTGAGTTTCATATGTAGCCAAGCAAAAACCCCGTAATGATGCGAGTTTTGAGTTCTCTACATCCAACACTCTGACTCACGTAAAGCCAGAGAGACTGGTAAGACATAACAGCAGTTACAAGTCAGTGTCAGTGCAGAAAACTGAAGTGGCAGTCATGCCTTCAGCCACAGATGGTGTTTCAGAAAGGAAATCAGATGAGCCAGCTGACCGGTGTCCTATACACCATAAGCCACACCCCTTAGCTAAATGTTGTGGATTTCGGGTAAAGCACTTAGATGAAAGGAAAGCTTATCTAAAGGAGAACTCTATCTGTTTTCGTTTCCACTAAGCATTTAGCTAAAGACTGTAAAGTTGCTGTGAAGTGCAAGGAGTGCAATAGCGACAGACATCTTACTGCTTTACACGCTGGCCCCGCTTCTTGGTCTACAGAGGCGCAGGCAATACAGCAAGAGCATGACGAGGAGCAAGATAAACAGCACATCTGAAGTTTCTTTAAAATGCACAGAAGTCTGTGACAAATCTCCTGGACCTAGATCATGTTCAAAGATCTCCCTAGTGAAGGTATACCCTGCAAATTGTCCCAGCAAAGCTCAAAAAATGTACGTGGTCTTAGATGACAAAGCAATCGATCTCTTGCCAAGTCAGCCTTCTTCGATCTATTTGACGTTAGTGCACCCCCTTCCACTTATACTCTTAAGACCTGTGCAGGCATAAAAGAGGCAACAGGAAGGAAAGCTCACAATTTTGTTGTCTCGTCTGTAGATGGAAAGGCGCATGTGGCACTCCCACCTCTTTTAGAATGCAACCCAGTGCCAGACGAGCACGCTGAAATCCCCACACCTGACACTGTACAGCTTTTTCCTCACCTGGCTCCTGTTGCAGGTAAAATACCGCCAATTGAGGAAGACATGCCCATCCTCCTTTTATTGGGACGAGGTGTTCTAACTGTGCACAAGGCATGTGAACAGTACAACGGTCCACACAACACACCGTATGCCCAGCGGCTAGATTTGGGCTGGGTCATCACAGGTGAGGTGTGCCTTGGAGGGGTACACAAGCAGACAAAAGTAAACATCTACAAATCAAATGTGCTAAACAATGGCCGCCCTTCCTTTCTTGAGCCTTGTCCTGGTGCAAATCCACATTAAGGAAAAATTCATTCTAAAATACGACATACAGACAAGCTCCACTCAAACCAACAGAGCGCTCGGGGCTCACTGTATTTTCAAAGAATGATATACAGATATACTGAGGATCGTGCTGAATGCACCAGTGAGTACTTGCAGGCCCACTACGTGGCACCAAACGGTCAGCAGCTGGTCTCACAGGTCCCTGCTGCCATACCCGCAAATGCAGAACAAGCACAATCGGACCCAATTCGATGGTATCTACTTCCTGACAAAAGAGACCCGCCTGTCTTAGCCCTTCAAAGATGTGGTAACGCCTGTTGCACAAAACAGAGGCCACCCACCTTATGTTCCTCCTTCAGTGTCTCACACATCCAGTCTTCGAGATTATGCGTGTGAAGCAGCACAAACTGATCTCACCAAATATCTTGTAAGAACAGAGATGATAAGCTCTGGGCTACTAATATTTGATGGCTGACCAGAAAACTACTGGGCCTGGAAAACGTCTTTCCGAGACACTACTAGAGAGCTCAACTTAACAGCCCAAGAAAAACTTGACATACTAATAAAGTGGCTTGGCCCAGACTTATCTTCACAAGCCGTGCGGATCAGGTCAGCTCATGTACACAGTTCAACAGCAGGTGTCGCTAGGGTTTTGCCAAGACTAGATGACACTTATGGATTCTCCGAGATTATTGAAAATGCTCTGCTGCGAAAACTAGAGACTTTTCCAAAAATATCTAACAGACAACCAGTGTCTCAGAGAACTAGGGGATAGTTTAATGGAGGTACAGGCAGCTAAGTCAGGGGGACAATTACCAGGTTTAGCCTATCTCGACACAGCGACGGGGGTTAACCCTATCGTGGAGAAGATAACATACGGTTTACAAGAGCGCTGGATTACACAGGGCTCTAAGTGCAAGGAGGAACATAGTGTTTCTTTTCCACCGTTTAGCTACTTTGTGAGTTTCATATGTAGCCAAGCAAAAACCCGTAATGATCCGAGTTTTGAGTTCTCTACATCCAACACTCTGACTCACGTAAAGCCAGAGAGACTGGTAAGACATAACAGCAATTACAAGTCAGTGTCAGTGCGGAAAACTGAAGTGGCAGTCATGCCTTCAGCCTCAGATGGTGTTTCAGAAAGGAAATCAGATGAGCCAGCTGACCGGTGTTCTATACACCATAAGCCACACCCCTTAGCTAAATGTCATGGATTTCGGGTAAAGCACTTAGATGAAAGGAAAGCTTATTTAAAGGAGAACTCTTATCTGTTTTCGTTTCCACTAAGCATTTAGCTAAAGAGCTGTGAAGTGCAAGGAGTGCAATAGCGACAGACATCTTACTGCTTTACACTCTGGCCCGGCTTCGTGGTCTACAGAGGCGCAGGCAATACAGCAAGAGCATGGCGGGGAGCAAGATAAACAGCACATGTAAAGTTTCTTTAAAATGCACAGAGGTCTGTGACAAATCTCCTGGACCTAGATCATGTTCAAAAATCTCCCTAGTGAAGGTATACCCTGCAGATTGTCCCAGCAAAGGTCAAAAAATGTACGTGGTCTTAGATGACCAAATCAATCGATCTCTTGCCAAGTCAGCCTTCTTCGATCTATTTGACGTTAGTGCACCCCCTTCCACTTATACTCTTAAGACCTGTGCAGGCATAAACGAGGCAACAGGAAGGAAAGCTCACAATTTTGTTGTCTCGTCTGTAGATGGAAAGGCGCATGTGGCACTCCCACCTCTTTTAGAATGCAACACAGTGCCAGACGAGCACGCTGAAATCCCCACACCTGACACTGTACAGCTTTTTCCTCACCTGGCTCCTGTTGCAGGTAAAATACCGCCAATTGAGGAAGACATGCCCATCCTCCTTTTATTGGGACGAGGTGTTCTAACTGTGCACAAGGCATGTGAACAGTACAACGGTCCACACAACACACCGTATGCCCAGCGGCTAGATTTGGGCTGGGTCATCACAGGTGAGGTGTGCCTTGGAGGGGTACACAAGCAGACAAAAGTAAACATCTACAAATCAAATGTGCTAAACAATGGCCGCCCTTCCTTTCTTGAGCCTTGTCCTGGTGCAAATCCACATTAAGGAAAAATTCATTCTACGACATACAGACAGCTCCACTCAAACCAACAGAGCGCTCGGGGCTCACTGTATTTCAAAGAATGATATACAGATATACTGAGGATCGTGCTGAATGCACCAGTGAGTACTTGCAGGCCCACTACGTGGCACCAAACGGTCAGCAGCTGGTCTCACAGGTCCCTGCTGCCATACCCGCAAATGCAGAACAAGCACAATCGGACCCAATTCGATGGTATCTACTTCCTGACAAAAGAGACCCGCCTGTCTTAGCCCTTCAAAGATGTGGTAACGCCTGTTGCACAAAACAGAGGCCACCCACCTTATGTTCCTCCTTCAGTGTCTCACACATCCAGTCTTCGAGATTATGCGTGTGAAGCAGCACAAACTGATCTCACCAAATATCTTGTAAGAACAGAGATGATAAGCTCTGGGCTACTAATATTTGATGGCTGACCAGAAAACTACTGGGCCTGGAAAACGTCTTTCCGAGACACTACTAGAGAGCTCAACTTAACAGCCCAAGAAAAACTTGACATACTAATAAAGTGGCTTGGCCCAGACTTATCTTCACAAGCCATGCGGATCAGGTCAGCTCATGTACACAGTTCAACAGCAGGTGTCGCTAGGGTTTTGCCAAGACTAGATGACACTTATGGATTCTCCGAGATTATTGAAAATGCTCTGCTGCGAAAACTAGAGACTTTTCCAAAAATATCTAACAGACAACCAGTGTCTCAGAGAACTAGGGGATAGTTTAATGGAGGTACAGGCAGCTAAGTCAGGGGGACAATTACCAGGTTTAGCCTATCTCGACACAGCGACGGGGGTTAACCCTATCGTGGAGAAGATAACATACGGTTTACAAGAGCGCTGGATTACACAGGGCTCTAAGTGCAAGGAGGAACATAGTGTTTCTTTTCCACTGTTTAGCTACTTTGTGAGTTTCATATGTAGCCAAGCAAAAACCCGTAATGATCCGAGTTTTGAGTTCTCTACATCCAACACTCTGACTCACGTAAAGCCAGAGAGACTGGTAAGACATAACAGCAGTTACAAGTCAGTGTCAGTGCGGAAAACTGAAGTGGCAGTCATGCCTTCAGCCTCAGATGGTGTTTCAGAAAGGAAATCAGATGAGCCAGCTAACCGGTGTCCTATACACCATAAGCCACACCCCTTGGCTAAATGTCATGGATTTCGGGTAAAGCACTTAGATGAAAGGAAAGCTTATTTAAAGGAGAACTCTTATCTGTTTTCGTTTCCACTAAGCATTTAGCTAAAGAGCTGTGAAGTGCAAGGAGTGCAATAGCGACAGACATCTTACTGCTTTACACTCTGGCCCGGCTTCGTGGTCTACAGAGGCGCAGGCAATACAGCAAGAGCATGGCGGGGAGCAAGATAAACAGCACATCTAAAGTTTCTTTAAAATGCACAGAGGTCTGTGACAAATCTCAGACCTCAATGGCCGCCCTTCCTTTCTTGAGCCTTGTCCTGGTGCAAATCCACATTAAGGAAAAATTCATTCTACGACATACAGACAGCTCCACTCAAACCAACAGAGCGCCTGGGGCTCACTGTATTTTAAAGAAACCCTGATGATGATAAAACAGCCTTGTCTATTGAGGACAAAATCTTTCTTGAAATAATGGACATAGAGGTTTTTATGGACAATGACAACCACTGGGGAGCCCCCCTACCATTACGTCCTCTGCTTCCCAACAACAGAGAACAGGCTCTGAAGCGCCTTACTGCCTTGTTAAGGACACTAGAGAAAAAGAAAGACATGAGAGAACAATTCACTGAATTCATGCAGAAAATCTTTGACAATGACCAGGCAGAAAAGGCACCACCACTCAAACCAGGTGAAGAATGCTGGTACCCACCGACGTTCGCGGTGTACCATCCCCAGAAACCGAGCAAAATCCGAGTTTTTGACTCAAGCGCCTCGTTCCATGGTAAATCACTAAATGACATTTTGCTTAGAGGACCCGACTTAAACAATACACTGCTCGAGGTTCTACTGCGCTTTAGGCAAGAACAAGCTGCAGTTACTGCTTCAGAGTCAAAGAGAGCCACAGAAATTATCTCCGGTTTCTATGGTTTCAGGACAGTCACCTTAGCAAAGAAATCACTGAGTTTCGCATGAAAGTTCCAGTTTTTGGGAACAGCCCTTCACCAGGTATCGCTATCTACGGTCTGAGACGAGCCGCAGAAATAGGGGAAGAGGAGTACACAACACAAAAACAAAACAGTTTGTCTTCTGCAAATATAAGACTAAATATATAAGATATAAGATGAGAGCACTTTCGACAGCCTTTTGTTAGCTGTCTAGCATAGTCAGGCACGCCTGTGTGAGGAAGGAAAAGGCACAGTGGTGAGGTGCCGTGTAAGCTCCTCAAATGTCTGCTAGGCCTCGGCAGTCCAATGAAAACGCCCTGGGGTTTTGCAAGTGAGGACTTTGGGGTGGGGGGGGCCCTACTGTGCTGATGTTCCGGACAAATCTCCGGAAAAGTTGGCAAACCCCAGGAACCGTTGGACCGCCTTTAGGGAGGATAGATGAGGCCAATCCTGAACCGTGCAGGTTTTAGCTGGGTTCATGGCCAGGGTTCCCTTAGAGACAATGCATCACAAAAAGGAAACCTCGGGCACATGGAACTCTGACTTTTCTTTTCTCTGTTACCAGATCGTCTACCCCTCTACAAAGGTGTAGCGGTGATGGTTGTTTGGTGGGGTTAGACATCCGGAGCCTCAGGTGCAGCTTGTTGGATTGATCAGCACGGGGCATTCTGGGGGTTGTAGTTCCGGCCTGTGGTCCCCATAGAATGGCACCGCTGCTGCCGCCCTCGGCTGGCTGCAGGTGGCACCACCCGGATCATTACAATGTTGGCCTGGTAACCGTATGCAAAACGTGAGGAGGTTTAATGCCCATATTCTCACAAAGGCCCACCTTGGCTCCATTATTAACACATACCGTGGCTAATTAAAATGATTTACTAAACTAATCTAAACTAAGGATAATGACAGAAAAAAACTTCACCATTTAAAGAAATAAAGGGGAAAAGCCTCCAATAGTCATTTATTTTATTTTTTTAAATATTTATTTAATATTTAATAAGATCATTAAAAGTGTGTACAAGGTCAAAACACTTGAATGTGTTGTCCAAGCTTTGAATGTGTGGAACAGTAGTCGAGCATTAAACCCAGTGTGTATAAGAAACTGTAAACGTCTGTTTGGGATGCAAACTAAAGGCATTTTGGGGTATTTGCATTATTGAAGGACTGGGTGCTTATAAAGTGGTATCTTGCCTATTTATTAAAAATAAATTTACAATAAAATAAATGAATTCACTTTGGAGATTTATCCATTTGTTTGCTTTGTGAAATACAGAAATAAAGAAGACACTAATGCTGATTTTTACCAGAGACGATTAGTTTGGTAGTATCTAAGTTTTGTGAATGAAATCATAGTTCTGCTGCTTATCCTGGTCCAGGAAACTGATACTTCTACAGCCTGGCACTAGTATTACACAATGCAGGTAACACCCATGACAACACATGTACTTCCTAATTAGCGGAACTGGTTTACCTATCAAGCACATCTTGGTACTGTGGGAGGAGACCGACTGTGCTAATTCTTTTATTGGACCACATTCTGAAGCCAGGCTGTATTTAAGGGAGTGTGCAGGTTCTGTATTTCACATCGCCGCTAGCAACTGACAGGAAACAACTTTCTTGTGAAGCTTCACATCTGCCTTCTGGTCGAGACTTTCTGTGAGTATCTTAGAGAAATGTTCTAACAGATATGATTAAAAGGAAGGTATAAATCACTCAGTTCTGTTTAGTTTATTATGTAAGACCAGAACTGACAAGAATTATGACTACTGCAGGTGTTATTAGATTTAAAGGAGTTATTAGTTTTGTTGTCTATGTCGGCTTTTGTCAGAGTGAAATTCACACTCTAGGATTTGGTCCTAAAATGAAATGAGCCATTTTCTCTTTTAAATGAATCATTAGATGAGCTCTGCTCTGATTGACTGTCTAGTAAGACACAGCGATGATCACAGAAATACTACATCCAAATAGAAACATGCAGGAAAATAAAATGAGCCTGTGTGTAAATAGTGTGTAATAGGTAGTCGTACTATTTAGTTAGCTATACGAGTACACTTAATTAATAAAATAATAATGTGTCAGGACTATTATATAACAGTTTAGGATTTTGGAATCTACCTGAGTTACTTTTTTATAAATGCAGGGTTTGTATTTGGAGGCGAAAACCCAATGTTTAAGGTTCACGTCAGTTCTATGTAGAGATCTCAACTTATTCAACTACACGAACAGCACTTTGCATCCACATCCATGTTTTCACTTTAATTAACTATTTCAACTTGACTGTCAACAGTTTTCTCTAGTATGGAGTCTAGTTAGGTGGTAAATATCTCAACATGTTTTTATTTTTTTGTTATTAAAGGTTAATATTAAAAGGAAGAACATGTCGTACCTGACACCGATTCATGTCATTGGTGGTAAAGGAGGCCATCCCTTTGACTTTGATGGTATTGGAAATGGAGCCACACTGCAGAAGATATGGGTGTGGGTCGGTGGCTGGCAGATAAAAGCTATCAAGGTTTGGCTTACTGATGGCCGCTCCATGCAGTTTGGAAAGCCTGATGGGAATCATTCAGAATTTATATTTCAAGATGGAGAGCATTTCACCTCTCTCTCACTGTGGGGGAATGGAGCTGGAACACGTCTAGGAGCCATCAAATTCAAAACAAACCACTCTCGGGAGTTCTTTGCATACATGACAAACTGGGGGCTGAAGACCGAATACCCAATTGATACTGGTTCTGGGATCTGCATGGGAATCACAGGAAGAGCAGGTTTAGATATTGATTGCTTAGCCTTCAAGTTCATCAACACCATCAGGTCTACTGTGCTAACAAATGTGAAGTACCCCACACTTCATGAGGTGATACCCAGCGTGTTTGTTGAAGAAATCAAGTCCCTGACTTATCAAAACAAGTCAAGTGTCATGCAAGAATACAAAATAGAAACTTCAAAAACTCTTACCAAAACTTCCTCCTGGTCGGTGACCAACAAGATGGAATTCTCATTCCACATGGAAGTGAAGGCAGGAATTCCAGAAGTCGCAGAAGTATCAGCAGGTTTCAGTTTCACACTGGGAACTGAAAGCACGTATGGTCTACAGAATTCTGAGCAGAAGACAGAGCTGATGTCATTCCCTGTCCATGTTCCTCCAGGGAAAACAGTGGATGTAGATATCACCATTGGTCGAGCCACAGTTGATCTCCCCTACACCGGCACAGTCCAGAATACCTGCTACAATGGCAGCGTTCTGCAGTTTCAGACCAGTGGAATCTACAAGGGTGTCACCTACACCAAAGCCAAAGCAGTTGTGAATGAATCCCAGAAACAACTAGATTAGTTTCTTTCTCTGTCAACATTCTAAATGTTTAGAATGATAGTAGAATAAAACTCAGAAAGACAGCAGATCTATAATTCAGACATATTTACTCATATGTATAATCTAGACATTAAATATAATAGTGATTATAAATTGAATTGACATGTAAAAGCTGATGTGTGTGAGAAAATAAGATGTGGGTATTTGGTGTGAAGAAAATAAAGTAACTGATTTGCTTGATTTTGTGTTTCTGTGAATTTTATTAATATTCAGAGGCAAAAATGTATAGAGCCTTATTAACAATGGCCTCATCTCGGACTTCCTAAATCTCTTATGTTGGGAATTCTCTGTTATTTCGTATCAATTACTATAAAAATAATCTCTCAAAATGTGTCATATCAGCGGTACAGTAGTCAATGTATACCCATTCTAACACTTGTGAAAGTGATATCTGCACTATTCACTTACATACATTTTTACCTGATTTACAAATCAACACTCTGCACTATGCAGCATGTGTCCACTCATCGCACCTCTTCTTCTAGCAGCTGAACTGCTGAATTGGCAGAATTCACGTGACCTGATTTGACTCGGGTCTCAAATATTTAGGACCTGAGACTTGAGACTCGATTTTGATTTTGACTTGGTATTCATGATTTGAGACTTGACTAGCCTATGACTTAAGGCAGATGACTCGATATCACATGATTTATATACATTTTTTTCATTAGGTTTAAGAATGTAGGGTTTGTTTAAGGATTTTTGTTGAAACATGATTTGGTGAACCTATCAGAGCGCAGGAGACCAGCAGAGATAAATGTACGAAGTGGCTCGTATCGTGAAGGTGGCTACCCCAGAAATAGTGAGGTTTGGATTAAAGCATTGTGTTGTGGATGAAAGTAGTAAAGAGAACAGCGCTATGGAGGGTCTGCAGATCAAATGTCAGTGATACCACCACCATGACCAACTTCATCAGTCACTACAGAACCCACAGAGTAAG
Organism: Prochilodus magdalenae; assembly: GCA_024036415.1. Taxonomy (NCBI): domain Eukaryota; kingdom Metazoa; phylum Chordata; class Actinopteri; order Characiformes; family Prochilodontidae; genus Prochilodus; species Prochilodus magdalenae. The sequence continues at coordinate 10,253 of JAMWET010007601.1, read as the reverse complement.
GTAGGCATCTGTATAGGCGTCTGAATACAGTAAGGGGTCATCGGTAAAGTGCGGTTAATGTTAAAATGTACAAGATTCAGAATGACGAGAGGAGTCTGTTGAAGTGATTTATACAGACATGAAACGCACTGTAATACACTGTATGTATGTATGTATATCACATAAAGATCAAACATCACTTGTACAGCAGCCCATCTGACAAACATACTACAACCTTTAATTTGGTAAGATAAGCATTGGTTAAATTTGAGTTATTTCTAATAATGAGTATTAATTTAATAAGTATTAATTCACTTACACCATTATATATACACACACATACTATTACTTAGGAGATACTGTATACCCTCGTGAATTTAAATAAAACTGCCCATAGATACCCGTTTAGTACTTACGCCTCACAGAGCAAAAGTATCTATGTCTGATGGCAGATACATGAACTTCGACATCAGCTGTGGCTGGAACTACCTTGAGGTCCTGTGATGTTGTTTTAGGATGGTTTGAGACTTCTTTGGGTATCTTGTGCTCTGCTCTTGGGCTGAACTTGGGACAGGCTGATCTGGCCATGTTACCAGGTGTTTTATTGGTAAATTATTTTGTGGACAGTGAACGGGCTTATTTCTAATGGTTTTATACCCCCTCCCTGACTCATGTGCACCTACAACCTTCCTTTTGAAGGCCAGGGAACTTTTTGGATCTGACTGTAGTAATACCACTCACCTCAACAAACAGGAACAAACCAAACCAGGTATCTGTATTAAATAAGACCAGCTCCTCCAGAATCCTCTCTAACCATGTTCCAATCAGTAGCAGCTGATGTTGGACTCGTTTAGAGCAGTAATTAATGAGGGATGTGCTAACCTCCTCTTCACAAGACAACTGCATTTGTATTAAATACATTTTACAACTTATTTCTTTCTAGGGCAAAGCAGAACATGTAGAAAACATACAGTTTTATATTTACACCAACATTACATATAAACAACTGGTCCCCTTGCATATTAAATAAAATAGCTGTGTGTAGGGAACCACCTTTTAGAAATGAAAATGAGGGACACCTACCCCCGGCTCCTCTGTGTTTTTAGTAAAGGGGTGATCAAGGAAGCTACTTAAAGCTTGAAGTGCTTTATTACCAATGAACACATTCTCTTAAAAGTGCTGGTAACTAAATCTTTAATTAAAAACTCTTTCTGTGGAGTGTGCAACAATGAACTTTCAAAATATTAACTAAATAAACTGAGAACTTAATGTAACTTTTTAAGTGCATAATTATAGGGACTCTCTGGGGACATTTTTACTTAAAGAGGAAAAACAGAACCAACAAAAACAACAAAACCACTTGTAAACTTGTCTGCTTGTTCAGTCCCTCAGCAGTCCTGGGGTCATCAGAAATTGTGGCTGTATTTCTGTACTTTTGGAAGTAGTGGAGTATTGGGTGTAGTGGACATTTTTAAAAAGGCTCGGGTGTGGTGTCTGTCTTTAGGGCACACAGAGCGAGGGGGGCTTCTGATCATTATTGTTAAGATAATTATAAATGTTTGCGTTCATGTGTGTAAGACATACGTGTATTGGACATTTATGGAAATACGGAACAAATCGCATCTTGTATTGGTTCAATACGGGAGGCAACGTTTAATTGCCAAATAAAGGATGATCCTGACGTTTACGGGACGGGTGGCGACCCTAGTTGTATGTGTTGTAGATACTGTGACCCGTGCTACCTACAGTTGCCAGATAAAGAAAGTAAACCCTTCGGAATTATGAGGGTTTCTGCACTGACTGCTACTACAATGTGGTCACAATTATAGACTAACATATAGCCTACACCAACACCATCTATCTAACCTAATAAAGCAACAAACAGTCATACCTTTATATCCTTCACTGAGCACAGTGAGAAAATATCCACAGTACAGCCTAAAAACTAAATGGATGCCTGGGTTAATTATTTCTCCATGACTGGGAATAGCTGGGAAAAGCTGTTTCAGTTAACATCCTGAGACACCTGCGTCCTCATAGGAGGACATTACATTTCTGCTTCTCTGCACCATGATACTTTTTAAAACGTTGACCCTTTGGCCTCATATGAGGACACTGTTATTAACCAAATCAACTTCCTGTACAAAGACAATGATTAGTTTTTATACTTGTTAGGTCCTACTAATCACAAATAGCTAGGAGAAACTCAAACTGCACACCAAGCAAGTCCGAGTCTCAGGAGGTTAAGGAGATGAGATTGAAAGTGTGTTTCAAAGGGGATTTGCCCATTAAATAAAGGCAGCACCCGAAGCCTGCTTACTGACATATCTGTTCTTCTTAAAACAGGACAGTGTGAACCATGTCTCAATACAAACAACTTTCCGAGGTTCTCAGAGGACGTTATAGAGATGCATGAAGACTAAAATGCATCCCTAAAGACCCGAGTGTACATCACTCTATGGGCAGACAGTTTGTCTTCAAATGACTACAAAAGACACACAGCATTGGGGAAAATGTGACATGACAAAAGTAAACCTTTTAGCACAATGCTCTTTAGCACCATGTGTGGAGGTAAAAGGACAATGGACACCAAAACCCAATTCTAACTGTAAACATGGTGGAGGGAGGTGGAGGTTTTGCTGCCTCTGGGCCTAACCACTATAATCAAGAAATGTTGACTTAAAAAAAGAGGTATTATACCAATTGACAGGAGAATGAAAGGACAGTAGTCCAGGCCGCAAGCCAAAACGATGGATGATGCAACAAGACAATGACGGTTGAAAAAGAAACGGCCAAGTCATCGTTCAGGCCTGAACACCATAGAGATGCTGTGGTTTGACCTGAAGAGCATGCTGTGCCAGCAGGGTTTTCCAGAAATACTGAAATTAAAACACTTTTGTGAGGAACAGAGATGGACGGTCCAAACTTCTTCCAGGTATTCTTCTGTATTATTAACACTGTGAAGAAATTCCAGTTTGTACGCTTGTCTGTAAATGGACATTTTACATCACACCACTGACTTTGTTTGCATTTGGAATTTTGCAGAAAGTTTGAAAGTGTAATTCTATCTTCTCACCTTCTGGGACTTTATAAACCTTTCATTTTGTTTGATTAAGGAGTTCTAAAATTAAGAGGAGTTTAGGTTTGGATACAAGCTTGTGGGAAATATACAGCGCAACGTTGTCAAGAACAAAAGACCTAGGCACGACACTAGCAGAGCTAAAAGACAAGTGAGCTTTATTGTACAAACCAGATGCTTTACACAACAGCAGAAACAGATTCAACAATGCAAAGGAACAATAAAAGTCAAGCAAAATGCGGGAAGGAAGTGATTGCTGACAGCTGTGGCTAAAATTCTGGATGGTTGGGCGCATGTGAATATGACATCATCGGGCTGTGCATTCTGGGATATGGAGGGCAGACCCGCTGATGTGACAAACGTGCAGTTTTACAGATAGTTAACAGGCTAACACTCCTGAGCAAAAAAAGGGGCTACGCCTAAAGCGGTTTTATGATAACAATTGAATTGTTTTGGCAGGTCAAAGTCCAGTAAAGCCTGTAGCAGTCTATTGTTCTCACATTAAACAGAAACTTACATTAAACAGAAACTACATTGGGTGTGTTTTTCAGTTCTTTGAGGCCATCGGTCCTGAGTGGAACACTGACTCTTCTTTCTCTAAAAGATTGTCGGTAAGTTTACTCACAAAACTATTTATTTTTTAAGTTTAATGTTTTTCCAAATGGCCAGGCTTTTTTTTGCATGGAAATGTACAAATAGATGTGTTTTCCGAGCATTAATTATCTATTGTAGCCTACCATTAAACTCGATGTCTGTAAGTGACTGTAAACGTCTATTAGCTCAAACTCAAGACTTAAACTATAGGGCATTATGGGTAATTTGCTTTTTTGAAGATTTTTTTTTGCCCAGAGGACACTGTGAACCTGTGTTTATAGTGAAAAGTGACTGTAGCATATCAGCCTGAATTCGGTTAATAATTGAGCTGCCCAGAGGAGGGCCTAACTGGCTGCCCATTGTAACATTACTTTATTGACTTTTTTAACAATGGATAATTTTTCACTTCTGTAATATGTTGAGACTAACAGACACTTTGTAGTTTAGTATATTTACCAGCCAGCTATAACATTATAACCACCTCCATGTAGTCCAAATTCTGTGTCTAATCCACTTACACCAGCACAACACACACCAACACACCACCACCATGTCAGTGCACTGCATTGAGAATGATCCACCACCCACATCATACCTGACCTGTGGTGGTCCTGACCATTAAAGAACAGGGTGAATGTGGGCTAACAAAGTATCCAGAGAAACAGAGAGATCATTAGATAGTGGAAAGTGGCAAAGCTGAGTTTTGAGCAGAGTATTGGACACAATCCCACTTTCCTTATTTTTCCTTATTTTTTTACAGTGCAATTCACTTATTATTCCTTCATGGTCTTCTTTACATTAGTTTGGTAAATAATTTTATTTTGGCACAATGTTAGCAACAACGAGTTCAGCTAAATCATTTTATATTAGGCCTAGTCCTCTCTGTAATATTGGTCTTGGTTGAGTGTACATAATAAAGGGTTACATACATGTAAAATCCATTCTAGAAGATCGAAAACTAGTTTGACTTTGTATGCAGGACAGTCGTTGGGATGGTCTAGTGGTGGAACAAGAAGTCAGCGAATGCCAACCTCATCAGGCCAGCAGACTGATACATGCTGGCCATCTGCACCATGTAAAACAAAAAAGCCTTTCAAAGATAGAACGTTTGATATAGAGATGGGGCCGATCCGATACAATATCGGTATCGGGGCCGATATTAACGTAATTTAACGTATCAGATATCGGGCGAATGCGGCCGATCCACTTAGCGATCCATTTTCCAGTCCACAGCTTGAGCTGGCCAATAAACGCGCCGTAATGTTAACACTAAACGCACCAGTGATCCGGATTCCAGTTCCACAGTTTACCTCGAACCCCCAGCAGCTTCAGTCTGCAGCTGGCTGAAAAATGTCCGTTGTGTGGAGATTTTTCTCTTTGGAAACACCGAACAGCAAAAAGGCTACATGTAGTATTTGTAAGGTGGATGTCCCAAGGGGTGGAACTACTCCAGCATCTTATAACACAACAAATTTACTCAAACACCTGCAGAGGTTTCACATCGCAGAATACGAGGAGTTTGTGCTAGCAAGCAGACAGAAGGACGCCACAACGCAGCAGACTCTCACTGAGGCACTTCAGAAACGTGCTAAACATCCAGCAGAGAGCCCAAAGGCTAAAGGTATCACAGAAAAGTTGCTTAACTTTATCATACTCGACGACCAACCACTCTCTGTAGTGGAAAATGTCGGATTTCGCAGCCTGATGGAGCACTTAGAGCCCAGGTATAATCTGCCGTCCAGAAAGTACATTTCAGAAACGGCAATACCCGAGATGTACAAACTAGCATCGAAACAGTTAGCAGCACAATTAGAAGATGTTGAAGTAATGAGCTTTACGACAGATATTTGGACCTCAGATGTGAGTCCAGTGTCTCTCATAAGTCTGACTGTACACTGGGTAAACTCGGAAACATATGCACTGCAGAGTGCAGTGCTTCAGGTGAAAAGATGTAGGGGATCACACACAAGCTCTTCAATTGCAGCCTCCATCAGAGAAATGCTTAGCGACTGGAAAATTCCGCTAGCTAAAGTGCACGTAATATTGCGAGACAATGCGAATAATATGAAGAAGGCTATGGAAGAATTGGAAGTCCCTAGCTTGGGTTGTTTTGCTCACACGCTGCAGCTCGTTGTGCATGAGTGGCTTATTTCACAACGCAGTGTTAACGATGCTATAGCAAATGCACGAAAAATCGTGGGGCATTTTAAGCACTCGCAACTCGCACAGTCTCGCTTGGAAGATGTCCAAGCTGAACTGAATGTGCCCACAAATCGTCTACGTCAAGACGTACAGACAAGGTGGAACAGCTCTTTCTATATGATCAAAAGCCTCCTTGAACAAAAGCGAGCCCTCTGCGCGTATACTGCTGATCACAACCTGCCTGTAACGCTGTCAGTCAACGAGTGGGCAATACTGGAAAAAACTGTGATCGTGCTGGAACCCTTTGAGGAGTTAACGCGGAACATCAGCTCAGCGACCTCCACTACAGCCGACGTAATCCCAGCCATCACGGTGTTAAAACGCCTGCTTTCCAATGAGAGTAGTACTGACAGCGACATCAAAACCATGAAAAGTACACTCCTGCAAGCTGTGGACAGACGATTCAGCAACATCGAGGGAAATCCACTCTATTCAGTTGCCACTTTACTGGCTCCTCGTTACAAAGACAGGTGAGTTTTATTTTTAAATAATATAAAATTGCATTTTTAAAATAAAATAAGTCTGGCAACCTTTTAAATGATAACTGTAAATCTTACAAATACAAAGCAACATGTCTAGCCCAAAAGTGGAGATTTGTAAATAATCTTTTTTATTTGCAATAATTTGGAGTATTAATTGTAAAGGCTTATCAGTAACATTTGTGAGATTTATCTGGAGCGTGTTGGATTCCAGGTGGTGCTGGAATTTCTTGTACTCAACCTGTTTTTTATTTTTTGTATCAGATACTTCACAAATGAAGATGCTGTCGAGCACACCAAGGCTGCCCTGACACAAGAGATGGAAAAGATGGAAGAGATGCTGCACAGGGCTAAAGAATCAGAGTCACTGGCAACAGGGCCAGAAGAAAAGGTGCCTCGCATCGAAGCAGCTGGTCCAAGCAGAATCCAGAGTAGCTTGACAAGTCTGTATGAGAACATTCTGGAGGAGCATGAAGAGCCTGGATCAGAGAGTGCCAAGAGAACTGTTATCCAAATGCAAACATATTTAAAAGAACTTACAATTCCTCGAAGTGACAACCCTTTCGAATACTGGGGAAACAACCATGCTCGCTTTCCTATTCTTGCTGCCACTGCAGTCAAGTTCCTCAGTGCCCCTTCAACCAGTGTTGAAAGTGAAAGGCTGTTTAGCACAGCATCTAACATTGTGGATGAGAAGAGGAATCGACTAACAGCAGAGAAAGCAGAAATGCTTATTTTCCTCAAGAAGAACATCCCAAGGTTTCTTAAGTGAGGTGATAAAGTTCCATATTAATCAGGTTAATGCAGGCCTGTATTCAAGTTGAGCAAATTCTTTTGAGCCTCAGTGGTGATGCTGTTTTAGTGCTTTACAGCAGTTGCTGCTGCACAAATGCACTTCCCTACTTGTCTTGTTTTCAGATTTAGGAAGCAGCCAGATACATTTTTTATCTGACTGGAGGTATTCATTTCTATTTAGTTTTGCACATTATTTCAACTATTTGAAATATTGTTGAAGTTGCTGCTGCTGCTGATACAATTTTCTTAATACTTGAACTGTTTAGATGATGCAGAAAATTCTTTTTTGGTTAACATATTACAATTTGTTTTGATAATAAAGATGTTTATTTTAGAAAGAAAACATTACAGCTGGTGCTCTTTCCTCTTTGTTGCCTGTTACATTAACTGACTGAAAGCACTTTAAACTGGGAAAGTATTTACCTTTATTTTTTGGAAAGGAAAGGTTTTTGATACATAAGATGTTTATTTCTGTTTTGTGTTTTGAATATTTCATATGAAAGAAAACTATTGTGTTTCTATATGCCTTGGAATGCATATATAATATTAAATGCATGTGTGTACTCTTCTAAGTGCTGTGTCTATTTTAGCCTCATTATGTAACCTTAAACATAGTACCAACGATAATAAACTAAAGAGCCCTTATATCGGTAATAGTATCGGTATTGGCAGTTATATATCGGTATCGGATCGGAACTGAAAAACACTGGATCGGCCCATCACTAGTTTGATAGGCAGCTAAAAAACACATGACTATCAGGCTGTTTAAGTTTGTTAAAGGTTCACTGACTTACAGGCTTTTTCCGCAGTCATTTTTTAACTATTGTCTTATCACTTTAATAAAACGCATCTTTTTACTTTATTTTTTTTTTAGCTTTAAAGGTCAACGTTAATAGAAAGAACATGTCGTACCTGGCTATCCATACCATTGGTGGAAATGGAGGCAGTCCCTTTGATTTTGATGGTATAAGCAATGGAGCCACACTGCAGAAGATATGGGTGTGGGTCGGTGGCTCGCAGATAAAATCCATCATGGTTTGGCTTACTGACGGCCGCTCCATGCAGTTCGGAAGGCCTAGTGGGAATTATTCAGAATTTACATTTCAAGACGGAGAGCATTTCACCTCTCTCTCAATGTGGGGGAATGGAGCTGGAACACGTCTAGGAGCCATCAAATTCAAAACAAACCGCTCTCGGGAGTTCTTCGCACACATGACACAGTGGGGGCTGAAGAGGGAATACCCAATTAATATTGGTTCTGGGATCTGCATGGGAATCACAGGAAGAGAAGGTCATGATATTGATTGCTTAGGATTCAAGTTCATCAACACCATCAGGTCTACTGTGCTAACAAATGTGAACTACCCCACACTTCATCAGGTGAAACCCAGCGTGTCTGTTGAAGAAATCAAGTCCCTGACTTATCAAAACAAGTCAAGTGTCATGCAAGAATACAAGTTAGAAACTTCAAAAATTGTTACCAAAACATCCTCCTGGTCGGTGACCAACAAGATGGAACACTCATTCAACATAGAGGTGAAGGCAGGAATTCCAGGGGTTGTGGAAGCATCAGCTGGATACAAATACACACTGGGAACAGATAGCATGTATGGTCTACAGAATTCTGAACAGAAAACTGAAAGCCTGTCATTCCCTGTCCATGTTCCTCCAGGGAAAACAGTGGATGTACACATCACCATTGGTCGAGCCACATTTAATCTCCCCTACACCGGCACAGTCCAGATTACCTGCTACAATGGCAGCGTTCTGCAATTTCAGACCAGTGGAATCTACAAGGGTGTCACCTACACCAAAGCCAAAACAGTTGTGAATGAATCCCCAACACAACCAGATAAAACAGAGAGCAGCTGCTTCTCTCCTGTAACATCCTAAGATTGAGACAGGAGCTTACAGACTAACAGTAGCATACATGTAGGTGTTAGATTCTAAAGGCTTATTATAAAATTATAGACATAAAGAGGATACTAAATCCAAAATGTTTAGAATGTTAGTAGAATAAAAATTCATGATTTAAATGTTAGAAGAGACCACAGTTCAGTGTCTCACACTTCTAGATCTTTTAGGAAAGCTTTGAGGGTGAAACAACTCACCAGAAACAGATGCCACCTTTGCTTGTCTATAGGATTACATAGTGTAGAGAGTCCAGAGTGCTCAGCATGAAAACTCCAACCAGATGGGGCCACTGTATGCTAAGCATATCTTAGGCAAAGTTCGTGGACTTGTGATTTAAGCAGTGTGCTGCTGTGGCTGCTCGTTTTTTAAAAAGCTTAGCAAGACACCAGATCTATAATTCAGACATATTTACTCATATGTATAATCTAGACATTAAATATAATAGTGTGCGTAATAGTGTGACATGATTATAAATTGAAATGACATGCAAAAGCTGATGTGCGTGAGAAAAATCAAAGATGTGGGTATGTGGTGTGAAGAAAATAAAGTAATTCATTTGCTTGATTTTGTGTTTCTGTGAATTTTCTTTAATATCCGGTGACAAAAATGTATAGAGTATGAATGTATAAAGGCCTCATTTTGGACTTTCTGAATCTGTTATGTTGGGAATTCTCTGTTATTTCATATTAATTACTATGAAGAATTCTCTCACAATGTCCTAAATCACTCATATCAGAATGATGTCCCAGTATGTCATGATATCAGCAGTGCGGTACTCTATATATACCCAGGCTAACAGTTCTGATAGTGATATCTGGACTATTCACTTTTTACAATGCAACACTCTGCATTATGAAACATACGTCCACTCACCACACGCACTCCTCCTTCTAACGGCCGAGTTCGCAGGTAATCAGCACTTTTTATTGAGCGGCTTAGTGGTAAATGCACATATTGGTAGTACAGTATATTGAGGCAGCCAGGTGACTATTTGTGAACTGCAGATGTATATATAATAGTGTACAGTGCAGGTAGTGAGAATATCGTCGCTGTCCAATGAAAAACATGTATCACCACTTGTCCATTTTTACTTTCATGCATCATTTGACCACACCAGCTGCTGTTTACACTGAGTGAGAATCTCATGATGAATGGACCAACAGAAATGGCCCAAAACTGTTAGGAAAGACTTCTGGTTCTATTGACTTACA
>JAMWET010007600.1:0-232162 GCA_024036415.1 Prochilodus magdalenae | reverse complement strand
CTAAGAATAAAAATGGTTCATAATAAATTTAACAATACACTTTACCACCAGTTTCATTTTTAACGTCATAAACTTTATTTACTGGTCCTCTAAAATCTGATGTAAAAATTATTTTATTAATAAAACCCACGGCATCAAACAGTCTCTATCAGATTTACTATAAGAACAGTTTATTATTAAAAGAGAAAAAAAAAGAAAAAGTAAAAAAAAAAAATCACGTATGAAAAATAAAGCACTAAACATTAAACCTCCAAAACCTCCTCTTTACACCGTGTGTCATTATACCCTGTGTTGTGATGTTCAGCCTGAGAGAAGTTCAGGACTCTCTCAGATCTTAGTACATCATAAGATAAATTATAATAAAACTCTGCCTCTGTGGACATAATCCAAGATTATCAGTATAATAATCCCACAATCATTAGAAGATAGAAACAGTAGAAGAGAGAAGATCCTGAATCCTTTATTACAGTATCAGCAGTAAAAACTGAAACTGGATCTATAATAAAGTCATTTCCTGCGTTTGAAGAGGTTCGTCTGTAATTTCCTGAGGAAAGACACTGGCTGTGGTCTCTCAGTCACATGATTCATCTCTGTCTGAGGCTCCTCCTCCTCCACGTCATCATAGTCTGTAAAATAAGAACATTAATCTCAAATAACACGTCTTTATTTTATAGCACACTGTATGTCCAACCCAGTACATACAGTAGGACGCTGTTTATTTATCATACGCCATAAATAATGTAAACACGTTTCAGCAGAATTCCTGTACACAGATTTAAATCTCTCACTCCACCTTCCCTGATTCATCATCAGCATACACATCAATCATCAATCATACACAGCACTATCAGCCACTCACCTTTAACCCCTCCTACATCCTGTTCATCAGTGATGACATCATCATAGCTCTCTGGTGTGTCCACTACACCAACATAGGAAGATCAGTTTTAACAGTATGATGTGTTTACTGAGTTGGAGCTTCAGTGTAAATGATTTATCTACATTCAGTAAAACTTACTCAGCATAATGTTGGAGTTTGGTCAGTAAACAGCATCATCATAGTTTATCTGTCATGTCTTCTGTCAGAATGTAGATCAATATCATTAAATCAGCATCAGTATCATCAGTGACTGTGTTCATGTTGGAGATTACAGTAGTGTTACATCACTAGTCATACCTGTTACAACAGCTGAGCTCTGATCAGGCAGTGATGACATCATCATAACCCTCTGCTACGTCCTCTACACCAAAAACAGAGAAATATAAAAGAATATTAAATCATATTTTATACAGTTATATTTATCAGATGTTTCAGACACAGTCAGTAATGTGAGACTGTTTACTTGTTTACAGTAATTTAATAAAAAATAAGATTTGGAGTTATGATGAGAATATGCTGTGGGCACTAAAACCCCCTCCTGCACGTATGTGTAGATGACCGCTGTAAACAGAACGATTCAAAAAGTCATTGCACATATAGACTATCAGATTATTCTATTTTCATAACATTAGTGATGATTTTAATCTCTACTTAATCTAAAAACGAAAACCCCCAAACACAAACACACCTGCTACACCATCAGAGATCTGTCCAGCAGTGATGACATCATCATAGCTCTCTGCTGGGTCCTCTTTTGCTGATTCACCTGAATCAAATAAAAGCAGACTGACTTTACAAACAGTGCAGTCATATTTTACACTGTGGTTTAATGTAAAGATAAAATCAGGTGATTCATTAATAAAGGACCCCCACTTATCAGACCACTGGTGATGACATCATCATAGTATTCTGTCCTTTACTCCAGTCAGAGACTTTCCTGCAAACAGAGCAAAATAATCACTTTAATTAAATAGAGAAATAAAATCCTGATTCAGAGACACTTTCAGTGTGTAACTCCATTAAGATCCTGCAGGGAATCATTTCTGAACTAGAGATCAATCAAATCTCCGATCAGAGAGACACACTAGACTCACTGTTAAAGAGAGTTTCACTCTGAAACAAGAAAGAGCTGTAAGTGATACTAGAGAACATGAAGAACTAAAATGGAACTGAATTAAAGTAAATCACTTTCCTCATAAATACTGGACACTGGGGTGGAAGTAAAACTCCACTGAACACACATATACATGCAGCACATTTGATTATAATTTATTTAAAATCTGATCTTTTAGTTTTAGAACTGTGTTGTGCTGCTGCAGACAAATGGTGGTCACATGTAATTCAGTACATATGACTGATTAAATATGACTGAACACATGTAATCAGTTACTCCACAGATTCAGTGCTGTGTTTCAGATATTACAATTACTCCCAAACATTAGATTTAATATTTATATATAATATTTAATATATAATAAACATGTTCATAATGAAGCCTCTCATTTCTAAATTGTGAGTGTAATATTTCTCAGTGTAGTGGAGTTTAACACACATGGTCCTCTTACCTGAGAGAAGCTCCTCATCCACATCCTCATATCCTGAATGCTGTGCTTCAGAGAGGACACTTCCTGTTAGAGGAGAACAGAACATAAACACATTCAGAACACAGAACCTCCCACAATCCCCTGAGTGCTGTGGATCAGTGTGAACTGGGTTAGTTATGGGGAGTGATATCAGTGCAGACAGTAGAGGGCGCTCTTAGACAGAACACAGTCGCGCACACAAACCCGCTCCACCCATGCCCTACCAACCCATACCCTTACACACTTACACTACCACACACACATTTATTATTATCCCTCACTCTCTCTCTTCATTTATTCATTCTTTTTCTCTCTCTCTCACTCTCACACACATGTTCTGGTCTTTTACCTGAGAGAAGATCCTCATCCACATCCTCATATTCTTCAGAGAAGATACTTCCTGTTAGAGGAGAACAGAACAGTCATGAAACACAGAATGCAGAACCCCCACAATCCTCTGAGTTGTGTGGGTCATTAGGATCTACAGGCAGGGAACAAGTTAAAGAAGGAGAACTGAATAAATGAGTGGAGAATGTGCAGGTGCTTCCACACAGGTGTGCTGCATGATACAGTTAACCATTTAACATCCGGCCATGCTCTGTGATATGTGTACAAATGCTGATCGTCCCCAGTTCACCTTGATCTTGGCTTAAGAAGGTCAAAGTAAAAGATCTAAGTGTCTCTGAAAGAGGGTTTATTGTTGAGGCATGGAGCTTCAGTCCTAAAGTCTGCTCACTGGCTAGTGTTCCAGTAAGAACAGAGACTAAAGGGACTAAATCTGTATTTAGATCTTTGGGAAAGACATCAGTAAACAGGGCTGGACATTGTGGGGTAAAGGGCACATTCAGTGATCATGATACTGGTGTATTACTGTGATATGGAACAAACAGAAAAGGAACTGTTATTTTATTTATTATTAAACTGCAGACGTGTGGACTCGAGTCACATGACTTGGACTCGAGTCCGACTCGAGTCACTAAACTGATGACTTGTGACTTGACTCGACAACATTACTAAAGACTTGCGACTTGACTTAGACTTTACCTTTACTGACTTGGACTTGGAATCGGACTTGAGCTTTAAGACTCGAAAAGACTTGACAACCCTACTTTAACATAATGAATAAGTAAAACTGAATCACATAACTGGATCATTTTATATTAAATGGCGCTGTAACGCTAGGGAGCTGAGCCGCTCAGCCCAAATGATCCGTAACCTAGCAACAAGTAAAGCCGTAACCGTACAGCCAATCACGGGAAGCTTTGAGGGGGGCGCCAGTGTTGAATTTGTGCGGAGAAGACGAGTAACATGATCCCAAAAATAATCCTGTTCAACTACAAAGATTATAATGTAGTAAATAAAAGAAGAACTGCGGTATGCAAGACATGTGGAGTCAAGATCACAGATGGAGGTGCAACCACTTCAAACTCGACATTTGAGGCTGCACAAAGAACAGTAAGTCTGTGCTGTGTATATTTCGCGTATAGCAGTTAGCAGTTAGCAAGCTAGCAAATGTAGCGACATAATAATAAACAACAGCGAATGTAAACAAAGCTGTTGTCCTCTGTTCGTCCCTCTCTCACACCGTTCACTGTGAGAGATTTTACTGAAAATTAAAGTGTTTAGGAACCACAGCATCTCAGCCACGACGTGGTGAATTAGCATAGAGCAGAAAAGTGTCAAACACAGCAGTTCACACATGCTGTTATGCATATATATATATATATATATATATATATCCCGTCGCTGTCCAAGGAAAAACAAGTATCTCCAAAATGGCAACTTTACAAGAGAGGCCAAAAACCTCATTCAATTTTAATGTAAGTCAATGGAACCAGACGTTGGGCCATTTCTGTTGGTCTATTCATCATGTAGATCTCACAGTGTAAACGACTGCTGCTGTTTTCAAATTATGCATAAAAGTCAAAATGGACAAAAAATGGAGATACATGTTTTTCATTGGACGGTGACGATATATATATTACAGGTCCATACATTAACGCTTATGGGTTTAGAATGTGATGTCATTAAAAATTCCTGTAGGTGGAATGTGTTCTACTACTTCGTTATAGTGTGGTGTTCCTCCACCTTGGCCTTCGAGGCCCACTGCCCTGCACTTTTAGTGTTTTTTTCTGCTTCAGCACCTATTTTAACTCAGTAATGGGCTGGCTATGAGGTGATTAGTTGGATCAGATGTGTTGGGAGAATGGAAAACAATAAAAAGTGCAGGGCAGTGGGCCTCCAGGGCCAGGGTTGAGAAACAATGATGTAGTGTACTTTGTTAGCCTGTTTACAGAAATTTATAGCATACTGAAACAGCTCATATGATATCATGAATCATATGATATTCTTGTCCTTTCCTAATTTTTTTTAATCCATAAATCTTGACTTTTTGTTGCTGTAAACTGTGGTATAATGTCACATTCATTTTTCCATACTGCGTTTAGTACATATCTATTAGAGATTACAGTAAGTACTTTGTTTACTGCACAGTACTTTGCAGGTTATTTAATCCTCAAATTATTTAATTAACGATTTGCACTACTTGTTCCTGTTAAGTAAAATAGCACTTTGTTGTTTGAACTGTTTGAGATGATGCAAGTTGTTTTTGTTATACTAAATACAAACTTTAAAAACATTTATGATTATGTCAGTTTAATATACTATGAATCAGCTGCATCAGTTATGTGAAATATTGAAATGACATCTGGTGACTTGACTAGGACTCGAAGTTTAAGACTTGGGACTTGACTTGAGACTTGCTTGTATTGACTTGGGACTTGACTCGAGACTTGCTTGTATTGACTTGGGACTTGACTCGAGACTTGCTTGTATTGACTTGGGACTTGACTCGTGACTTGATTGTTAAGACTTGAGACTTACTTGTTACTTGCAACTTAGTGACTTGTTCCCATGTCTGTTAAACTGTATTTAACGTACACAGTCATGGACATATAATACTGGACATATAATACTGGACATATAATACTGGACATATGGCCTGATGATTTATTGCTTAGCAGTCAGTAAGTTTAATGGATCTAAATTAAAATCAGGTGTAAAAATGATATAAAGCTGTCTGTCCACTCGGACCACTCTGTAAACTGAGAGTGCTCTAAAACCAAAGCCGAGATTAATCTCAGAGTATATGTAAAATCATTCCTGAAACATTAGAATGGTTTTAAGCTCCACCAGCTGAATAATTTGGACATAATATGAAGTTTATTTCCAGATATGTCTTTAGGGAGGGGTGAGAGCGCTCATTCATATTGTTATTGACTCTCTTATTGGTCACCTGCTCATTCAATCACTCACTCTTGTCACTTGGTCACATGGTAACTTGGACACAATAACTGACCTGGTCACTCACTCATTCGGTTACTCACCCAGTCACTTAGTAACACTGACTCATTTGCTCAATCACTTTTTCATACAATCACTTGTCATTCAGTCACTCATTCATGACTAACTTATCACTTGGTCACTCATTTGGTCCAGCTCTTGGTCATGTGGTCTCTTGGCTACGCATTTGGTCACTCGGTCACTAACTCGTCACAGGTCACACACTCATTCAGCTACTCAGTCATGACTCACTTATCACTTGGTCACTCAGTCATTCACTCACTTGGTAGCACTGACTCACCTTGGGAAAACACTTACTGAATCAGTTGGTCACTCTGCCAGTCACTCACGACTTATCAACTGGTCACTCGGTTTATTGCTTGTCATTTGTTCAATCAGTCACTCTTATTGATTGATGGCTCTCAGTCTTCTGAATCTCCTTCAGTCTACCTCTCTCTCTCTCTCTCTCTCTCCGACACACACACACGCGCGCACGCACACACACACACACTCACACACACACACAGTTGAACCCCCCCTCTGCTCTCTCTCTCCCTCTCTCGCACCTGCAGCTGTGTGGTTTCTCTGTAAGTCCTAAAATGGAAGTTCTACAGGATGAGACAGTTTAACTTCAGCTGCCTGATAGATGCTTATCAGCAGAAGTAGCTCACTACACTACATGTAGATCTACTCTACTGTACATTTCATCTAATATACACTAAACTATCATATAACTCATTTACTCTTATAATAACCATTTATCTTCATTCATAAGCTCAACTTAATCCTTACTGGCATGTTCTTAGGAGAACAGAAGTTTACATCTGCAGATGTGTTAATAAAGACAAACTGGAGGCCAGAGACTCTCTTGTGTAAATGGGTTTGGGTTAGACTGTCTTCCCCCTTCATAACAATTACGGCATTTAGTTGACACTCTAATCCAGAGCGACTTACATCGGTATTCATATTACAGGTAGGGTAATATAGTGTTATGAGACTTGCTCAAGGGCTCTTATTGTTGTAACACAGCATAGTCACCCAGACCGGTGTCCCACATGTGGTGGTGGATCCCTGGTGGGTAGTGGTGTTGTCCGCTGAGCTACACCAACCACATAAGTCATAATTACTGACATGCTGTTTAAGGCTTTATCAGAATTTTACTGGGATGTTCAGCTCAGTATGGTATGTGTGCTGAGGCCTTCTCTTTAGGCCTCTTGACACAGTCCTCCCCTCTACTGACACTTACTCACCCCTGGAGTTTGGAATCATCTGAAGCAGCATCGCCCTCATCCTCTCTCACCTTTACTTCTAGAGTATGTACAAGTAGAAGGAGTGTTTTTGGTGGGGAATAAATATTACACTGCACTGAAATGTAGTTCTGGTTTCTGATCAGGTTTAAACATCAGCAGATCTTACAGCCCAGACGTTCAGCATTAATGCAGGCTGAACAGGTGGAAGGAGGATTCACTCACCTGGTGTTTAGTGGCTGATGGGAAAGTTTGGTTTTGAGTCATTTGTTTAAAGCTCTGTGTATTTTAGATCACTGTGTGAAGAAGGTGCTCTGTTCTGGCCAGTGAGACGTATGTGTTAATATCGTGTGTTAAGTGTTTTGAGAATAAGACTTCTGAATAAACAAAGTGTTCAAGCAGCTGAGAAACCTGTACTACACTGAGACAGCTGTACTGAAGACATGATTCAGTTTACTCCACTAATCCTCATGTAGAGCACTCCATACATCACTCACCCCTTCCAGCCGAGTCATTTCTGTTAGTGACGTATCTGCGGTCGATCTCCTCATAGACTGCCTCAGTCAGAGTCTTACGCCTCCTCTTAGAGAGCACTGTGAGGGAGACAGAGAGGGACATGGAGCCAGTTCAGTAGAAGAGAAGACTGATGGCAGATTGAAGGACTAATGATGTTTAGAGAATGTACAGAAAGTGGATTGTAGATGATCTCTGAATGTCTCTACCTCTCCTGAACCGTCTGTTCTGGTACAACAGCACAACCAGAAGCACTAAGGTCAGGATGAGCACCACTCCCAGAACCAGGAGAGACACTGGATAGATGGGTGGAACAGCGGCTGTGCTCTTCACTGTAAAAATATACAGAACAGACACTCTTTGGAGCGCTGAATAACATATTCAGAAATAATTATATAAATGATCCAAGTAACAAAACAATACCTGTAGTAGTGGTGGTGGTGGTTGGTGGTGTGGGTGTAGTTGTAGTAGTAGTAGTAGTAGTAGTGGGGGCAGGTATCTCTACACACAGAATCAAAACACAAAACAATCAAGAATACACAAAAACATAAAATTTAAAAGCTGAATCGACCAAACCAACATAAGTAACCATTAACAACGATAATTAAAATGATGTGTGTGTGTGTGTGTGTGTGTGTGTGTGTGTGTGTGATATTAATAACATAATATTCATATTCAACTATATTTTGCATTTTACTGGACACAGAAACTCAAAACTCCAGCAGTTCCTCTCACCTGCACAGGTGACTCCAGCGTGCTGCCTGTGGGAGCAGTCAGTGTGGTCTTTCAGGGAATGAGGACAGTCCCACAGGTGGATCTCATTCCCTGTGCACTTCACTCTGTTCAGCCAGACAGTCCCTGAACCAGCACCAAACACAATACTCCCATTAACTGGCCCACAGCCCAGCTGTCTGCAGACCACCTCAGCATCCCTGATGTCCCACAGATCAACACAGACGGACCCCCACTTAGCATTATGATACACCTCCAGTCTCCCAGAGCAGCTTCCATCTCTTCCACTCAGCTTGAGAGGCAGGTGATCTACATCACACACATCACACATGAGGAGATACAGGAACTTATAATGGAGCTATACAGAACTCTTTATTTATTTTAGGTTTGTGTGAGCTGGTTTGTTTCAGCCTTTGATTCTAATCATGTGCAGACTTTCACTGTCAGAACAATTTAACCTAATTCAGAAAACCGTCTCTGGTTATGGATCATAGGATAGTTGAGAGGATATTTACTGAAATTAGATTGTTTGTGTAAAAAAGATTTACTGAAGATCAGTTCATTGAAATGTCTGGTAGTGAAGTGTCTTACTTGAGCACTGCTGCTGGTGGGGAGATAAAAAGCATGTGGGATGAGCAGGTGGTGAGCTTCCCGTATCTGGAGTAAGGAAATACAGTTGTGTAGTAACTGAATAATTGAAGTTACAGTCTGATCTCTCTGGGCACTGTGATCAAACCACAGCTTCATGTTTTACCCTTAACATTTCTGTTCATATTAATAACACTATATTTATAAACCCAGTATTACCTGTAGGACAGTACTGCCTACCTGAGCAGGTAATGTGAGCCACCTCACTGTTACTATCACAGCTGTTCAGCCCCCAGGGTGAAGATGGACAGTGCCACAGAGTAGAATGATATTTATCACATTTCAGATCATCCAGCCAGTTAGGAGCTGATCCCAGCCTTGCTTTGGTACTCCTCCCATTTCCAGATCTTCCACAGTTCAGCTCCTGACAGATCAAACTAACTGTTTCTTCAGTCATTCCATTTTCACACACGTTACCCCAGGTTCCATTGTAGAACACCTCCAGATTCCCCTTACAGCCCTCAGAGAGTCTAATCTCCTTATACTCTGGTGGGAGAAGGAAAATGTAAGTGTGGGTCTGACATTCTTCCAAATTACAGGGAAGGTGTTGGGCCTTCACAAGCCTCCAGAACAGTTTCAGTGTGCTCTGGAAGACATTCTACTGCTCTCTGAAAGTTTACTGGATTAATAGAGCACCACAGCAAACCAATATTATCCCTTTGTGTACAGTTGCCTAGAGACAGACACCACACACCGGCACTGCTCACAAATGCTGCACCTTTTAAAAATTTCCACTACACCCGATACTCCACTGCTCCGCTTGCAAAAGAACAGACACACCAGTGTTAAAGGAAGTACGTTTCTGATGAACCCAGGAATGCTAAGGGCACATAAGTTAACAATAAGTTTATTTTTGTTCTGTTTTTTCCTCTTTTAGTAAAAATGTCCCCAGAGAG
Source organism: Prochilodus magdalenae (assembly GCA_024036415.1). NCBI lineage: Eukaryota > Metazoa > Chordata > Actinopteri > Characiformes > Prochilodontidae > Prochilodus > Prochilodus magdalenae. The sequence goes on along the minus strand of JAMWET010007600.1, from coordinate 222,321 downwards.
CCCCTATAGTTATTCACATAAAAACTTACATTAAGGTCTCAATTGATTTAGTTTATTCTGTAAAAGTTCATTGTTGCACACTCCACACAAACAGGTTTCCTTTAAGATTTAATTAACTGCACTGCAAATAACTCCACAGGAGTCCGGCCCGTGGTCGTCATGGCCCACAGGAGCCAACCCTACATGGTAGTGTGGTTTAAATTCATTTTAGAAAATGATTCAACATTAGCAGCAGTTACAGCAGCACACATTACCTGAACACACGACTCCTACATCCTCCTTGTGTCCACATTCATCCTCTCCACACAGCTGGAATCTGCAGTTCCACAGAGACGTCTCATTCCCCTCACACTCCACCTCATTCAGCCATATGGGTCCAGTTCCAGGTCCAAACTGGGCTGGCACCAGGGCACTGAGGGCAAACCCACACTGCAGCTGTCTGCAGACCACCTGTGCATCCTTAGTGCCCCACAAGTCATCACTCACTGTCCCCCATGAGCCACTGTGGAAAACCTCCAGCCTTCCTGCACAGTCTCCTCCAGAACCAACCAGCCTGATGGCTAGATTAACATTCAAGACACAGAAACAAACACAGTAAAACATGCAACAGGTGAATACATGATTCTAACACATGACGTATGCAGTTATTACTCTGTGAGAAACATGTGGATAGCTGTTGATCAGGTAACATTGGTTAATGTTGTAACTGATACCAGAGCAGGTGACTGAGAGCTGTTCTCTGGAGCTGCAGTTAACTGCTTGGGCACTGCTGCAGTTCCCCAGATGAGCTTCACTCCCAGAACAGTTAAAACCCGTCACACACATGTGTCTGTGTTCAGGACTGGATGGAGAGGAGCTGGAGAAGCTGAACACAGAGCCACAGCCCAGCTGTCTGCAGACCACAGAGGCCACAGACTCACTCCAGGAGTCCAACAGAACTCTCCTCCAGTCCTGCATGAAGTACACCTCCACCTTCCCCTCACACTCTCTAGACAACCGCACTCTCCCCTCATTAAACGCCAGAGAGGAACCTGAAGAGGAAAATAATCACCTGAAGCATCTTTAATAAGAGGCTGTAATAAACTTACACTGTAAATTACTCTAAAATAGAGAACACAGTTTATCAGAGCTCACCACTGCAGATGACTCCAGTGTCCTGTCTATGAGAGCATGCAGTTCGACTCCATGATGAAATGGGACACTGTGACAGGTGTGTTTCGTTCCCCTGACAATCAAACATATCAGCCCAGATCCGGCCACTCCCCTCCCTAAACCAGTCTGACCCCACCACAGCCACAGCACTGCCACACTTCAGCTGACCACAGAGGACACTGGCAGCTCTCATATCCCAGCTTACATCACACACTGTGCCCCACTCACTGAGGTACTGGAGCTCCACTCGAACAGAACAGGAGTCCGTTCACCAGCCGAGCCCCTGTGCATCAACAACTACAGTTTTAGTTGAACAGAGTGATTACAGGTACTAGAATGAGATAATATACATCACTATTATTTTATCTGGAATCCACAGACACTGTAATAACTCTCAAACACTCTCTAATATCTAACTTTAATAAGAGATCAATTATTTATACTGACCAGAGCAAATAAGTCCCACATCTTTGTCATGTTGACAGTTTCTTCTGACTGAAGATGATATTTCACAGAGAGTAATGTCTGATTCATCTCCTCTACACTGAAGCTTCTGTTTCCACACCTGACCCTCCCCTCTGCCAAAAGCAGCTCCTCCCAGCACCTCCACAGGAAGCCCACAGCCCAGCTCTCGACACACAACCTCTGCATCCTGCTGGTCAAAGTCAGCATCACACATTGTGTACCAGGTCTCTCCATGAAGAACATCCACTCTCCCAGAGCACAGATGAGGACCACCAGTCAGTCTGGACTTTCCGTGACCTGTGTGTATTTGATTTACAGCACGTTACAGCATACAGATCAGATTTAGTGGATGTGCTAATGTTTGACTCAGTAAAAGTTGATAATAGCTTGTAAAAGTGGATCATTAGCAAGAATTGTACCCACAACACACTTTTTAATCATCCTGATTTCTTTATATTCGTGTAACGTACTTTTATGCAGTAGTGATTATGATATTTAAGTGATTTCTTGATTGGGAACAGGTATGGCAGTCATCTGCTAAATGTAAGATGTTGATTTCCAGATCACTGATACTGATGCCTCAACTAGCAGATTAAGGATTTGGGCAGAAAGAAGAAAGAGTGAAGGACTATTAACCCCCGACCAAAACAATGTGAATTTAGACCACTTTATTTAATTTTATTTTTTAAGTCATATCAGTTATAGATTGGAAACGTGAATTCGTATTATTCCAGGTAAACTACTTTACAATGGGATTATTTACCTTCCAAATGTCTATTTAATCTAGATTAAAACAGAATGGGTATAAGAAACTGTTATGACACACTGGCTTGGCTGGCCATCTATCATTTAAACTGCCACTAACTATGTTAAAGACCCCCCATTATAAGCTAGGCCTTGGGACGGAATCTAAGTAACTGACTTGTATTCTTTCTAATATCCCTGTAAGACTTAATGATAGATCACGTAATTACCATGAACACTGCGAAGTAAGAGTTGAGAATGTACCATTTGCCCCTTATGTTCACCCCGTAGAACTGGACTCCTCTTGAGTGATTAGATCCATAAGAAAAAACACATTTCACTGGCCTATTGTGTTTTCCAAAAAGAGACATAAGTGGGAGATCCCTGTTAAAAAAAATAAGATAAAATCAGCTTAGCTTTCTTTTACACAATAGTGTAAGCAATTTCAAAATCATCTGGTATTCACGGAAATAAGACGTAACTTTGAAATACCAACTTTGGCTTTGAGGTACATTTGCATTTGTAGCCTGTTGAACAAGGTAAAGTTAGAATAAGCTTATGGTAAGGTTAAGAGTTAGGTATATGGAAAGGTTAGGGTAGTGTTATGGTTATGGTTAGGCTAGGTTATGGTTAGGGTTAGGTTATGGTTGGATAAGGTTAGGTTGTGGTTAGGTAAGGTTAAGGTTAAGGTCCCTTTTTTAAGCAGGGAGAAAGTTTAATATCGTCGCTGTCCAACAAAAAACATGTATCTTCATTTTTGTCCATTTTGACTTTTATGCATCATTTGAAAACAGCTGCTGCCTTTTACACACTGAGAGATTTGCATGATGAACGGACCAACGGAAATGGCCCAGACGTGCTCTATAGGATGTCTGGTTCCTTTGACTTACATTAAAATCGAATGAGGTTTTTGGCCTCTCCTGTAACGTTGCCAATTTGTTTTTCTTTGCACAGCGATGATATTATGTATTTTGATTTCCCTTAGTTATCAGGTTTAGTTAGACTTTTACAACCTTTAATTGTTTTGTTTATTAATTTGGGGTATGCACATTCTAACACAAATTAACACATTGTCCCAGCATGCTATAAAGCATCTGAAGAAAATAAACCTTCTGGTTTTAACATTGTGTGATGTTTGGTCTGGCTGAGGTCTGAGGAGATAACCCTGTCTAACACACTTAAACCCAGTTAATCAACATTTCAAAATTAATCAAAATTCAGTATTTAATCAATAGTCAGTGCTTTACTTTCCATATTGCTTTCCAGAGTTGTAACTAAGCCTTGGCTGAGAGACTAGATCATCAATGTTATACTGTATTTTAAAACGATTTGCACCTATAAAGAGTGTACCTTCATACCCATATACACTCATTAAATGAATAGTTGTAACCAGAAGGATGTGTTGTAATGCCATTGGAAAGGAAGATAAAGATTACCAAGAACAATAAACGCTGACATATTTAGAGCGATGTGGATAATATTTACTGAGCTACACATACAGTAGTGTCTCTCAGTTTGGTGCAGCAACATGCCAGATGTCTCAGCATGGAGTTGTAGAGGTTCCTAATGGTGTCCTGTGATAATCTATCCCATGCAGCTTGAATATCCTCACACAGTTCCTGCAGATTGTGTGGTAGGGGTGAAGGTGGAGTGAATCTGGACATGTGACAACATATGACAACAAACCGTTCATCTTGGCGCTCCCCACAGTGCCTCCATACATGGATTTGTGGGGTGTCTTCACCAAGACTCAAGCGAGACTTGTCATTGAAGGCGACCCGCTGCCATTCTGAGTTACTCTGTGGCAGTCTAGCACAACACTATTGCAGTCTGTGACGACTTTGACGTGGCTGCATTCTTTTTTTTTCCTTCTGGGTGAAACTATTTGTACAACTGAAAGTATACTGTCTGACCTGGTCTCCACAGAGGTGGGAGTTTCATTTTGTGCATGAGCATATCAACATGTGTTTGTGTGCAATGCGGTTATTTTCTAGCTGCTGTTTGTTGTTTTAATAAATAGTCTTTTTTTTGACAACATCAAACTTGGTAAGGATAGAACACAAGTTTGCTTGATTGCTGTTCATTGTTGTAACAGTTGTTCATTGTCTGATTGGTATAGCATAGTAGGTAACAATTCAGCCCTCCATGCTGCAGAGCAGGGCTAATGCTCTGCTATACAAGCAACTAGAGACTAGACCTGGAATATGTTTAAAGTGGTTGCTACCCACAACAGCAACACAGATCTTCAGGAGTACACAGAAACGGTCTCTGCCTACATCACCAAGTGCGTTGATGATGTAACTGACCTCAGGACCATTACTGCTGGGGTAATCAGAAACCATTGTTGCCAGGAGAGGTCCACAAACTCCTCAAGGCTAGAAATGCTGCCTTCACAGCTTGTAGACCAGAAGAACAACTAGAACCAACCTGTGCCATGGAATCAGAAAGAGGCAGTACTCCAGGATGATATCCCAACACTTCAGTGACAGCAGACAAATGCAACCTGTGGTGGAGAATACATGTCATGACGGACTACAATCCCCCTTCACAGACCTGTGACAGCACAATTCTCTCTGCTGAATGACCTGAACAACCTAAACAACAGTTGCCCGCCAGCACTGAACTCCCAACCCCCTCCTGGTGACAAGATGCTGACGCTGTCCCCCCCACCCCCATCATGTGCTTCTACAGTGGGCCATTGAGAGTATCCTGACCAGCTGTTTTACTGTGTGGTATGGGGCCTGCACAGCATCCTGTTGCAGGACGCTGCAGTGCACTGTGAGAGCAGCTGAGAAGATTGTTTGCATTTCTCTCCCCTCCCCTCAGGATTTATACAGCTCCCGCCTCACACGTAAAGCCCTCTGCTTGTCAGGAGATCCTACCCACCCACTACAAAGCTTTAACAGGAGACGGCAGTGTCTTGGGGCTAGGACAAGCAGACCGATGGACAGCTCCATCCACCAGGATGTCATGATGCTGAACTCTCTCTGCTCCAAGTTGTGATTTATTTATCGTTAAATGTTTTTTTCTGCTGACAGAGAGATTGAATCAAACCAAAAAACAAACTAGGCTTTAGGAGTAGGCAAGGTTAGAGGCGCAGAGTGAGCTCCAAAAAATAGAAATTACAATTAAAATACAATAGAAAGATAATGGCTCGTAAGGTGGTGATCAGCGTGTTGAGGCAGAAGAGCAGGGTGCTGATGCTTTTAAAATAATTACTATCATAAATTTGCTTCTGCCAGCCCACCAAAAACATAATTAAATGCTGTCACTATATTTAATAAAACACTTTTAGCACTTTTAACCCACCAGATTCTCCTTCCTCCTGTAGCGCCTTTTTAATCCATGCTCTTCTCTCTCCTCTCTTTTAACAGCGAATCACTTTACTGGAGTTAAAGTCTGTCCTGTATCTCCATGTGTAAAGCAGTGCAGTAATTCTGTATGTGATGTGGTAAATCTGTAAGCTGCTGATAAAGAGCTGTTTGGCAGCTGGAGCTGTTTTTCCTTTGAAGCTTCTGGTTTAGTGGAGGAACAGGAAGCCGCGTATCAGCAGGTGTGTGTAGGGGAGCAGGAGAGAGGGGGAGCTGGGGATGTGGTGAAGGGGCACAGAAGAGACAAGTCAATTTGAGGAGTCTTAATTTTTCATTAATAAACTTTTATATACTGGAATAATAAGCAGCACCTTACACAGACCTAAATATGTTGTATATACACTCCACCACAGTGTGAGACGAGTGCAGAGAACAATAAATACACCAGACAATAAATGAACAGGGCAATAAAAGAGGTTGCATGTGGTTGCAAAGGTAATTATAGTACACTTCCTTTTTTCATATTTGTTGTTTCATTCTATATTATATATAATACCACACTGGGTGTGTGTGTCTGATCATGTGTGTGTGTGTGTGTGTGAGATGGTTATAAGTGTATAGAGTTCTGCAGGTGCAGCATTAGTGCTGTATTACACTGGAGTGTTTCCTCTCTGAAGTCAGGCTCCTGTATGTTGGTATGTTTCTCACCACACTGCTGCGAGCGTCTCTCCTCACACACACTCCTCTAGAGACGGAGGTGGAGTTCTGTTCATCAGCGCTGACGCTCTTTTGATATATATGGAGGGAGAGAAAATGCCTCCTCTGATTTGTCACTGAAAATGTTTGATGGTTTCCTCTTCTCTTTCTAATAAGGTAATAGTGAGTGTGATTGGCGGCTGTAGGGAGCTTCTCTCTCTCCCTCTCTCTCTCTCTCTCTGTCTCCCTCTCTCTCTCTCTCTCAGTATCTTCAGTCTCTCTGGGGTAGAGGAGGTGAAGCTTGTTCTGCTGCTGAGTTGAACGGACTGTGTGCAGGTCAGAGGGAGATGGACAGCTGTATGGTTCTGATTCTTCTGTCCTTTACAATCACTCTCTCCACAGCTGGTAAGTAATTATTTTCAATAAATGAAAAAAATGTAAATAATACACCTCAGTATTATATTAGTATTATAATATTTTTTATTATTTATTTTTATTTCTTTTCTTTCTGTCTGTGTTTTTCTTTCGCTCATTAGAAGATATTATAATGCTGATGGATGGAGGGAGACGCTGTGCTGGAAGAGTTGATATTTCCTGTAGCAGTCATGGTTATGCAACACTGTGTGATGGAACCTGGGATATGAACGCTGCTGCAGTTGCGTGCAGAGAGCTGGGCTGTGGAGAGGCTCTAGATGTTTTAAGTGATGCACACTTTGGACCAGGACCAGGGGCAATGTGGAATCATATAAGAGTGTGTAACGGATCAGAGTCTACAGTGAACAAATGTGCAGCAATAAGCGCGTTAGAAGAAGGTCTTACCTGTGATCCTGCTACAGCTGCTGGAATGATTTGTTCAGGTAAACAGCAGTATTTTGACAGTATTTGTCATTTTGACAGTATATACATCTCAGTAATATTTTATTGTCCAGTGACTACTCACAAACAAATCATACATTAATATACAGTAATAATTGTCTGAAATTAATCATGTGGTGCATTGCATATCTGATAAGAAATTACCTAGGCTGTGTAAGTTTTGCAAAAAAAATGACCTCATTAACTATATTTTAAGTTATGCCTGTTAATTTGAGAGTGGCATCTCAGTCATCAATATTATGTAATTTTGTTCTTTAATACATTATTAAAAGATGAACTGTAATTAATATTCTGGCAGAATTGTGAGGGATTATCTTATGTGCACTGGCCAACGTGATTATTGCAATGCAATGTAAATTATCGGAGTTTAAAAAAAACATGACAGTGGGTGCCAGGTGGATGAAACATTCCCCAGAGTTGGGGAACTCAAGTTGCATGACTTGACTGATCAGAATGCAGAATACCAGCAGAGACTAACAAAGAAGCTCGTATCATGAAGGCAGGTATGCCAGAAATAGTAAGGTCTGGATTAGAGGATAATGTCGTGTATGAAAGTAGTAAAAAGAGAACAGTGATATGCAGCTTCTTCAGATCAAACATCAGTGACCCAACCACCAAAACCAACTAAAATTCTATTAGCATTGACATTTCGCATAATGGAATACACAAGTAACATAGGGTTTGGCATGTGTAACTCCTAAATAAATATCAAATAAGGAAAGGTACCGAGCAGCTTGCATGACGAGAACCCAGACACTCATCTATTTCCTGGCAGGTGAATAATTAATGACATGCGTCTGAAATTTCCTCTGAAATTTTGCCCTTTAATTTCCCACCATTCCTATGATATTTAATTTTATATAGTATTTAATCAGATTAAAGCCATTACACTGCCCCACACTGTCCCAAGAATTGTACCATTCTGGGAGCCCAAGTTTACCCTGTTTTAGAAAATAAGTCTGAAGAAGAGTATGTGGAGAAAGTCATAAAACAGTTTTATTTTTGATTCTTTTTCATTCAGATAAATGGTAGAGGATTGAAATATCTTTATGCATTCTATCCCCATACTTCCAGCAACCATTTAAAAAGTTCTCTGCAGAGCTCATTATCTCATAGGAAAACCTCACTCAACACTACTAGTGAGCATTTTGGGTACATTATAACCAAAAACAAAGCAAGAAGGGGGTCACATCTGTTCCAGTTCTTTAAAACCCATAAGTGGACATCTTACACAATTGAATATGTGCAGGTTTGCCAGAGAAGCATACAAATGTCCCTAAACTGATATCCATGTGCCTACCTTTCCAAGAAGCTGTTAGATGCTGAGAAAAACAGACACTGGTGACTGTGAGCTGCTGGCAGTGAACATTGAAGAAGTAGAGCCATTTGGTTTAAACAGGGCTCTCTCTCTCTGTTGGTTATCTCTCTCTCTCTGAGCCTTTTTCTTTTTCTCTCTGTATCAGAGCTCAGGTAGGGCACTGTATCTGATGTGGTGTTAGCAGAGGCATTCTGTGGGTCTTCTGCTCCCACTGCAATTCTATCCAGGCACCACTGGTCACAATAATTAGGCACCTGTGGGTGGCCACTGTGCTGTCTACTGTGGGTGGTAATGCTTTCTGTTATGTATTCCCAGTACAAACATGACACTGTGGATCAAGGAATGCTCACACAAATTTGGAAATGCAGTGTCCCACCCTCTGGCACCCACTAGTATGCCTCATTTGAACTCTGATAGTTCATTTCATTTTTCCATAAGCACAATCACAAGTTGTTACCTCACAACTAAACAGGTGCAAGCAGTCTCAAATTGTCAATGAAGATAATACCACTTCATGATTAATTTACATACTGCTATCCCATGAGTTTCGATATCTTTCGATGAGTTTTCATCCTGGCAAATGAACTTTTTACTGATTATGATTGTGTTACTCTGTGTCCCACAAATATGGATCAAAGCTGAAGAACACTGAACTCACCCAGACAATCTATGGTACATAATCCTCGATTCAACGTCTATAGCAGCCGTCTATGCTAAGTGCTTCTGAGTAAACCAGAAAGCAGACTGCACACCAGGGCCCTACTCTGAGTTCTTACAGTAAATTCCTGACTTTTTATCAAGCTTAATAACACTCTCAGATAAACTAATAATTGTTGGAGATTTTAATATACATTAAGTAAGGCATTTTATAATATTTAAGGCCTATTTACCTTAGACTCCTGTAGTTTCACTTACAAAACGGATTCCAAAAAAATTGGGACACTAAACAAATTGTGAAAAAAAACTGAATGCAATGATGTGGAGGTAAAAACATCTAATATTTTATTCAGAATAGAACACAAATCACAGATCAAAAGTTTAAACTGAGAGAATGTATCATTTTAAGGGAAAAATATGTTGTTTCAAAATTTCATGGCGTCAACAAATCCCAAAAAAGTTGGGACAAGTAGCAATAAGTGGATGGAAAATGACGCCATGTCATCCGGACCAGAGAGGACAAGGATAACCCAAGTTGTTATCAACGCTCCGTTCAGAAGCCTGCATCACTGATGGTATGGGGTTGCTTGAGTGCTTGTGGCATGGGCAGCTTGCATGTCTGGAAAGGCACCATTAATGCAGAGAACTATGTTCAGGTTCTAGAACAACATATGCTCCCATCTAGACGTCATCTCTTTCAGGGAAGACCCTGCATTTTTCAACAAGATAATGCCAGACCACATTCTGCAGCAATCACAACATCATGGCTACGTAGGAGAAGGATCCGGGTACTGAAATGGCCAGCCTGCAGTCCAGATCTTTCACCTATAGAGAACATTTGGCGCATCATAAAGAGGAAGGTGCGATAAAGAAGGCCCAAGACGATTGAACAGTTAGAGGCCTGTATTAGACATGAATGGGAGAGCATTCCTATTTCTAAACTTGAGAAACTGGTCTCCTCTGTCCCCAGACGTCTGTTGAGTGTTGTAAGAAGAAGGGGGGATGCCACACAGTGGTAAAAATGGCCTTGTCCCAACTTTTTTGGGATTTGTTGACGCCATGAAATTTTGAAACAACATATTTTTCCCATAAAATGATACATTCTCTCAGTTTAAACTTTTGATCTGTGATTTGTGTTCTATTCTGAATAAAATATTAGATGTTGGCACCTCCACATCATTGCATTCAGTTTTTATTCACAATTTGTTTAGTGTCCCAACTTTCTTGGAATCCGGTTTGTAAAATGTATAACTGCAGTCACACTGTTGTTTCAATTTTAACCGTTGATGTAAACATAGATCATTTCACTATTAATCCCCAGACCATAGCAGTCTTAGATCGTTTTCTAGTCTCATGTGAAATTAGTTTCAGCCGTAATATACCTGCCACAAAAAGTTCATCCAGATCTAGAGCACTGTATAACTTTAAATAATTTTTTTTTTTTTTTTACCTTGTTCCAAATGACCTTGTTCCAAAACTTTTGAGTCTTGTCTCTGTATGTATATATATATATATGTGTGTGTGTGTGTGTGTGTGTGTGTGTGTGTGTATGTACATGTATATGTATATATACATATATACAGTTGTGCTCAAAAGTTTACATACCCTGGCAGAATTTTTGCTTTCTTGGCCTTTTTTCAGAGAATATGAATGATAACACAAAAACTTTTTTCCACCCATGGTTAGTGGTTGGCTTACTGTCAAACTACTGTGTTTTCTCTATTTAAATCATAATGACAACCAAAAACACCCAAATAACCCTGATCAAAAGTTTACATACAGTTACATCCAGTTCCTAATACAGTGTATTGCCCCCTCTAACATCAATGACAGCTTGAAGCCTTTTGTGGTAGTTGTGGATGAGGCTCTTTATTTTCTCAGATGGTAAAGCTGCCCATTCTTCTTGGCAAAAAGAATCCAGTTCCTGTAAATTCCTGGGCTGTCTTGCCTGAACTGTGCGCTTGAGATCTCCCCAGAGTGGCTTAATGATATTGGGGTCAGGAGACTGAGATGGCCACTCCAGAACCTTCACTTTGTTCTGCTGTAGCCAATGACAAGTCGACTTGGTCTTGTGTTTTGGATCATTGTCATGTTAGTCTAGGTACATCCCATGCGCAGCTTCCGGGCTGATGAGTGCAAATATGCCTCCAGTATTTGCTGATAATGTGCTGTATTCATCTTTCCTTCAACTTTGACCAAGTTTCCTGTGCCTTTGTAGCTCACACATCCCCAAAACATCAATGATCCACCTCCATGCTTTATAGTAGGAACAGTGTTCCTTTAATCATAGGCCTTGTTGACACCTCTCCAAATGTAAGGTTTATGGTTGTGGCCAAAAAAAATTGATTTTGGTCTCATCATTCCAAATTACCTTGTTCCAGTAGTTTTGAGGCTTGTCTCTGTGCTGTTTGGCGTATTGTAGATGAGATACTTTGTGGCATTTGCACAGTAATGGCTTTCTTCTGGGGACTTGACCATGCAGCCCATTTTTCTTCAAGTGCCTCCTTATTGTGCATTTTAAAAATGCCACACCGCTAGTTTTCAGAGAGTCCTGTATTTCAGATGATGTTATTTGTGGGTTTTTCTTTGCATTCTGAACAATTTTCCTGGTAGTTGTGGCCGAAATTTTTGTTGGTCTACCTGACCGTGGTTTGGTTTTTACATTTTACATGAGGGGAGCACCCTCCCGGAGGAGGTGTGCAAGGCTCTGAAGAGAATAAACCCACGGAAGGTCGCTGGCCCAGACAACATCCCCGGGCGTGCACTCAAGGTTTGCTCTTCAGAGCTGGCTGGCGTGTTTGTGGACATATTCAACCTGTCCCTTGCCTTATCTTTTGTGCCATCTTGCTTCAAGACCACCACCATCGTCCCCCTCCATAAGAAAAGTGTCGTGACCTGCCTGAATGACTATCGCCCTGTTGCACTCACCCCAATTGTGATGAAGTGCTTCGAGAGGATAGTCATGAGTCACATCCAGGAGAGCATTCCCGACACTCTGGATCCGCTACAGTTTGCGTACCGTCAGAACCGATCCACTGACGATGCAGTCAACACTGCCATTCACACAGCCCTCACACACATATGGAGGGACACATATGTGAGAATGCTGTTTATCGACTACAGATCAGCATTCAACACAGTCATTCCCACCCAACTGGCAGGAAACTCCTCACCCTCAGACTGACACCCACCCTCTGCAGCGGGGTGCTGAACTTCCTGACGGACAGACCCCAGTCAGTCAGAATTGGCAGCCGCACATCCATCACAAGAACTGTTAGCACTGGGACCCCCCAGGGCTAGTGTGCTGAGCCCCCTCCTGTACACACTCTTCACGTATGACTGCGTGGCCTCCCAGAGCAACACCAGTATCATCAAGTTTGCTGATGATACTACAGTCATCGGACTGATCACTGGTGGGGATGAGACAGCGTACAGGAGGGAGGTGGCTGAGCTGGTGGACTGGTGTGACTACAACAATCTTTCCTTGAATACAGACAAGACCAAGGAAATGATTGTTGATCCAAGCAGGAGGAGGCAGGAGCTACACACACCCCTGTTTATAGGTGAGACAGAGGTGGAGAGGGTGAAATCCTTCAAATTCCTCGGCATTCACATCAGCGAGGATTTAACCTGGTCACACAACACGCACTACATCGTGCGGAAGTCCCAGCAGCGGTTGTAGTTTCTGAGAAGGCTGAGGAAATTTGGCATGTCAGCCCAAATTCTCAGCAACTTCTACAGGAGTACGATCGAGAGTGTTCTGTATACCAGACGTGTGGACTCGAGTCACATGACTTGGACTCGAGTCCGACTCGAGTCACTAAACTGATGACTTGTGACTTGACTCGACAACATTACTAAAGACTTGCGACTTGACTTAGACTTTACCTTTACTGACTTGGACTTGGAATCGGACTTGAGCTTTAAGACTCGAAAAGACTTGACAAACCTACTTTAACATAATGAATAAGTAAAACTGAATCACATAACTGGATCATTTTATATTAAATGGCGCTGTAACGCTAGGGAGCTGAGCCGCTCCGCCCAAATGATCCGTAACCTAGCAACAAGTAAAGCCGTAACCGTGCAGCCAATCACGGGAAGCTTTGAGGGGGGCGCCAGTGTTGATTTTGTGCGGAGAAGACGAGTAACATGATCCCAAAAATAGTCCTGTTCAACTACAAAGATTATAATGTAGTAAATAAAAGAAGAACTGCGGTATGCAAGACATGTGGAGTCAAGATCACAGATGGAGGTGCAACCACTTCAAACTCGACATTTGAGGCTGCACAAAGAACAGTAAGTCTGTGCTGTGTATATTTCGCGTATAGCAGTTAGCAAGCTAGCAAACGTAGCGACATAATAATAAACAACAGCGAATGTAAACAAAGCTGTTGTCCTCTGTACGTCCCTCTCTCACACCGTTCACTGTGAGAGATTTTACTGAAAATTAAAGTGTTTAGGAACCACAGCATCTCAGCCACGACGTGGTGAATTAGCATAGAGCAGAAAAGTGTCAAACACAGCAGTTCACACATGCTGTTATATATATATATATATATATATCGTCGCTGTCCAAGGAAAAACAAGTATCTCCAAAATGGCAACTTTACAAGAGAGGCCAAAAACCTCATTCAATTTTAATGTAAGTCAATGGAACCAGACGTTTTTCTAAGCAATTTTGGGCCATTTCTGTTGGTCTATTCATCATGTAGATCTCACAGTGTAAACAACTGCCGCTGTTTTCAAATTATGCATAAAAGTCAAAATGGACAAAAAATGGAGATACATGTTTTTCATTGGACGGCGACGATATATATATTACAGGTCCATACATTAACGCTTATGGGTTTAAAATGTGATGTCATTAAAAATTCCTGTAGGTGGAATGTGTTCTACTACTTCGTTATAGTGTGGTGTTCCTCCACCTTGGCCTTCGAGGCCCACTGCCCTGCACTTTTAGTGTTTTTTTCTGCTTCAGCACCTATTTTAACTCAGTAATGGGCTGGCTATGAGGTGATTAGTTGGATCAGATGTGTTGGGAGAATGGAAAACAATAAAAAGTGCAGGGCAGTGGGCCTCCAGGGCCAGGGTTGAGAAACAATGATGTAGTGTACTTTGTTAGCCTGTTTACAGAAATTTATAGAATACGGAAACAGCTCATATGATATCATGAATCATATGATATTCTTGTCCTTTCCTAATTTTTTTAAATCCATAAACCTTGACTTTTTGTTGCTGTAAACTGTGGTATAATGTCACATTCATTTTTCCATACTGCGTTAAGTACATATCTATTAGAGATTACAGTAAGTACTTTGTTTACTGCACAGTACTTTGCAGGTCATTTAATCCTCAAATTATTTAATTAACGATTTGCAGTACTTGTTCCTGTTAAGTAAAATAGCACTTTGTTGTTTGAACTGTTTGAGATGATGCAAGTTGTTTTTGTTATACTAAATACAAACTTTAAAAACATTTATGATTATGTCAGTTTAATATACTATGAATCAGCTGCATCAGTTATGTGAAATATTGAAATGACATCTGGTGACTTGACTAGGACTCGTTTAAGACTTGGGACTTGACTTGAGACTTGCTTGTATTGACTTGGGACTTGACTTGAGACTTGCTTGCATTGACTTGGGACTTGACTCGAGACTTGCTTGTATTGACTTGGGACTTGACTCGTGACTTGATTGTTAAGACTTGAGACTTACTTGTTACTTGCAACTTAGTGACTTGTTCCCATGTCTGCTGTATACACCATATACACACTGACTCCACATATACACAATACATACAGACACTGTACAATATACACTCTACACAGTATACACACCATATACACACTGACTCCACATATACACAATACATACAGACACTGTACAATATACACTCTACACAGTATACACCATATACACAACCACTCCACATATACACAATACACACACACTGTACAATATACACTCTACACAGTATACACACTATACACAACCACTCCACATATACACAATACATACAGACACTGTACAATATACACTCTACACAGTATACACACCATATACACAACCACTCCACATATACACAATACATACAGACACTGTACAATATACACTCTACACAGTATACACCATATACACAACCACTCCACATATACACAATACATACAGACACTGTACAATATACACTCTACACAGTATACACACTATACACAACCACTCCACATATACACAATACATACAGACACTGTACAATATACACTCTACACAGTATACACACCATATACACAACCACTCCACATATACACAATACATACAGACACTGTACAATATACACTCTACACAGTATACACCATATACACAACCACTCCACATATACACAATACATACAGACACTGTACAATATACACTCTACACAGTATACACACTATACACAACCACTCCACATATACACAATACATACAGACACTGTACAATATACACTCTACACAGTATACACACCATATACACACTGACTCCACATATACACAATACATACAGACACTGTACAATATACACTCTACACAGTATACACCATATACACACCGACTACACATTCACACAATACATACAGACACTGTACAATATACACTCTACACAGTATACACACCATATACACAACCACTCCACATATACACAATACATACACACACTGTACAATATACACTCTACACAGTATACACACCATATACACAACCACTCCACATATACACAATACATACAGACACTGTACAATATACACTCTACACAGTATACACCATATACACAACCGCTCCACATATACACAATACATACAGACACTGTACAATATACACTCTACACAGTATACACACTATACACAAATCCACATATACACAATACATACACACACTGTACAATATACACTCTACACAGTATACACCATATACACCATCACTCAACATATACACAATACATACAGACACAGTACAATATACACTCTACACTATATACACAATATACACAGCGACTCCACATATACACTATACATACAGACACTGTACAATGTACACTCTACACAGTATACACACTATACACAACGACTCCACATATACACAATACATACAGACACTGTACAATATACACTCTACACAGTATACACCATATACACATCGACTCCACATATACACACTACATACAGACACTGTACAATATACACTCTACACAGTATACACACTATACACAACCACTCCACATATACACAAAACATACAGACACAGTACAATATACACTCTACACAGTATACACACCATATACACAACCACTCCACATATACACAAAACATACACACACTGTACGATATACACTCTACACAGTATACACAATATACACCATCACTCAACATATACACAATACATACAGACACAGTACAATATACACTCTACACAGCATACACCATATACACATCGACTCCACATATACACACTACATACAGACACTGTACAATGTACACTCTACACAGTATACACACTATACACAACGACTCCACATATACACAATACATACAGACACTGTACAATATACACTCTACACAGTATACACAATATACACACCGACTCCACATATACACAATACATACAGACACTGTACAATATACACTCTACACAGTATACACCATATACACACCGACTCCACATATACACAATACATACACACACTGTACAATATACACTCTACACTATATACACAATATACACCATCACTCAACATATACACAATACATACAGACACAGTACAATATACACTCTACACAGCATACACCACATACACATCGACTCCACATATACACACTACATACAGACACTGTACAATGTACACTCTACACAGTATACACACTATACACAACGACTCCACATATACACAATACATACAGACACTGTACAATATACACTCTACACAGTATACACCATATACACAACCACTCCACATATACACAATACATACAGACACTGTACAATATACACTCTACACAGTATACACCATATACACAACTCCACATATACACAATACATACAGACACTGTACAATATACACTCTACACAGTATACACCATATACACAACACCACATATACATAATACATACAGACACTGTACAATATACACTCTACACAGTATACACAATATACACAACCACTCCACATATACACAATACATACAGACACTGTACAATATACACTCTACACAGTATACACCATATACACAACACCACATATACATAATACATACAGACACTGTACAGTATACACTCCACACTGTATACACTGTGACTCCACACATATGCCTTTTACCTGGTTCTTGAGTCCTGGGTGGTGGGAAGTGGGGCACCAATGATCTTTGCAGCTGTCTTTATCGTCCTTTGTAGTCTGTTCCGGTCCTGTACTGTGCCCACTCCAAACCAGATTGTGATGGATGTGCAAAGTACAATATTCAATATGCACAATATACAATATAAACAGACTCGCTCTTCAGTACCTCAGTAAACTTACGAACTCGTCCTATGAACCAACATGCATACTTAGATTGCATTGTGTGGGTTCACTATTAGTATCTATAATTATTGAAGCAACATCAGGGGGCACAGCCTTTTGATAGAAAGTCCCTCTGCTTTGGAATAGCCTTCCAGTGAGTGTTCAGGCCTCAGACACAGACACAGGCACAATCTTTTAGTCTAGGCTTAAAACCTACCTGTTAATTTGAGCATTTGGTAAGTGGTTACCCTGCTAGATAGAAGGTGCAGATCTAGAGGTGCACTGACAGATAGTATTATGGTAAACTGAAAATGTTGGTGTAGTCGTTTGTTGATTGTGGAGCGGAGGGGGGTTTTCTTTGTAATCATGTCTTTATTATTTTCTGGCTCTCCCTTTTAATTATGCTGTAAAAGACAGGCCTGCCAGAGTCACTGCTGCACTTTATTAACACCATATACTGTTCTCAATGCTTTTAACAGAACTGCCAGTGTGTTTATTTGCTCGAGCTGAACTCCTGCCCATCCTGTGCAGACTGATGCTGTTGCTTAATCTGGTTTCTACTGACCCATCCGATGATCCTGCTATTTAATCACAATTTTTTTTTCTTACCTACTTGACACACTAATCTGACAATTCTTCCTCTGCCCCACAATAAAGTGAATGCTTTTTTTCTTCTTCCTAATAGATTATAACTGTAGGCTTTTAGCAAAAGTAATAGGTGTTCAGGGCTCTTTAATGTGGTAAACTACTTACAGTGGTCACTTGTTTCACTGGAAAGAGTGAGTGAGCTCCATTCAGACCTGATGGTCAATTAGTCTAACTATTATTAAAATTACTTGTTTTGTGTATATATAATGTAGATGGTTTTATGGCCTGGTCATAATGATTAGAGGGCTGTAACCTATAAACAAGTGTGAATTAACACATTGATATAAGTTATTATGTAACCATGTTCTGTGTTATTCTCATTTTAGAAGTCAGGCTGGTTGGTGGATCACGCTGTTCTGGGAGAGTGGAGGTGCTTCATGGAGAGTCCTGGTACACGGTGTGTGATGCTGACTTTGACCAGCAGGATGCAGAGGTTGTGTGTCGAGAGCTGGGCTGTGGGCTTCCTGTGGAGGTGCTGGGAGGAGCTGCTTTTGGCAGAGGGGAGGGTCAGGTGTGGTCAGAGGAGCTTCAGTGTAGAGGCAACGAATCTCAGATTCACTCCTGTCCAACATCACCTTCACTCAAACACAACTGCTCCCATGACAGTGATGTGGGTCTGGTGTGTGCTGGTGAGTTTACTCTAATAAATGTCTTAATTTTATTTTTCTATAATAGTAAAAGGCAATTAACAACGTATAGTATTTGCAGTGGCAGTCCTTTTTAATTTTTAATAGAATAAATAAATAAATAAAAATAGTACCCAGGTAGCAAACTTTGTTTTAAAACACACTGTAAAATGAGTACTGCCAACAGATGTGGTTCAACTCTGGCCATATACTGTAAAGTAAGAAAGATCCAATGGATTGGGTCCAGATCTGGTCCATATTTTGTGATGTGAGTATGACTAAAGGTTAACTGATCACAAACTATAAAGTGACCATATTACAAAGGTGTGGACCAAATCTTTAGATTTGTCTGATATATAGTGCATAGTTAGAGCTGAGTATCACCTTGTTCGGTGTAGATATGGCCTCGAGGAGGTTACACTTCATTTTACTGCAGAACATGCCAATAGTAATGTTACTCCTTAATAATCAACATGTGTCAAAGACAGTTTCAGGATAAAATTCAATGAAGGAAACAACTTATGTTGAAAACATACAGATTGTAAGCTCTGTCAGAAGATTTGAATAATTAGATCTTTGGGATAAATATTTGTCTTTAATCTTTGTGTCTATATCTTCAGCTGGCAGCTTTAGAGCTTCTAGCAACGTTTCCTAGAAGCTCTTTAAGTGGGTTTGGAATATAATTTTTCAGACATATAATTTTAGTCGCTGATGTCTGAAAAATCATGCTCAAGCACTCTATGTAATAAAAAGAATGGTTGTGTGTGCCTAATGTATAGCTGTGCAACCGTTATGTGTGTCTTTATAAAAAACATGCACACAAGTTACCTGTCTAGAGACTTTTACACTTCACATTTACTGTCATGTCACATTTACACAGGAGTGAAACACATTATACAATAAATATACACAGTGTACACACATACAGGGGTTGGACAATGAAACTGAAACACCTGTCATTTTAGTGTGGGAGGTCTCATGGCTAAATTGAACCAGCCTCCACCAGTAAGAGTGTGAAGGTTCAGTTAGCAGGTAAGAGCACAGTTTTGTTCAAAATACTGCAATGCACACAACATTATGGGTGACATACCAGAGTTCAAAAGAGGACAAATTGTTGGTGCATGTCTTGCTGGCGCATCTGTGACCAAGACAGCAAGTCTTTGTGATGTATCAAGAGCCACGGTATCCAGGGTAATGTCAGCATACCACCAAGAAGGACGAACCTCCACCAGCATCACGTAGTGACCTGGCCACTATCCTGCAGGAAGAATGGCTTAAACTCCCTCTGACCACTGTGCAGGACTTGTATATGTCATTCCCAAGACCAACTGACGCTGTATTGGCCGCAAAAGGAGGCCCTACACCATACTAATAAATGATTGTGGTCTAAAACCAGGTGTTTCAGTTTCATTGTCCAACCCCTGTAGCTTTGCTAAGCCAAATATACAGATTTATACAAGAGTACTGTTATGAATAGACACATCACCTCATTGAGAGAATAGTTATTCTCCTGCCTCCAGCATGTCAGAAAGCTGACCTCCTCTCTGTATGCCTCCTCATTGTTATTGGAGATCAGGTCCACAATTGTAGTGTCATCTGCAAATTTTATGATGACAGTGTGTCTGGCTGCACCTTCTTGGGTGTGCAGGGAGCACAGGAGAGGTCTGAGCACACAGCACTGAGAGTCACACAGCCCTTTTCATTCAAGGTCCACCAGCTTTGGTTAGTTTTTCTGCTAGATAAAAGGTGCAGATCTAGGTGTCCACGGACAGACAGTGTTTTGGTAAGCTGAGAATGTTGGTGCTGTCGTCCCACAGTTCTTCATATGACCCCTTCTATGTCCAATACCAGTAAGACAGGGCCCCAGTGTTGTGTTTTGAAGTTCAAAACTTACTCAATGCATACCTTATTTCTACCACTATGTGTCCTCCTTGTTCTTGAGTAGTGAAACTGAGGAAGCCCTGTGAAGAAGATGGTTGAGGAACGACAGAGGAAAGAGAGAAGAAGAGCAGCTTTCGTGTTTTTTTTTATTCGTGTCTTTCATGTCTTATATTGTACGGTGTCGTTTTCTTTTTTTTAGTGTTTTTTTTATTTGTGTGGACTTAAAACACTGCAAAATTGGTGACAAGGATGGCGGCTTCAGTCCCAGCTCCTGCACCTTTCCTTCCATGTGTGGGTGAACCACCACTACTATTTGAGGTCTGGAAGAAAATCTTCAAAAATTACTTGCTGGTAATTAATGCTACCAGGAATTCATGGCCAGATGCAAGACGACGCGCAACACTGCTGCACTGCTTAGGCATGGAAGGTCAGAGATTGTTTTACACATTGCCAGACGTAGGCACAACGTTTAATGAAGCACTGGAAAAGAATTTTGTTCCAAAAGTGAATGTGGAAGCCTGCTGCCATAAGTTCAGACAACGTGCACAAAGACCAGATGAAACTGTAGCACAGTATATCGCAGCCCTACGTGACCTCGCTGTACAGTGCCAGTTCGAAGGTATGGAAGCTGAGATGCTCCGTGACCAACTCATAGAACGACCTCACTTGAAGGCTGTGAAAGATAACGTGAGAAGGTCTCTTCTGATGCTGTCTTCTACATAGTGGAAATGGGCACACCGCTGACAGGCATGGACTTAATCAAGTCACTGAATTGCCACATTTTTGGAGATGGGGTGGAGACGCACCCTGTGGACGCAGTACAGACTGATACGTGCAGGCCTGAGCTAACATTGTTTAGTACAAATGATGAACCAGTCGGGTGTGTAAAAGGTTTTGTGCAAAAAGTGCAAATCGATGACAGTGTCAAACCTGTACAACAGAAACTAAGAAGGTTGCCTTTAGGTGTGTGCCAGAACGTTTCTTCCGAAATACAGCTACTTCTCAAAGCTGGTATTATTGAGCCGACCCATGCCAGTCCTTGGGTGTCACCCTTGGTAGTGACCCAGAAAAAGCAAGGAGGCATAAGACTCATATCACCGACTACCTATAGCTGAGGAAAGCAGAAATCTGACTGCATTCATAAAGGACTTTTCAGGTTTACAAGAGTTCCATATGATCTAGCTTCAGTGCCGGCTGCTTTTCAAAAAACGATGCACACTCTGCTAACTGATCTGCCTGGATGTCAGAGTTACTTAGATGATGTCATATGTTATGGGGCTACCAAGGCAGAGCACGATCAAAATCTCAAGGCTGTTCTACATCGTCTAGCAGAGGCAGGGCTCAAGCTAAACTTCAGGAAAAACTCTTTCTCAAAACCAAGTGTCACCTATCTAGGTCACATTATATCTAAAGATGGACTGCGTCTGACCCCGGATCACATCACCGCCATTGCTGATGCTCCTCCACCCAAAGATGCTGTTGCACTGCGTTCCTTTCTAGGACTTACATCGTGGTTTAGCAAATTTTTGCTGAATTATGCTACATTACGCCATGTTACGCTGCGGAAACTACTGAGAACTGCAAGCCAAAACGACATTGAATGGTTGGAGGAAGCTGAACAAGACGTTTTCACACATTGAAAAAACTGCTCATCAGTAGTCCAGCTCTGACTCTGTTTGATCCAAATATGCCAACTTATGTCTCAACTGGTATCTGAGTATGGGCTCGGTGGTGTCCTTTTCCAGCTGCACCCTGATGGTAATGAGCATGTTGTTGCATTCACCCCTTGAACACTGACACCTGCTGAAAGAAAATACAGCACAGTTGAAAAGGAGGCATTGGGGTGTGTGTTTGCTGTTGAGAGATGGAGGACTTACCTCTAGGGTCATCGCTTCACACTAAGGACAGACTACAAAGCGCTTACTGCACTACTGGCCTCAAAAGGCATGAATCGTGCTGGTATGCGAATAGCACGTTGGTCAGCAAGACTCATCAGGGCTCTAGACTAACTTTTTGAACTGGTTGCACTGGTGCGTTTTCTTAGGTGCACCAGCACCAAAGTTAGGTGCACCCAAATTTTCAACTGCATCACATTCAGAACAGCAGTTTTACATTCACTTTTTCTTTTCTTTTTTTTAATCTCTGTCCATATAGGCAATATTGACTTGTAAATGATTAACTAACAATGTGGTCAACATAAAGTTCTTTATTTGAAGCACAATTCTACAAGAAAGGTAACACTTGGGCAGTGCATTTGTCACGGCATGTAATGTGTTTTATAGATGCATTGTGCTTTTTCAGCGTTTCAATTCGAAATGTATTAGAACCAGACACGAACGCACTACTGCCGGCCATGGTCTTCCCACACTCCTTACAGTCAGTGCAGGCTGTGACTCGATCGTATGTGGCTAGTTATCTGATGCCGTCTCCGGACCAGCTTGACATAACCAGCGTTCTGACACGGGTTTTAACCACAGGGAGACTTTCAGAGTCGTGAAGACTTTTTCTTTTTTTCCCCTTGGAATGGCTGGTCGCACTGGTGCGACCTTAGATTTTTTTTTGGCGCACAATTGAGAAATTAGGTCGCATTCTAGAGCCCTGCTCATGTGTTACTAATATGACATTGTCCGTCGCCCTGGCAAGAAAAACTTTGCTGCTGACTGCCTCTCCCGAATGCCTATATCTTGCCCAGAGACAGATATGGCTGTGGACCCAGAACCTGTTGCAGAAATCTCTCCTCTTCTTTCGGCAGTACTCCTTGATGATCTCAATTAAGCTTGCGAAACATATCCAGAACTGATGCAACTACGTGCACAGGTACAAGCCGGCTGGCCAGCTACAAAGAAAGGTGTTCCTGAGGATCTCTCTCGCTACTTTCCAGTACGAGATGAACTGGCCTTGGACTTTCCCTTTGTCATGTGAGGATCACGTCTTGTGGTGCCAGTCTCTCTATGCTCAAAAGTAATTCACCTTGCACATGAAGGGCATCAAGGGATGCTGAGTGACAAAACAGCAAAGACATATCCTGCACCTATGCAGCCAGTGGACCCTCCCAGTGGCCCATTCCAAAAAGTTGCCGTGGATATCGTGTGACCATTTGAGCGTGCAAGGTATGACTGTCGATTTGCCATCACACTTGTAGATTACTACAGTAAATGGCCTGAAGTGGCATCTGCTTCTTCCATCACTACAGAAGCTATTACCACTTTCCTCTCATCTGTTTTCGCAAGAGAGGGCGATCTCTGCTCGGTTGTCACTGACAACGGAAGTCAGTTCTGTTCTACGGACTTCTTTGTTTTTCTAAAGGAAAGAGGAATACATCATTTCCACACCAGTGTTTATCATGCGCAAGCAAATGGAGCTGTCGAACGCTTCAACAGAGTGCTGAAAGATTGCATACAAATGGCTGAAACACAGCACCAGCCTTGGAAGAAACAGGCGACTTATGCACACAAAACTGAATGTGTTGCCAATCTTGGAGAAAAATGAACATCACAAGATTAGACAGAGAATTCGGATGCAACAGGCTAAAAGCAAACACTTCTGTGATCAGAAAAGAGGTGCCAGAGTCCCAATGTTCAAAGTAGGGGATTTGGTACAAGTGCGAAAGCCTTTTCACGTCACAAAAACTAAATCAAAATTCACTGGACCGTTGAGAGTGATAAAGCAACTGGGACAAAGCACATTTGTCCTGAGTGATGGTAGGAGATGGAATGCAATGCGCTTGACTAGATACCCAGAGCAAGCACAGGTACACACCTCTGAAGGAACTGATGGACTGAGGGAAACTGTTCTTACTGTTCCTAAAACAAGATGGCTTAAAGATTATGTGAAGTGAAACAATAGCTTGGTTAGTGGACTCCTTAGAGTTGAGAGACTGCAGTTGTACTTCTTCATTGTTTCCCTAGTAAAAATGTTCAACTGCTGTTTTACCTAAAGACACTGTGCAGTCGGTACCACATGTGGTTATGAAATGTTACCAGAAATGATTAAACTGAAGATTTAAACTTATTATGTTTATTACAAAAATTGTAGTAAGCTAAGAACAGATTTGTACTGTGCTAGGCAAATTTGCTTAATACTGGGCTGTAAAAATAGTGAAATACACATAACTGCACTTAAACACTGCTTAAAGCAAGGTAGTTCTAGAACAGTACTAACTAAAGGTTTTATTGAAAAATATTGTCAATTGGTGGCGAGAGTTGTGATTGATGCACAGCCCCGCCAACAAGTTCCAATTATGCTCTACAATCCTGGATCAACTCCAGTGAAGGTGGATCTTCAGCGTTTATGGTGATGTTTTCCACTGGGCCCAGTGACCTTGGTTGCACTAGTCTGGTCCAGCACGATATACAGGCGACCGAAGCCAGAGCCACCAGTGAAGCAGTAGCCATGGCAGATGGCGCTTGAGAAAGAAACCGAAGCTGATAAGCAGATTCAGCAAAGCCTTAAAGGTGGATTGGCTTTGCCAAGCAGCAGCAGTTGGGCATTACCAGTAGAATTTGTATGCAAAAAGGACCAGACCTACTGCTTGTGTGTGGATTACCGGGCCCTTAATGCGCGGACTGTAAAGGACGCATATCCTCTTCCGCGCACCCGAGACACACTAGAAACTCTTGCAATGGCCAATTGGTTCAGCACCCTGGACCTAGCATCTGGCTATTGGCAAGTAGCGCTGACTCCCCGAGCTCATAAAGCACCTACTTTCTGCAGCAGGAAAGGACTTTTTACCTGGAATGTTAAGCCTTTCGGTTTTTGCAATGCCCCAGCGACGTTCGAACATCTCATGGACCATGTTCTAGCAGGAATGCAGTGGGAGACATGTTTGGTGTGTTTGGACGACATCATAGTGCCGGGAAATGATGTCCCAGAGATGCTCCAGTGCCTTTCCCAAGTGTTTGATCGGCTCCGCCAAGCCAACTTTAAATTAAAGCCAGCCAAGTGCTACTCAACCTACTTCTGAGTCCAAAGTCCGACAATTTGTGGGATTGACTGCATACTATTGGCGATTCATACAGGATTTTGCAGCTATAGCCAAGCCTCTTCATAAGTTCACCAAAAAAATGTTTGCATCTGGTGGACATTGAAATGCCAAGACACCTTTGAGAAACTAAAGAATTCACTCACCACTACACCTGTTCTAGGATACCCAAGTGATCGTGGCGACCTTATTCTCAACACAGATGCCAGTAATTTTGGCATTGGCACAGTCCTATCTCAACTACAAGATGGCACAGAGCATGTGCTGGCATATGGGAGTAGACGGCTATCCCCCACTGAACAGAATTACGGCACCACCCAAAGAGAATTGCTTGCTGTGGTGGACTTCACCAGGGATTTCCGTCAGTACCTTCTAGGAAGGCCCTTCGTTGTGCACTCTGACTATAGTAGTTTGAGATGGTTGATCAGGATGAAGGAAACTGAGGGCCAGCTGGCAAGATGGTTTGAATAAAAATGGTTTCACTTTAAGGTTGTACATCGACCTGGATGTTGCCAGCACAATGCGGATGTTATGTCCCGAAGACCATATCAGTAGACATGCCCCTGTAACATGACTGAGTCCACTGAGGGAGATAGCAAGGTCCACCACTGAGGACTGCAGTGCAACCTCAAATTCCATACTGCCCAGGACAGTGGTGAAACTACTCCGATGGGGTTGGGTTCAGCGGGAGTAGAGGAACCTAACCCTCCAACCAAATCCTCTGAATGTAAAGATGTCAAATGTCAGAACGATGAAGGCGGCTCTATAGCAGTGGAGAGAATCTACGTAGCTGATGCCAAGACAGCTGCTCTGTTTAGTGGTTGGAGCTCAGATGGCTGATCCTGATATAGCCCCAGTTAATCAATGGTTGGAGAAGAGAGGCTAGTGCCCTACCTGGGTGAATGTGTCACCTTTTGGGCCAGCGACTAAAGCTTATTGGAGCCAGTGGAAAAGACTTTACTTGCGAGGTGGCGTTCTTCTGCGAAGCTTCTATTCCACTAGCGAGGCGGTGTTCCATCCACAGATCCTTCTACCTTGTGTCTTTCGACAAGATGTACTGAGACAGAGGCATTGATTTACCAGTGAGTGGTCATTTTGGTGTGGAACAGACTTTAACACGTACAGACACTACAAAGCACATTCCTTAATAAAACCTCAGGCACCTATGGGCAACGTACGCGTGGGTTTATCCATGGAAAGGATCACCATTGATCTTATGGGGCCCATGAATGAAACTGAACGCTATAACCGCTACATATTGGTGGCCCAAGATTATTTCACTAATGGGTGGAGGCCTACCCATTGCCCAATGACCAAGCTGTAACCATGGCTGAAATTATTACAGCAGAGTGGGTGTGTCACTATGGAGCACCACAGACCCTCCACAGCGACCAAGGGTCCAATTTTGAATTGGATGTCTTTCAAAGGATGTGCGAGCTCCTGGGAATTGAGAAAATCTGTAAAACATCATTCAGGCCACAGTCCGATGAACAAGCAGTCCGCCCAGCAGATTTGGTGACTGGGTAGTCTCTTGAACTGTGGGCTTTAACCCGAATCAAGAAAAAAAAAAAAAAAAAAATCACCCCACCTCCTGTACACTCAGCCACCACAAATGGACTGTATGGACTGTTTGCTCCGTCAAGTGGAGTTTATACTGACATTGAAAGGGTCAGTGAACTTTCTCATGTAAAACAAAAAGATAGTATTGTGTATGTGTGCTGGAGTGGTGTTAGTGGTAGTGCTGAAATGTAAGGGGATTAATGTAGTATTACTTGTACTTGTTGCCGGTTGCTGCAGCACAGCAGGACAAAGAACTTCTCTCTCGCTCGGCCACTCTTATTCTTTCTTTTATGCTGGCCACATGTTTTGTTTTGTTTATGCACAAGTTGGCTACAATAAATAGAACGAGTTAGCTCATTGTGGCCCTGGAGCTTGTAATGGAAAATGCTCCCCTGAGCCGTCGTGACTATGGTTACGAGGCAGAAATCAGGAAAGGTAACAGCTATTGCAGTTACACAATAACTTTTAAACAAAACATGTACAAAAGCCGGTTGGAAGGTTACAAATAAACCCGCCGCTGCAGGCCTGATAGCTTAATTCAAATTTCTCTGAATACTCACAGTTTATTCTACACAGTCATGAAAAGAAGGAGAAGAAAAATGGGCAGCGCCTCGCTGACTGCCCTTGACTTGAGGTGTGTAGAGCAAAGTTTCCCATGGAGCCGGGGGACCCCTCCAAGCTTTCTTGGGTCACCTAGGTTTCTGGGAGCACTGCTCCCTTGGTGTACTCAACGGAACCCTGACCTGTCTCCTGGTAGTTCATGGTGCTAACTGCGGGAACCGTTGGTCGGGCACTTGGGCACTTGGGCACTTGTCATCAAACTCAGATGCTAGTTTGAAACAGTAGCCATTAACCTGTTGCACTAATGATGCTAAGGCTAGCTCACGCTGCTAACACATTGAGAGCTCTTTAAAGTCAACAAACAGTTATGGATTGTAACAGTTAAGCATGACACCCAGAGTCTTTCAGTTGGTTTAGTCACTGATACCCCAGGTTTGTGTGGATCTAAATAAAAGTCAACAAAACCTGTTTGAATTTTCCCTCCCTCATCCCTCGTCTCTCTCTTATCTTTCCATCTGCTGCTTATACACCCTTATTTCCACCCCTATCTATCAGAAGTACAGAAGGCAAATTAACAGCTAAACCAACCAATAGAAACATAACTAAGGCCCAAACTCGGGCTTGACTGAAAACATATAAGGATAACATTATTTTATTTATGTTTCAAACAAAGAGTACCTTCTAATTATTTTAATACTACGAACAAGCATGAAATACTGTTTATTTTTAACCTTTTATTCACATTTTTAACTTGTAAATTAGGAACATTGTAACACTGTTTTGATGGTGGAGCAGAGGGGTACTGACTTCTCAGGAAGCCTTCATGTCTTTGTTACATTCTGGCCCTCCCTTTTAGTTATTCTGTAATAGCCAGGCCTGCCGGAGTCACTGCTGCACTCTGTTAACACCATATAGTGTGTTCAGATCTTCTGTTAAACCTAACAATCTGTATGTTCAGTACACACACACACAGAGAGAGAGAGAGAGAGAGAGAGAGAGAGAGAGAGAGAGAGAGAGAGAGAGAGAGAGAGAATACGTTACATACCTGCAAATCTTACATTGTTTGTAGCTGTATATATACATTACAGTGCTAAGTGCAGCAGTCCGGATGTGGAGGCAGATTAAGGCTTAAAAAGTGCAGTACAAGAAGAAACACCAGTCCGAGATGGTCAGTACAGAGGATGGGGTGTTGTGTGTTAATGAAACAGATGAATAAGATACATTAAAAGCACAGAAGAACAGGAAGTGAGAAAAGTGTCCTGAATGTGGATTGTAATGTTCAGCTGTTCATGAGTGTGGGAAGGGTGGGAGGAAGCTTCTCTGTAGCCTGGTTGTCTTGATCCTCATTTGGAAAAGCAGTGGCCTGAGGGAAGAGGTGATGGCCAGGTTGTGATGGATCAGTGATGATTTTCCCTGGAAGTGTGCAGATCCAGTAGAGGTCGGTAAACCCACCCGTGTAGTTTTTACATAGACATTTAGCTGGTTCCACCATGAGCTCATGTGGCTTTATTATGATTCTAATTCTTTGTTTTGTATACATTTGTTTCATTAGTACATAATTCCCTTAAAGAAAACAGGAAGAAACATGTTGAATGGAGTCAGTTATTGTACATCACAAATTAACATATTCAAAGTAGAAAATGATTAATGCACAAAAGAAACAGAATCATTTGTGTTTATTTCACATTTGTATATATTCAGACCCTTATTTGGTAACATTTATCAAAATCTTATATTGCATTAAGACACTACTCATTTACCCATGATGACATAACCTTAAGCAAAAAATTCTTTCTTTTTATCTCTCTGTTGTACAGACAGTGTGAGGTTGGTGGATGGAAGCAGTCGCTGTGCTGGGAGGGTGGAGGTTCTTCATAGAGGACAGTGGGGAACAGTGTGTGATGATAACTGGGATATGAGAGATGCTGCAGTGGTGTGTAGAGAGCTGGGCTGTGGAGAGGCTGTAGATGCACTGAGTGATGCTCACTTTGGACCAGGATCAGGACCAATCTGGATGGATGATGTGGACTGTACTGGATCAGAGTCTACACTTAAGAACTGCAAATCAAGAGGATGGGGAAAACATAACTGTGATCATTCTAAAGATACTGGAGTCATCTGCTCAGGTATGCTGCTAGACTTATGTCTTCAACGGTGTAAAAGATGGTAAAATAATACAAGGTATCATGCTAATAGACATTTATATTATTAACCATTCAATCCAGCAGAATAAACCAACTTAACTAGAAAAGAGTGATCGCTAGGGCTTGTTACTAGGCAGCTGCTAAGGTGTAGCTCAGGGGTCCCCAATTACTTTTGTTTAAGGGCAAAACCACAAAAGCAAGGACCAGTGTATTAGTTGCATAATGTTTCAGAATTAGGCAGATTGCACAGTAGTTGTTATAGTGCATGTCATTTAATTATGTATGTCAACTGCATGATTTTACTCACCATTCAATGAGAGAAATGACAGCGGCGGGTTAAAACAAGAGACCTGAAGTTGGGGCGGTGCCCCGTTAGAGCAGGGATAACAGCTGCTAGCCTGCTTACCAGACCCTCATGTTGTCTAACCATGGACAGGGCGCTTTTTTTTTTTTTGCGTTTTTTGTGGTTTTATGAATGGAAGTAACAACTTTTGCAAGTTGGTGTAGCATTGGCACAGTCTGGTAAAATAAAAATAAAAATCGTCAGTCCAGAAGAAATCTAACTGTCTATTTAGACGGGCATGCATTATTTTACCCTATTCATTTTTAATGGAAAAAATCTGTTGCTAAACTAAAACCATGCATCCCATTAATGCATGGGGGTCTGCCCTGGGATTGGCGTGTATTTTCCATTCATAATGGGAAAAAAATCTAAAAAAATAAATGCTGTGCAGAAACCATGCATCTGATACAAAGCTGTACACAAGCACACCATTACAGTGCTATTGTTAAAAAAAATCCAAGTTAAAAGAGCATAAATAAAGGCTTTGCCCACTTTTCTTTCAGTCCAGCAGTGTTTGCATGGTGGCAATGGTGGGTATCTTACCTCAAAACGAAACCTAACTCATATCCGGCCACAGGGGGGTAGTAATTGAACAGAATACAATACAGGCCTTTTTCTGTATGAACGTCTCTCTGTATAACAGTACAGATTTGTTGAATACATCTTTTTCTGGAAATGCTCTTTTCCAGTTTAGTAATGCATCTTACGCACATTGATTACACATCTCTTCTGTCTTCAGTTTAAGAAATAAGTTATAATTTCCTCTTTCCATCAGTGTCTTGGAATGCACCAAGACACATGTCTACAGCACCACCCTGAGGCAAAACAGTACTCAGTTTTAGTTAAGAAAACCTTAAAAAAAAGGAAAGCTGTAGACTGTGGGTGATTCAGCTACACACTGACTTTTGCCTAAAAGTGTTTAAATTAATTAAGCAATTAATATTATTTAAAATAAATATTAATTTTCCCCCTTAATTGAGAGCATAGCACATGGTGACCGTACATACATTGTCAAGGTTTTATATAATATCACATATAATTTATATTTTGAAACATTCAGGAGGCCAAAGAGGTTAATTAGAAGAGTCCTAGACTAACCAGGACTCCTATCTTTGTTGTGGAAAGCCCAATAGACACTCCCTTAACATGAGAGGGGTCATCCTCCAGTCCTCACCATGACCACCAGGATTTTTTGTTACACTGATTTTAAAATAACAGTATGCCATGCACCTGGTGGAGCCCCTAACATTGAAGATTACTTCTCTATCTCTGTTTTGATGATGATATCACCTTAAACTGAAGACAATAGATATACATTGCTTTATGTAATCTTTTGTCACTGTCACTCTTAAAGAAGGTGTAGATAAAACAGATTCTCTTTTATGCCTTGTCTATAGAAAGGCTTACATGCCCACCTTATCTCTCAGAACTATAGACTCTCATGAGAATTAAGATCACCTGGTCACAGTGGCTGTAAGATAGCCAGGAAGGTGTTTTGTGGTGCCCACAATGAAACCAATATTATGAAATATCTTTTCAATTAAAATATATCTTGACCACTTCTCCATCATGAACATGTGAATCAAACACTCATTGTACTTCTGTTTTTTTTTTTTTCAGGAGTCAGGCTGGTTGGTGAATCTCACTGCTCTGGGAGAGTGGAGGTTCTTCATGGAGAGACCTGGTACACGGTGTGTGATGCTGACTTTGACCAGCAGGATGCAGAGGTTGTGTGTCGAGAGCTGGGCTGTGGGCTTCCTGTGGAGGTGCTGGGAGGAGCTGCTTTTGGCAGAGGGGAGGGTCAGGTGTGGTCAGAGGAGCTTCAGTGTAGAGGCAACGAGTCTCAGATTCACTCCTGTCCAACATCACCTTCACTCAAACACAACTGCTCCCATGACAGTGATGTGGGTCTGGTGTGTGCTGGTAAGAAATAATCTTATACAACACTAATCTATCATAGGTTTTTTTTTTTTTTGTATTATTTAGTTTGACCTCATGTTTAAAATTCATAAATTTTTTCTGTCTGCATTTCTCCTTGAAGATCAGTCTCTTTTTTTCCTCTTGTGTACAGGCAGTGTGAGACTGGTGGATGGTGGGAGTCGCTGTACTGGGAGAGTGGAGGTTCTTCATAGAGGACAGTGGGGAACAGTGTGTGGTGATAACTGGGATATGAGTGATGCTGCAGTGGTGTGTAGAGAGCTGGGCTGTGGAGAGGCTGTAGATGCACTGAGTGATGCTCACTTTGGACCAGGATCAGGACCCATCTGGATGGATGATGTGGAGTGTAGTGGATCAGAGTCTACACTGAAGAAATGCGAGTCAGCACTATGGGGTAAACATGCCTGTAATCATTCTAAAGATGCTGGAGTCATCTGCTCAGGTAAGTTACTCTAAACCTAAACACAAATATCAGTCCATCATACATTTATGGTTAATATTTATTCTCTTAAGTTTATCAATTCTTCATACAAATCAATTCTTCTACATACAAATTGGATAGAAAGTAAAGGGGCACCACAAGCCACCAGCCTTGGTGCATATCTTATGTACAGTATCTGGAACTGAACTGTATTGAGATATGGAAAAACATTACTTCAGTGGATTTCATACTCAGTTGGTGTCTGCTTAACACTCTTAAATGTCTCATAGTTGTTTGGATCTGGCAGATCTGGTAACTTTGAAGGCCATAGCATGTTATTTTGGTCATTTTTATGCTTCTCAAGCTATTTAGTTAAACCCTTATGTCTTGTAGATGGGAGCATTGTAAGCACTGTAATCCTGCTAGACCAGTCCCTTTAGGATAGAACTTGTTTCTTTATAGGATAAAAGTGTTTTTATTTTAAAATATTATTATGAATAAAAAAAGTGTTATTATTACTATTACTATTAATACTGCTATTAATAGCATAAAAGGGCAACTGCTTCACTTTGTTTAGTGGCATTCCCTGATTTTGATGAGAGAAGAGGCTTTAAAATGGCCATTTTATGGGGGCACTTCTGGAAGTTTTTCTGAAACATCTGAAAAATGCTGGATTGCACCTGAATCAAGACTTAAATAAAGTTTTGAAAGGGTAAGCACTTCTGGTGAAGAACCTTACCCTGCTCTACCCACTATTGGCTACCCACTTTGGCCTATGTGCTGTACTAGCACAGGTACATCTAGACAGCTCCCATCATCATCAGCTGTGGTGTTTGCATCCTTGACTGTATCTGAACCTGAAACTAAAATATTCTGCAGTGGAAAAAGAAATATCATCTCTAATTCTATCTGTGTTGTTTATTACACACACACAGATCATCCAGCACTGTCAACATTACGTACCTTTAAAGGCACAGGTCTGGCTGGAATGCACACTGGTCTGCCAAATGTATGTGATTTCAATCTGATGTACTGACCAGGAACACCACAGCTGAATGTCTCTCTTGTCTTTGTTGCCTGCTCCTGCTGACCATAATACTGATGCTTAACCAGAACTGGTTGCAGTGGTTGCATTGTTCTTCTTCACCTTTGAAGAAAAACATACAGATGGCATCTCAGACATGTAATCCAATAAAGGTCTTGAGAGCTACCATTAATAAGTTGATGAACTACCAGGCAATGACAAAATGCACACTAAGCTTTCTGTGCTGTCTGTCCCCAAAAAAGAATTCTTGTGTACAACACATTATCAGGCACACTGATGTAAAACGTGTGCACAAGACTGCTGAAGGTTAGAATTAATGTCATTTAACCCCATGTTCTCTTCCTGTTTAAAAATCCCAAACAGAGCACTGTAGTTCCAACAAGTCCCAACCCCACACAAAGCACCCATTTGACTATTGGACTATATTACATATTAATCTCAGCGGTCTAGTAACTGTGTTTAAAAGCTACTGATTCATTAAGCCGTTTTGCTGATTTATTAGAATTCTTGAAATGTACTGTTCTGGGTAAATATCACAGTTTCTAACATTTAATTAGCTAACATTTTATACACCGGTCTCATCATGTGACTCAGTACTAAAAGGCATTAGTGATTAGAGCCATTTGAGAGCAAATAATTAAAAAAACACAGTAAAAGCAAAGCCAAATTCTAATTTCTGTATGGTTATTATACTTGCATGAATTTAACCTAGTAAACCTGTCCATCTTGGTCCTGCACAACATATGTAGTCATAAAACCATTATGTTCCTGTACATACAAAACAGCAGCACTGCAGGTAGCTGGAGATACAAGCCAGCACAATCTGGGCTAGAAAACCTATAGAATAAACAAAAAGAACTGTAATGATCAACTCAGACGATAATCAATTTAAGGATGGATACAGCTCTTCTACCTACCAGCATACAGCACTGCACTCCCCAACCCCGGACACAGGGGTGCAACACGACCGCTATTATCACTAACCAACAATCCCAGAGAGAGAGTTAGCTAAAAATCAGTTACACAGGGAAAATGTGTACAAAATGAGCACACTTACCTTAACTGAAAGTAAAACTGTGCTAACAGAGACGTGGAGAGAAATAACAACACCGGGTCGGCGATTAAACATAAGTGAAAAAAACCTACAAACAGAATGCAGTAGCCACACTGCGGCCTTTAAGTATAACACCACAACCATGGATACCTTATAATCGTTGAGGATCCATGAAAAGGCACAAAGCCAACTCTGCCACACCAAACGCTGCTGGCACGAAAGTAAAATGCCCCGGGAAGCGGAGGGGAAAAAACAACAGGTGGAAAAAACACCTACAGGTGGCCATCTTGAAAATAACTAGCAGTCTGTTAAGCGGAATAAAGTTAGCAATACTTTAGGCGTATGGTTGAGCATTAATGAAAGTTCAACAACAACACTAAGACAGACAACAAAAATAAACATAAAAATAGCATGAATTTGCAGATTTGTTTTAAAGTACAAAAGTGGAAACCTGACTTGATCTTCTGGTAGGTGGAGGTAAAGCCAATGTCTCGAATATGGTTTACTCTCTAATTATATGGTAAATGTTGTGTATAGTGTTCAAAAAAGCAGTTGTGTGCACTGCTTTAAAATATTGTTGTCAAGTTTTTTTTGCGCACCAAAAAGTAGTGCATGGTGCTGTGATATAGAAAGTGGAGAAAAGAAGGCCCTCCAGAGTTGTTGGGTGCGCAGTTTTGGTTTTGTCTTGGACGGTCAGCAAATAAAAAACAGAGGTTAAACTCCCGACTCTGTGGTGTTATTGACCTCAGATACATGACAGTTACTCTCTGATTTTGGTTGCGTGCTTGTTTTTGTTGGTCTGGTTTTTGCCTTTTCTCTGTTTTCTGTTTTTGCCATAGACTAGCTTACAACTTGGTTGCCTGTGTTGGCCTCTTTATTATTGACCGACCTTTGTATTTACCTATTCACTCCTTATTAATCCTCTTGTAATTGTTACATTTGTGAGCATCATGCTTGTCAACACAATAGTACACATACTGATGATGTAGCAACAAGGAAGCATCTAAATACAGTCAGTTTTAAGATAATTTAAATCACTGCATTAGATTTCTTAATAATCTGCTGAATTTAACAGTTTCTCAGTTTATTTGAAGCATCCAAGTTCATATATCTAGAGGGTAAAAAAAAGTCACTAAACATATAACAGGTTTAAAACAAGCTCAACAACCACCAATCTACAGCCAGGATTAGGTTTTATGTTGAGGTTTAGGTTAAGGAAGTATTAGGGACAGAGTGAGGGATTAGGTTTTTCATTATATGTTGTAGGGTCTTGCAGTCAGAGACGGTGTAATTCCCAAACAGCTGCACACAATGCAACTGCTCAGGATGCTTTCCACAGTCCTCCTGTAGAACATGGTGAGTATGGACGGGGGGAGATGAGCCTTTCTCAGTCTCCACAGGAAGTAGAGGTGCTGCTGGGCTCTCTTGGCTATGGAGTTGGTGTTGAGGGACCAGGTGAGGTTCTCTGTGTTATGGACCCAGAGGAACTTAGTTCTCCTGACAATATGCACAGCAGAGTCAGTGATGTTCAGTGGAGGGTGGTCACATCGCACACTTCAGAAGTCAATAACCATCTCTGAATGAACAACAGAAGACTAAGTACACAACCCTGAGAGACGTCAGTGCTCGGTATGGTGGTGCTGGAGATGTTATTACCTATCCTGACTAACTAAGGTCTCTCAGTCAGGAAATCCAGGACCCAGATACGGAAGGTGTTCAGTCCCAGTAGGCTCAGTTTACCAATCAGCTGCTGAAGGATAATAGTGTTATATGCTGAACTGAAGTCCATAAACATGATTCTGACATAGGTGTGTTTATTGCTCAGGTGGTGAGAGCCAGGTGGAGTGTGGTGGAGATGTAGTCTGTTGAGCTGTTGAGCCAATATGCAAATTGCAGTGGGTCCAGTGAAACAGGGAGCTGATCTTTAATGTGCCTTCTGACAAGCCTCTCGAAGCATTTGATGATGATGGGAGTGAGCGCAACGGGGCAGTAGTCATTGTGGCAGGACACTGGCGACTTTTCTTGGCACAGCAATGATGGTGCTGGATTTGAAGCACATTGGACTGACTGCAGTGCTCAGAGAGATGTTAAATATGTCTGTGAGAACATCAGCCAGCTGTTGGGCGACTTCCCTGAGATTCCTGCCCGGTATGCTGCCAGATCCTGCTGCTTTTTGTGGGTTGCCTCTATGTAGAGTTCTCCGCACATCAACAGTGGACAGACACAGACACGGAGATGGTGTGGTTTTCTTTGCCGTTGTGCCAGTCTGTGCTTCAAACCAAGCACAGAAGTTATTAAGCACGTTTGGAAGAGAGCCATCACTGTTACAAGCCTGGATGCCCTGCCATATGCGACATGTGTTATATTCCGATCCGAGAAGGGAGCACACAACAACACAATCTTACTCTTAACTGGGTGCTAACAAACTGGATTTATTCTGCAGCACTACCAAAACATATTGAGGGTACGAGGCGCCACCTGGTGGTGTGGCGTGGCACTACATGTAATATCAATACATCACAACTCCTCCCTTCTATTTAGTTACTAAGAGTCCTCAAAAACAAATTTAACGAAACATTGACCCACGAATCAAATTTCAACCGATTATATATAAACATATACTAATTTAATTTTTTTTTTTCTTTTTTTTTTAACAACATTCTATCAGTAGCTAACAAAACAACCAGGAACCACATATCCTACCTAAGGGTGAGGGTAGACTGCCTCCACACCTTGAGTGTGTCGGGGGATTATTCTGCCCCCTTCTTGAGACAACACTCAGGAATACTACATTACAACTATTAAACAGTTGTTCAAAAAGTCAGTCTCTCTGGAGGTTTGCAAATCCGCTTTGGATAACGGTGCCCTGTTGGCTGGGGTGTTGCAGGGTTAGTATGGGTGTCTGACTGACTTGACAGTGGCACGCCTGTCGCCGAAACATCACCTGCATCCGTCATAGCCGTGGGAACCACTTCAGTGGGTGACAGTTGTTTCTCTTCAGCCAGCTGCACGATGCTGGGGTGACAGCCCACCATCTGATCAGCATGTCGATTCCACTGCTGATTTGATGCAACATCGACCTGGTACGACCTTGGCCCTGCTTGCGATGTAACCGTCCCCGTCATCCACTTATCCTCCCCTTTCCGATAATCACGGACAAGTACCGGGTCACCCACCTCAAAAGATCTCGCTTTAGCGTGAACACCACGGTGACGTTGTTGGTCCTCCTGTGCCCGACCCACCACCTCTGACACATTCGGTTTTAGCAAGTCTAGACGGGTGCGCAGTCTGCGGCGGAGAAACAACATAGCAGGCGACTCATGTGTCGTGGCGTGGGGGGAGTTTCTGTATTGGAGCAGGAAAGCATCGAGTCGCCGCTGTACTGAGGCTGTGCCCCTCGACGACTTTAGAGCGTGTTTGCAGGTCTGCACGAAACGCTCGGCCAAGCCGTTCGTGGCCGGGTGAAAAGGAGCGGAGCGCTTGTGTGTAATGCCATTGGATGTTAAAAAGTGGGTAAACTCCTCAGAAGTGAATTGAGGCCCATTATCACTTACTAGGACCTCTGGCACTCCGTAATGACTAAAAAGGCCCCTTAAAACTTCAATCGTTCGTGCAGAAGAGGTTGAGTCCATCAATATGACTTCCGGCCACTTAGAATGAGCATCCACAATGATGAAAAACATACGCCCCTCAAAGGGGCCGGCGAAATTGATATGAATTCGCTGCCACGGACTTGTTGGCCAGGGCCAGGGGTGCAGCGGTGTGAGGGCCGGACTCTTTTGACATCTTTGGCACGGGGTGCACATCTTGCACCTCTCCTCCACCTGCCCATCCAAACCCGGCCACCACACATAGCTTCTCGCCAGGGATTTCATCCTGACCACCCCCGGGTGTCCAGTGTGGAGCTCGTCTAAAACACCCGGACGTAGTTTGGGTGGGACTACAACTCGATTTCCCCACATTAAGCAACCTTGCAGTACAGAAAGTTCATCTTTCCGTAAGATGAACGGAACCAGCCTCCTATCGGCATCCTTGGCTGGTGGAAAACGGCCGGTCGACGCCATCTCGATCACCTGTGAAAGTGTGACATCTGCTTTAGTTTCTCTTTTCACCTCACTACAGTGGATTGGGAGGCTCTCCATGTATTTTATCAGGAATGAATCAACTGACCCTTGTTTTTCTTTGTGTCGCTCCGGCAGAGGCAGACGCGAGAGACCGTCTGCGTTTCCATGGTCAGCGGCGCACCTGTACTTGATTGTATAATCGTGCGCTGCCAATATGAGCGCCCAGCGCTGTAGCCTTGCCGCAGCCATGGATGGTGTCGCTTTGCTCGGGCTCAAGATCGTTGTCAAGGGCCGGTGATCAGTCAGGAGGGTAAAATGGCGGCCATAGAGGTATGAATGAAAACGTCTGACCCCAAATATTTTCCTAAAACCTCCTTCTCAATTTGAGCATAATTGTGCTCTGCCTTGCTGAGCATCCTCGAAGCAAAGGCTATGGGTCGCTCTTCCCCGTTTAGCAGTCGGTGTGAGATGACTGCCCCCACCCCATAGGGCGAGGCATCGCAGGCGAGTATAACTGGCAGACTCGGATTGTAATGCGTCAGTACACTCTTGCTCGATAACTGTTCCTTTGCCTTTTTGAAAGCTTTGTCACATTCCCGGGACCATTTCCACTTCACCCCCTTGTGTAACAATGCATTCAATGGGTGTAAAAGGGTCGACATGTTCGGGACGAAGCGTGCGTAATAGTTGATGAGCCCAAGGAAAGAGCGCAACTGGGTCGTATCGGTCGGCACGGGGGCCTCCACGATGGCTTTGATCTTATCATCCGACTTGTGGAGCCCTACCGAATCGATCGTGTGTCCCAAGTACTCTAGTGAGTCCTTAAAGAATTCACATTTCTCTTTTTGGACTCTGAGTCCCACTTTTCCAAGACGGCTCAGGACTGCTTCGAGATTTCTCAGATGGTGCGCCTCATCTTGGCCTGTGATGAGGATGTCATCAAGAAAGCAATGCACGTTTGGTAGCCCTTGGAGCACTTGGTCCATAATTCGCTGAAATATGGAAGGCGCAGAGGTAATACCAAACGGTAAACGATTGTAGCAGAACATGCCCTTGTGGGTGGTGATCGTAAGATATTTCCTAGAATCTATCTTGATCGGGCCTGTGAAAGGTCCAGTTTGCTGAATCGATGTCCCCCAGACAGAGATGCAAACAAATCCTCAATGCGAGGTATTGGGTGGTGTTCAGCACACAGGGCTGGATTTATAGTCACCTTAAAATCGCTGCATATCCTCACACTACCGTTCTTCTTCATGACGGGCACTATGGGGGTTGCCCAGTCGCTGAACTGCACCGGTGAAATCACACCTTGCTGGAGAAGGCGCTCAATTTCAGCCTCCACTTTGGGTCTCAGCGCATACGGTACCACCCGAGCTTGAACTTTTTTAGAACTTTGGCTGCTGGTCTGGCCACGTCAGTGAAGCTTCGAAACCTCTCAATGTCCCCAGCTCCTTGCTAAACACTTCAGCGTGGCGATTTAGGACACTTTCCAGGTTTTCACTACTGGCAGAACGCTCCGTTCGCACGGTCTTGATCTCGCGCCAGTCTAGGTTGATGTTTCTTAGCCATTCGCGGCCGAACAGTGGAGGTGCCTCTCCTTTTATCACATATAAAGGCAACCTAACCCTCTGTTTGTTCAATTTAACCCACACTTTCAGCCTTCCCTCGGGCTGCAGTAACTCCCCTGTGTAGGTTTTCAGGACGACATTGGTCGTGCGTAGACGTAAGTGTGCAAATTTGTCCTTGTATAGCTTACTGGAGATCACAGATACAGCGGCCCCAGTATCCAGCTCCATATCCACGGACTGCCCTTCAATTTTTGGTTTAATCATTATTATTGACGATGCTACATGTCCAGTTTTAATTTTCTTTACTGCATTTTACTTGCTCTGAGTTAACTGCAGATATCATGTGCAGAGTGCAATCTGAGTCAGAACCTGCTGATGACTCCTTCTCATCTGATGACGTTTTAGCTGCCACTTTGTGAATTTTTCCTTTGTCTGCGTTCTTGTATTTCTTTTGTTTGCTTGTCCTACTGTCCTGTTTTGACTTTGCCTTCTCTGTTTCACTCCTTTTAGTCCTACACACCCGGGCTATGTGGCCCTTTTTATTGCAATTGTGGCATTGCTGCTCCTTGAAATAGCAGTCCCATTCCTGATGGTTAGTCTTGCCACATCTAAAGCATTTGTCGCCCCCCTGTGGTGAAGACGCAGACACAGCATGCACTTTCACTGAGCTTTTCAAATGCAGTGATTCCCTCGCTACCGTTTCCATTGCCACTGCCATCTCGACTGCTTTCTTAAAATCGAGGTTGTCCTCCGTCAGGAGTTTTCTTTGAATCGCCTCCTTACTGAGCCCACAAACGAGTCTATCACGCAGGGCCTCTTGTAAATATGCGCCGAACTCGCAATGCTCAGATAACTTCTTCAAAATGGCCACATATTGTGCTATGGTCTCTCCCTCTTCCTGATTGCGTTTATGAAATCGGAATCTCTCCGCAATTATTATGGGCTTGGGGGAGAAATGGCTTTCCAGGGTGTCCACTAACTCTTTGTAAGATTTATCTCCGGGCTTATCCGGAGCTAGTAAGCTGCGCAGTAGGCTATATGTAGTTGCCCCAATGACACTCAAGAATACTGCCGCCTTCTTTGCAGCAGGAACATCATTCGCCTCAATAAAATGCTCAAACCTCTCGACATACGTTGACCATTGCTCCGCTGCTTCGTCGTAGGCGTCTATGTGTCCCAGCAGTGTAGCCATCTTACTGGTGGTGACGGTGCTTGTGCTTCACGAGGGCTTGCACCGAACTGTTTATCTCTCAATCCGGCTGACCGGGAATTCTTCTCCTTCCCCCGCTAATGCTGAACCCCCTCCATCAGAAAAAGACACGAGTGGATTACTGTACTCGTCGCCAATTTGTTATATTCCGATCTGAGAAGGGAGCACACAACAACACAATCTTACTCTTAACTGGGTGCTAACAAACTGGATTTATTCTGCAGCACTACCAAAACATATTGAGGGTACGAGGCGCCACCTGGTGGTGTGGCGTGGCACTACATGTAATATCAATACATCACAACATGTGTCAGCAGTGTCTTATGAATTGGGTTTTCAGTAGCTTGCGCACCTCTGCAGTCATCCATCATTTCTGGTTGGGATGAGTTGTGGCAAGTCCACATATTACTCACTGCAGATTGGCATGGTTTAAATCTCCAGCAAGAATAAACAGTCTACTTGGGCTGTGTTTTGGAGGTCC
Source organism: Prochilodus magdalenae (assembly GCA_024036415.1). Taxonomy (NCBI): domain Eukaryota; kingdom Metazoa; phylum Chordata; class Actinopteri; order Characiformes; family Prochilodontidae; genus Prochilodus; species Prochilodus magdalenae. Next base: position 180,049 of record JAMWET010007600.1, on the reverse strand, counting down.
CTGGTGTTAGCATTATATACACGGCTACTATGTAGTCGGCTCTCCTGGCAAATAAAATGGCCTGGCTCTGACAATCGCAAACTCCACCAACAGTGAACAGTGACTAAAGACTAGCGCCGCGTTTCTACTACATTCAGTGTTGATTTAAACACACAGTCTCCCACCACAGCTCAGCTTCTCTGTCCATGTGAAAGCACAGCAGGCCATTGAGCTGAATGTTAAATCCGGAGTAGAGCTTGTCATCTATGTCTCCATAAAAACGAAAACACATGAGTCTCTTACTCACACACTGTTTTCAGCTACCAGGCTCATGCGGCGACATGGACTGTAGCAGGCCTAGCTCTCACAGCTCTTCCTGCGTGCTGTCAGAAGGTATATTTAACAGCATGTTCTTCCATGACCAGGACAACATCACTGTAGATTGCTGGGTGGGGTTCCTTCACATCCTTTACAACTGCCATGATTCCAATCGTCATTTGATTACATCTTCATGATCAATGGGCTTTATAAAAACAAATCCATAAATTTCACATTTTGAAGTAGCTTATATAGGCACAAAAGTATTGCTTGTGTTTAGTACAGCTTTTTTGGAATTGTTTCAGTTTTAGCATACTTCACACATCTTAAGGAACTTGGAGGGATTCTCTCTCAACTACCATGGCAATGCCTGCAGCACGGCTGTCCTCTTCTTTGGTTTGATGCCTGCAGAAAACAAAAACTAAAATTACTTATACCACACCCCACACACCCACACCTAGTGAGTTAGAAAATTTACGTTAACTTAGATCCTTGTCAAGGCTCTCCAATACGGCAGACATTTCTGTCATCCCTTAAAAACATTTTGACTTGACAACTGGAGAAGCTTCAGGAGATGGCCATTAAGATCCCCATAAAAGGACTTGCTATGGTCCATTGACACAAGCCTGGTGGATTCCATGCTGATCTGCTTGAAAGAAATCACATAAGTAAAACATAAATTGATGATTTTGCATACTATAGCACTGTGCTGGATAATATGACATTATTTGTGATAAATCCCTCACAGCAGGCTTTTCTCACCATATTGTGGATATCAGTATGGATGTCAGCTGGCTGGGAGATGAGAAAGGCAAACTTTGTAACCCAACCTCATTGGCTGAGGGCAAGGGTCTCACACTGTCAACACAATGATCCAGTGATTGTGTAAAAAAAAAACCCAAATATAAAATGCAAACTGTCTGCAATACATTAAAACATCTAAAATCATGGACTGCTATTCATGTATGCCTAATACACAATAGTTTGTTTTATAATTACACTTCACTTTAAATTGTCTATACTGGAAGCCTTAAAATACATTTTGGATTGGAATGTTAAAATACAAACACCTTATTAAATACCTCATCAAATCTTGTTTTGTATGCAGTGTCTCCTAACAAATAAGGAATAATAAGCAAGCTCGTTTTACGTTCGACAAAAAGAGATGGACTTCAACAAAGCAGAACATTTCTTTGCATTTTATTTCCCCTAAAAGCTATAGCGGTCTAGACCTTGAGAAAAACTGGAGGTTTTCGGCGCTGTGAAGACTGTATCCTTCTGTAGTCACATCGGAAAGCATAACCTAAATTTGTTTGCGTCCAGTCACTAAAATTGTGCCACACTACTAACAAAGACATTTCACAAGCATGCCTTACTCCAAATACCCCTCATTTAGCTCAGCTTTAGTGAAACAACGAGACTGCTTATCCACGCGGACGGATGATTATTCACTAGCTAACGTTCGCATATAAGCACACAGGACAACATGCCACTTTAGTAAGGAATAGTTAACCCAGACAAGAACTACGAAAAACTACATACCTAGATAACTACATGTAAACTCACCTAGGCTAGCCATCTAGCACAGAGCTAGTAATATAACTATTCAATGTATATTAATTGTTCAGGAATCGACCGATATCAAAGTTTCCTTCTAGCTAGCTAGCTAAATAAATAGGATAGCTGTCCTAGCTGGCTAGCGGCATATACTTGGCTAACTATATACATTTACGAACTCTGAAAACATGCAGTCAAGATGACACAATGTGGACTTTTAAAAACAATAAAAATGCATCTAGGTAATTGGTTAACTGTAATTAGTAAACGTGTCTGGCACACAAAGCCGTGTAACACCGTTAGAGAGTTAGCTAGCTTTAGCGCCCATAGCTTTTAGCTACGATAGCTAACTCTAGTTAGCGTAACAGTAAGAACTAAATAATGTCGTGTTTAAATTATGTTCGCGTGCAATGTGCCTTCAACTTTGAGTAATAAATCTTCTTAATCTTTTTCTTTTTTTTCATTATTCAAACAAGCGATTTTAAGTTTTAATGTTCAATTCAAGTTAAAGTTCTTAGAACATAAAACACACAAAATACTTAGAACACTTAAAACACACAATCACTTTTTAGAGTGTAGATTTTACATCATTAGACATGTGAATGATTCAGGTTTCATGCTCAGCTGCTCATGTGATGTAAGTGAGAACAGGCCTTATTGCTGTCTGACCTGACTGACCCAATAGCCAGATTGTGGACATTCAACGAGAAGTGATGCCATCTGTGACTGCATGCACCCAGACCATTAAGACCACTGCCCTTAACACCACATCAACCTTGACAAAGACTGCATTAAAATCACGCCAGGCTGTCATGGAGTGACTCAGAACAGCAGAAGGTCATCCTCAGGGGAAGATGGCACCATGGTCAGCACCAAGATGATTGGTTTGTTGTCGCATGTCAAATGTCCAGAAGGCCTGGTGTCGCTCCACCTCCACCCCTACCGCACGATATGCAGGAACTGTGTGAGAATATTCAAAATACATAGATTGTCACAGGACACCATCAGGGACCTCCACAACTCCATGTTGAGATGTCTGTCAGGTTGCATAAGCCATACCGAGAGACACTACTTATGTATTGTTTTATATTTACTGTTCCTGGTAACCCTCCTCTTCTTTACAAAAAGCATTGAAATCTGACACTTCCTTCTTTATTTATTTATTCTTTTGATGATGAGCATAATTTAACATAACAATACGTCTACTTAATGTAACAGTAGTACGTCTTCAACATTTTTACTTCAGTGTATTCAGATGCTTCACTACTGCTGCTTCACTGATATGTTGATGTGTTACTAATGCGCCATTAGAAGTTTATCTGTTTTCATAAATCTCAGTGCAGATCTCACTGTAGTTCACTGAAACACTGGTCAGTCTTTGTGAGTATAACTCCTGCTGTCTATGCCTCTTTCAGACTCTAATACATTTCCACTAGCCATACTGATAAAGATCAAGTAGATCTGCTAAGCATATTAATATATGTTAGAGAGCATGATAGGGTTTTAACTACTGTCTGATGGCCTGGTAATGGAAAAGATGAGTCAGCACAGGCACAGGGGCACAGGATCAAACTCTATAACTGACTAAGTATATCTCCCAGCAAATGGTGTTGCTATAGGATCAGTGTGGTACATAATTGTATCATAGCAGGCACCTGCCTTCAGGTTTCTGCACTTTTTTTCTTAGTTTATTTTTTTTTCTTCAATTTCTCTTTTTCCATATTCTTTATTATAAGTCATCATTAATCATCACTGTAAAATGCTCTCTTTTGTCACTTCGTAATAAAATAGGAGTCAGGCTGGTTGGTGGTTCTCGCTGCTCTGGGAGAGTGGAGGTTCTTCATGGAGAGTCCTGGTACACGGTGTGTGATGCTGACTTTGACCAGCAGGATGCAGAGGTTGTGTGTCGAGAGCTGGGCTGTGGGCTTCCTGTGGAGGTGCTGGGAGGAGCTGCTTTTGGCAGAGGGGAGGGTCAGGTGTGGTCAGAGGAGCTTCAGTGCAGAGGGAACGAATCTCAGACTTACTCCTGTCCAACATCACCTTCACTCAAACACAACTGCTCCCATGAGAGTGATGTGGGTCTGGTGTGTGCTGGTAAGAAATACATTCTCTCTCTCTCTCTCTCTCTCTCTCTCTCTCTCTCTCTCTCCTCTCTCTCTCTCTCTCTCTCTCTCTCTCTCTCACACACACACACACACTCACACACACACACACACTATCTGTCTCTCTGTGTGTTGTACAGGTAGTGTGAGGTTGGTGGATGGTGGGAGTCGCTGTGCTGGGAGAGTGGAGGTTCTTCATAGAGGACAGTGGGGAACAGTGTGTGGTGATAACTGGGATATGAGAAATGCTGCAGTGGTCTGTAGAGAGCTGGTCTGTGGAGAGGCTGTAGATGCACTGAGTGATGCTCACTTTGGACCAGGATCAGGACCAATCTGGATGGATGATGTGGACTGTACTGGATCAGAGTCTACACTGAAGAACTGTAGATCATCAGAATCAAGTAAACGTAACTGTGATCATTCCAGAGATGCTGGAGTCATCTGCTCAGGTAAACTATACTCAGTATATTGGAAATAAACTTTTTAACATGTGCCCCTACGTTTTAACAGGACAGGTTCCATTCAGAATAGGCCTCACCATGGTCCACCAAAAAAGTTGAGTGCACATGCTCAGCATCATATCCAGAGGTTGTTTTTTGAAAAAAAAAAAAAGATGTTGGAGTGCTGCCAGCATTGCTGCAGAGGTAAAAAGGGTGGAGGTTCAGCCTGTCAGTCCACAGAACATACACCGCAAACGGTATGAAATTGGTCTGCTTGGCTGTCGTCCCAGAAGGAAACCTCTTCTAAAGATGATGCACAAGAAAGCCCACAGTTTACTGAAGACAAGCAGACTAAGGACATTACTGGAACCATGTCCTGTGGTCTGATGAGACCAACATAAACTTATGTGGATCAGATGTTGTGAAGCATATGTGGTGGCAACCAGGTGAGGAGTACAAAGACAAGTGTGTCTTGCCTACAGTCAAGCATAATGGGGAGAATGTCATGATTTGGGGATGTTTTGGTTGGGGCTGTGGGGAGCTACAGTTCATTGAGGGAACCATAATAGCCACATTTACCGTGACATACTGAAGCAGAGCATGATCCCCTCTCTTCGGAAATTGGGCAATATTCCAACATCATAACGACCCCAAACACACATGCTGAACTGGCCAAGCATGTCTCCAAAGCTAAACCCTATTGAGCATCTGTGGGGCATCGTCAAACGGAAGGTGAAGAAGTGGAAGGTCTCTAACGTCCACCAGCTCCGTGATGTCATCATGAAAGAGGATTCCAGTGCAACCATGCCAAGAGAGTTGAAGCAGTTCTGGAAAATAATGGTGACCACACAAAATATTGACACAAAATATTTGGGCACAATTTTCCTTTTTGGGGCCATTTTGTCACTTCCGTTGCCAGTGGGTTAGACATTAATGGCTGTGTGTTGAGTTATTTTAAGGGGCCCAGCAAATTTACACTTTATACGTTATACAAGATGTACACTGACTACATTAAATTGTATCAAAGTGTCAAATCTTCAGTGTTGTCCCATGAAAAGATATAATAAAATATTTAAACTATTTAATATATTTAAAATATTTATAAAAGAGGTAAACGTATTTGATACCATGGAAGATCTGGACTGAGTATCAATTTGAGCAATCAAGTGAATTATCTGCATTCATCTGCATTCCGACTGCATTCATGTTGTATTTTCATGTCGCATATTCAAACTGAAACAGATGTTTTGACAGAAAATAAAAGAAGGAGATGCAAGTTATCTATAATATTTACCTCAAGATGTGGTATGGGTCCAGTTGTGTCTGAACCTGTATAAGTTTTGTAAAATTCAACTTCCTCTATAAAAAAAATAAAAGTTCCATTAGCTTCTTAGTTAAAAGAAAAAAGCTGTCACAAAAAATACTTATTCACCATTCTGTGCACATTATGTGGTAAAACGTGAGACTCCTGAAGTTGTAACATAACTCATATTACATAAAGATAAATTACTTCAAATCAGTCCATACATTACTTTATAGTCCATATAAAATGCAACTACAGAAAGCATTTGGGTGCCATAATCCTATATTCCCTGAACCATGAACAATTTGAACAGAGTAGAAGTGTAGAGAGTAGAAGCATACTGCTGCTCTCAACCTCCTCCATAACCACACCATAACACATTCACTGGTGTGCATACAATAACTGTGTTATCCTTTTACTCCCTCAATAAACATGGGAGTTCCTACCAATTAAGTCACAGACAATACTAACTAAATGTATGATTGTCCTTCAATTTAGAGAGGACAGAAGCTTTCGGCTTCCAGAGGAGGAGAGAAATAGTGCACAGCACCTGATACGTTTATTTTAAGTAGAGCTGGATATATTAGAAAGCTCTCTATGCCCTCTGCTTTCAAGGACATGGACAGTCTTGATAGTGCAAAAATTTCATGATGAACACCTGCGGCTTATTCCGACTATATGAAGATTTCCTGTAGATACGGTGGACCATCCAGGGGGACCACTGTTTGATTGCGTTTTGAATGTAGCCTCCAGAGCCCTTAGAGAGTCCTACCAGTCAAAAGTTTAGCCAGCTTGCTTTCTGCAGCCTCCAACTGAGTTGTGTGTAATTCAGTATCTTCTTTTGCTCACATTGTTCAATGACTGCTGCGCCAACTTTAAAAATCACTGTTTTTGAGTGCAGAAAGTTAAGCTTTGAAATCTGCACACATTGCCTCAAACTGTGGTTGGGGAAAGCTGGTTTGTTTTTTCTTTGAGTCAGCAAGCAGATCCGCCACTTTAGCAATATCGGGTGAGTCAAACTGCTTTGATTCTTTGTTCTTAATCGGAGAAGACACTGGAGTAGAAATCAATTGTGCTTGATATCTTAACATCACAAAGTATCTGGTCTTATCTTCCATCACAAAAGGGATGATATAAAAGTCAAAGAAATCACTCAAAGAGAGGGAAAAAATGCGAGAGCTGTAGCCGCACACGGCCATTCCAGAAAATCGTTCTTGTGATCCTCCTGTCTGAGGACAACTTGAGAAATTTTAGATGTGAGTGGACTATAGATGTGGATTAAATTAATCATTCTATGTATCATTAATGGCACTGAGTATGACAAAACTAAATCAAATAGCCTTTCATAACCATTTACTTTGAATATAGACTCTCACAGAGACCAGGGGTCATTGGCAATTGTCTTAAATGATATCCTTTCTGACACTTACCATGTACAATAGCATAACTGGACAGCACTCCTGCCCACATTCTGCACACTACTAAACATAGCAAGCTAGAATTTATGCTCCAGGACGTGATTCCCAAACCCCAGGATGTTCCCAGTGGATAGAAGCTTCGCTCATGTAGTCATCCACACCTCCAGTGATTTATCTTTGATGCCAGATCATTCCTTCTGACCATCACTAAGACTACTGGCATTCCTGTGGCCAATAGTCTCTCTGTCCACACCAGCAGATCGGTGTCTTTCACTCCAACACATTTTTATCTTCCTCACTTGTGTCAGCAGAGAAGCCGTTACTTGGATTCAAACGTTTACTGTGGCACTGATTACATCTGTAGACTATTAACTTTGTGAACCAAACACCACAGAACAGCTTTAATCACGCTTTCCTGTCCCTTCAACACTAGTTACACAATTTACTCTCTCAGAACTGAATTATTATTATCTACATATCTGTCAGTGCTCCAATTAGACGTTAGCTGTTATAATGCTTGCTTGCCTAATAATAACCAACAAGTTAGCAGCGCTGTTTAACATTGTTTACCGCCCAGAACTACTAACATTTCTCCTGAACTTTAAGATTGGTTTCTGAGTGCTTGTTTTAGGAGCTGACCTTGGCCTGTTTTCTTTTTTTCATAATGTGTTTGTTTTGCCTTTTTCCACAACCTCAAAGAATGTTTTTAACTGCAAACGTCTGAGTTATTCTGTCCTGTTACCCATATATAGCAATTGTTAGACAGATATTTTGCCATTTATTGAATGATGACTTACTACTTCACTCTGTACATTATATGGTGAACTTTTGATCAAACTAAGCTTTGAATATATTTTTGAATTTGAAACAACACAAGTTCCATCACCGGCACAAACATAGTAATGATGTGAAATAATGCAGGAGTGTAGTTGCAGTTCAGCAAAACCTGGTCCTCTTTACTGTTATGAAGTGCAGAGGTCCAAGAAACACACAGTAACAGACTGAACATATGAATGGGTCTTGTGTACTAGTGTTCTTGCTCTGTTGTGCAGAATACAGTCCATCACACAGAACAGTGACAATGTTATCCCGTAAGCTCAGTAGAAGTAGTGTTAAATAAGTCTGTGTACCATTAGACATGATCTTCTTCCTCATAATAATATTGTAGGAGTCAGGCTGGTTGGTGGTTCACACTGCTCTGGGAGAGTGGAGATGCTTCATGGAGAGACCTGGTACACGGTGTGTGATGCTGACTTTGACCAGCAGGATGCAGAGGTTGTGTGTCGAGAGCTGGGCTGTGGGCTTCCTGTGGAGGTGCTGGGAGGAGCTGCTTTTGGCAGAGGGGAGGATCAGGTGTGGTCAGAGGAGCTTCAGTGTAGAGGCAACGAATCTCAGATTCACTCCTGTCCAACATCACCTTCACTCAAACACAACTGCTCCCATGACAGTGATGTGGGACTGGTGTGTGCTGGTAAGAGTTTTATTTAATTATTTACTTACTTTTTTAATGAACTGTTTATTTAGACGTGGCATCATATTTATCTTTGGCCACATTTCATGTTCAAAAGAAATTGTATCATGATTTGTTCTTGACATCTGTGTATTCCTTTATTCTTTCACTCTTTCACTCTAACAGACAGTGTGAGGCTTATGGATGGAGGCAGTCACTGTGCTGGGAGAGTGGAGGTTTTTCATAGAGGACAGTGGGGAACAGTGTGTGCATACAGCTGGGATATGAGTAATACTGCAGTGGTGTGTAGACAGTTAAACTGTGGGGAGCCATTAACTCTGGATGGTGCTGTAGGAGGATCTGGAACAATCTGGATGAGTCATGTGGACTGCAGTGGATCAGAGTCTACACTTAAACACTGTGGATCACGGGGATGGGGCAAACACAGCTGTAGTCATAATTTAGATTTTGAAATTCACTGTTCAGGTAGGTTTTAATAATTTTATTACAAAATGGTACAGAAAAGCTAAACAGAAACCTTAACAACCTTAAATAAGTTATTTAAGTTTTCAGTGTTTAATGTGTGTATGCTTAATCTTTATTATAGCTTACATTCCATATGGGAGAATATACAGGAACATATATATTTTTCTTGTGGTGACCTTCAAAGTTCAGTCTTAGAGCTTCCTTCAGTCCATATAATTGTTGTTACATAATTACATTGGATTAGATTGGATTAGATTAGATTAGATTAGCACATCAAGTCATTGTCACATTTATGTGTGTTCTGCACAGTTTTAATGTGGTTACATCACACACAGGTCACAGAAAGTCCAGATTGACTGGTGGTCCTCATCTGTGCTCTGGGAGAGTGGACGTGCTCCAGGAGAAGAACTGGTACACGGTGTGTGATGCTGACTTTGACCAGCAGGATGCAGAGGTTGTGTGTCGAGAGCTTGGCTGTGGGCGTCCTGTGGAGGTGCTGGGAGGAGCTGCTTTTGGCAGAGGGGAGGGTCAGGTGTGGTCAGAGGAGCTTCAGTGTAGAGGGGATGAATCTGAGATTTCCTTTTGTTCATTATCATCTTCACTCAGACTCAACTACACTCATGACAGTGATGTGGGAATCATATGTTCAGGTTAAGTATCATTTTTAATATTAATCACAACTTAACAGTGTAACAGTGTTGCAATCATACAACAGAGAAAAAAGGCAGATGTTTATAAACAAAGGACCTTGTGATGTAAAAATTCCCTAGATATTTGAGGTTGTAATGCCATATTTAAAGGGTTTTACAGTTTGCCAGCTGTCTCTGGAATAAGTTGCTAAGGCGCCTCCTGCAATTGTTATTCCCCATTAGTACCTTTTTTCATATCTATCTTTAGCCTTTACTACTCTCTGTATTCTCATTTCTCAAAATCAGCATAAAAATATACATTTACAAGATCTTTCTATTTATTCCTTCTTATTCATTAGTTTTTGATTCATTAAAATTTAAACTTCAGTATTTCATGGCCTTATCTCTGTGTTTCATGTTTCATAGCTCAGAAATGTACATACAGTCCTGTTAATTACTTCTTTAAATGCATTTCAACACATTAATTATTGTACCTGCTTGTCTGTTTATCTCCTGTTTAAATATAATCTCTGTATTCAGGTCACACAGGGGCTCGGCTGGTCAATGGCTCTGACTCCTGTTCTGGTGGAGTGGAGCTCCAGTACCTCAGTGAGTGGGGCACAGTGTGTGATGTAAGCTGGGATATGAGAGCTGCCAGTGTCCTCTGTGGTCAGCTGAAGTGTGGGAGTGCTGTGGCTGTGGTTAGTTCAGACTGGTTTGGGGAGGGGAGAGGCCGGATCTGGGCTGATGTGTTTGATTGTCAGGGGAACGAAACACACCTGTCACAATGTCCCATTTCATCATGGAGTCGAACATGCTCTCATAAACAGGATGCTGGAGTCATCTGTAGTGGTGAGTTTGTTGAGTTGTGTACAGAGTGTTTAAATGTAGAAGAGTCAGGTAAAATGTGAAGCATCTGATGAAATTTGTAAAATTAATATTAATATTTCTCAGGTTCCTCTCTGGCGTTACATGAGGGGCGAGTGCGGTTGTCTGGAGGGACTGCGTGTGAGGGAGAGGTGGAGGTGTACTTCATGCAGGAGTGGAGGAGAGTTCTGCTGGACTCCTGGAGTGGATCTGTGGCCTCTGTGGTCTGCAGACAGCTGGGCTGTGGCTCTGTGTTCAGCTTCTCCAGCTCCTCTCCATCCAGTCCTGAACACAGCCACACGTGTGTGACGGGTTTTAACTGTTCTGGGAATGAAGCTCATCTGGGGAACTGTAGCAGGGCACAAGCAGTCAACTGCAGCTCTGGAGAACAGCTGTACATCACCTGCTCAGGTAAGTAATTTGGAGTTATTTATGAACGCTTTATTATGTGTAAATGTGTAAACTGCGGTAAAAACACATTAATTATTAATCGTCCAGCCTGCAGCTTGTTCGGCCAATGAAAAGCTTAATTCCATTAGGCTTTGTGCACCTAATCTCTATTGTAATGCATAAGACACTTCACCTTTACTTATGAAAGCTGCGTATAGAAACTGTATATATGTAGTACATATTTAAATCCTTTAGAAATCTTAAACAAATAAGTGACACTCTATGTCTGTGTATCACTTCACTGTGTGTGTAATTTTAGCTCACAGCTCCATCAGGCTGGTTGGTTCTGGAGGAGACTGTGCAGGAAGGCTGGAGGTTTACCGCAGAGGCTCATGGGGGACAGTGAGTGATGACTTGTGGGATATTAAGGATGCACAGGTGGTCTGCAGACAGCTGCAGTGTGGAGTGGCCCTTAATGTCCCGGTACCAGCCCAGTTTGGACCTGGAACTGGACCCGTATGGCTGAATGAGGTGGAGTGTGAGGGGAATGAGACGTCCCTGTGGAACTGCAGATTTCAGCTGTGTGGAGAGAATGAATGTGGACATAAGGAGGATGTAGGAGTCATGTGCTCAGGTACAGTGATGACTGACATTACTATAGGCCATGTTTGGACGTGCAGGTTACATCTCTGAAGCAGGTATTCTATGTTGATTTTGAAATCCCTCCAAGAGTTAACAGTGAGCATTCGTCTCCCACCAGAATATAAAGAGATCAGACTCACTGAGGGCTGTGAGGGGAATCTGGAGGTGTTCTACAATGGAACCTGGGGTAACGTGTGTGTAAATGATATGAATGAAGAAACAGTAAGTCTGGTCTGTCAGGAGCTGAACTGTGGAAGATCTGGCAGAGAGAGCAAATCCAAAGCAAGAGTGGGATCAGCTCCTAACTGGCTGGATAATCTGAAATGTAGGAAACATGACTCCACTCTGTGGCAGTGTCCATCTTCACCCTGGGGACAAAACGACTGTGCTAATCATGATGAGGTGGCTCATATTACCTGCTCAGGTCAGTTTCTCTGTTTGGTTGATTTATCATGAGTAGAATTATTTCTGGTAAAAAGTTGACAAGATGTTTTTTCTGCACTAACAGTTTTGCTGCAACAGCATCTGAAATTCTCCTCTTATCATTACCGGAGTCCATCCTCAAGTAAGAGTTTGATAACAGTGTTCCTGCACTAGGGCTCAGTGCTGCAGGTCAATAAGTGTTTAGACATTGAGAACATTGTTATTCCAGCTGTTATTAGTTTAAAGTAGCACATAGGAGGTGAAATTAGAATTTCAGCTTTAATTTCAATGTGCATCACTTTGCAGATGGACAATCAACCAATCATCGAGCAAAAGCAACGTAAGGCTTTTACAAGGCACAGAAGTGTAATGTGCTATAAAATGCATTTCACTTACTAAAAGCAAATCTGAAGGTAAAACGTTCCAAGAACAAGTAGGTCCTGATGACAACTGCAATCAAGGACTGGCAGAGCATCACCAGTTAAGAAGTGTGGTGGTGATAGTTAGAGACATCATACAAAGAATGAAAAATGATAATGAAATTCATGGTTATGTGATTTTTCTTCTAATTTGGATTTTAATGAAATAAATAAAGATATGCAGCAGTTTTGACATTCAAGTATTTATGTGGCTGACTGTACATTATCTGTGTGTTTTATACTCATCTAAGCTTAAATTTTACCCCAGAATAATATGCCCTACTGAATATGTTAATGGTTTTGAAACTGCATGGGTCATTAATCTTTTTTCTGGATGTCCTCATGTGTGATGTAGATTACCTCCCTCTCAGGCTGAGTGGAGGAGAGGGAAGCTGCTCTGGGAGGCTGGAGGTGTATTATGATGCTGAGTGGGGGTCTGTCTGTGATGATCAGTGGGACATGATTGATGCTCAGGTGGTCTGCAGGCAGCTTGGCTGTGGTCAGGCACTAAGTGCTAATAGGAGTTCTGTGTTTGGTGCTGGTAATGGGCCTGTCTGGCTGAACAGAGTGAAGTGTAGAGGGAATGAGATTCACCTGTGGGACTGTCCTCATTCCCTGAAGAACCACACTGACTGCTCCCACAGGCAGCACGCTGGAGTCACCTGTACAGGTCAGAGATGTCTGTTACCTTTCAAGATGTTAGATCTGATCATTTTCTCTTGCTGTTTATTTTGAAAGGTATCTGCAGTTATTTTGTTAATGTAATTTATGTTGTAGTTATGGATAAAAAGTTATAGAAGAAAGTGAAAACTGCAACCAACATTAAAAACAGAAAAAAAGACACTTGTGTAATTACTGAATAAAGTTCTATTGTGTTTTAACAAGTTCTTTATCCAGTTTGAGCATGACCTGTAATTGGTGTGCACAGGTTCTGACAAGTGGCAGTGTTCCTGTTTACCTATTGATTATCTTTTTCTATTTGAAGGCATATCTGTATCACCCACTGTTCCATCTGTAACTACCATCACAGGTACTCTATTATTTATTTATTAGATTTTACTAGATGTCGTTACATGCATTGTTCCATGGAGCATCTACTTTCTTACAGTTGGTCAGACAGAGAAAGAGGCAGTTACTCTCTCAGAAACTCCATCAGCAGCTCTTCCACCCATCTATCCGGTGTCTCTCCTGGTTCTGGGAGTGCTGCTCTTCCTGGCCTTAGTGCTTCTGGTTGTGCTGTTGTACCAGAACAGACGGCTCAGGAGAGGTAGAGAGATTCAGAGTACAGAGTACAGATCTACAATCCACTTTCTGTACATTCTCTAAACATCATCAGTCCTTCAATCTGTCATCAGTCTCCTCTTCTACTGAACTGCCTCCATGTTCCTCTATGTCTCCCTCACAGTGCTCTCTAAGAGGAGGCGTAAGACTCAAGCTGAGGCAGTCTATGAAGAGGTTGACCATAGACTCATCCCTGAAAGAATGACTCAAACAGGTAAATGATGCGTGAAGCCTTCTACTCAAGGGAATGTCAGATCTCTCCTAATTAATTTTACAGTATTTTAATAATTGTAATTATTTTATAACATATTATAGGTAATATGTCTCCTTAATGATGACGGAGTGAGTAGTACTGAAGTTTGTGGGAATACCTGTGTAGCTTTAGCCAGGAGGATTCTGAGCCTCACAGCTAAAGGGAATAGGAAGCAAGTACAGTTGTGATCAAATTTATTCAACCCCCACTGAAATAAAGTGTTTTGGCCAGTTTGACATTGATTTTGATCATTTCAGTCATCTTATTTACAATTATATCAAAGAGGCACTTATAAATTAGACAAATATAACATAATATTTATGATGGAATAACCACAAATGTCTTTACTGTGCTCACATCATTATCAGTTTTATTCAACCCCCTAGTGACATTATTTTTTAGTACTTAGTACAACATCCTTTTCCAGTTATGACAGCTTTCAAGCGTGAAGCATAGCTTGACACAAGTGTCTTGCAGCGACCTATGGGTATCTTAGCCCATTCTTCATGGGCAAAAGCCTCCAGTTCAGTCACATTCTTAGGCTTGCGCACTGCAACTGCCTTCTTTAGGTCCCACCAGAGGTTCTCAATTGGATTTAAGTCTGGTGATTGCGATGGCCACTCTAGAATGTTCCAGCCTTTCATGTTCAACCATGCTCTAGTGGACTTGGATGTGTGCTTCGGATCATTGTCCTGTTGGAAGGTCCAACGTCTCCCAAGCCGCAGGTTTGTGACTGACTCCATCACATTTTCCTCCAAGATCTCCTGGTACTGAAGGGAATTCATGGTACCCTGCACACGTTGAAGCTTTCCTGTACCATTAGAAGCAAAACAGCCCCAAAGCATAATTGACCCCCCGCCATGCTTCACAGTAGGCAAGGTGTTCTTTTGTTCATAAGCCTGGTTATTCCTCCTCCAAACATAGCGCTGGTCCATTGTCCCAAACAGTTCTAATTTAGTTTTCAACATCTGACCACAGTACACTGTCCCAAAACCTTTGTGGCTTGTCCACATGACTTTTGGCATACTGCAGTCGACTTTTCTTGTTCTTTGGAGTCAGCAAGGGGGTGCGCCTGGGAGTTCTGGCATGGAGGTCTTCGTTATGCAGTGCGCGCCTTATTGTCTGAGCTGAAACTTCAGTGCCCACATCTGACAGGTCTTTTTTCAGTTCCTTAGCAGTCACGCGGGGATTTTTCTCCACATTACGCTTCAGGTAGCGCACAGCAGTCGCGGTCAGGATCTTCTTTCTGCCACGACCAGGTAACGTTTCCACTGTGCCCTTTAACTTGAACTTGCGAATGATACTTCCGATAGTGTCTCTTGGAATATTTAACAACTTCGCAATCTTTTTATATCCATTGCCATTCTTGTGAAGAGCAATAACCTCTTCTCTTGTCTTCTGGGACCATTCTCTTGCCTTCACCATGCTTGTAAACACACCAGTAGATGTCTAGAAGGAGCTGAGTATCACAGTCCTTTTAAATCTGCCTAATTGGTGCTTATCATGCTTGATTGCTGCTCGTTGACATCCACAGGTGTTTTCAATACCTGATTGAAAACACTGGAATGAACCTCTGTTCTTAGGAGTGGTAGTCGTAAAGGGGTTGAATAATTGTGTCAATGAAGAAATCACAAAAAGGCCATTTAATACTTTATGACAAAAACAATTGATGCTATCTTAGTTGCATTTAGTTCTTTAACAAGTCCTTGTAAGATTTCATTATGAACACAATTACAAATGTGCACTGAATTCCATAAAACCTTTCGCAGCATTGGGGGTTGAATAAATTTGATCACAACTGTATTTTCACATGCACAAAGAAAGAACAAACTTTATAGTCTCTTGTATCCTGCTCTTGGGTCCTGCCTAAAATTTTTGGAGAATTTTGGAGAATTGTATTAGATTAAATTGGCCAAAACAGATCCACAGTGTCATAAAGTTATAAAGCTGCCTAAACTCATGCACCAGCCTCCTGTAAGCAGCGTGAATCTGTGCTGGTGGACTAAACAGGTGGTTCTCTACAGACCATGCTCCGAAGTATGAGCAGGTTTGGGTAGTAATCAAGTTTATGTCACACAGGTCATAAAGGTTTAAAGATGTTTCATTTTGGGGACAGGGAACAGGAGACAGGGGATGAGGATGCGGGGTTTAAGCATGTTGAGTGTAAAATGTTTCTGTTTAAATGATCATTAATTTTGGGACAGTTACTTCAACCTTATTTTTGGTGTGAAATCACCACCTTTCTAAACTTGCAGAACACGTTTACTTCTTTCAGTTGTTAAAATTGCTGAGAGCTGAGAGACCGTCTACAAATTACAATCATCAGGATCCGAGCATGATGCAGTGATATGATATCCAATGAGTAATACACCCTTTAGCAGACAGAACACAAACAATAGCCAGTTAGAGTTTTCAGAATAGTCTTTGTTTGTAGTAGTTATTGATGAGGGGGTCTGTGAACGATGAAGTAGTGAGTGAATATGTGTGTTTGAGTGTGCGTGTGTGTGAGATCCTGAGTCATTCAGACAGATGCAGGGAGAGAAGATAGGAGATGGAGGAGTGTGGGTGTTTGTGAGGTTGTGTCTGAATAAATATCAGATCTCTCCTTCAGTAACACAGTTTACTGTAATGAAAGCTTCTGAGTGCTTTTGTTTGAGACTGTTCAAATACATTTCTAACAGGAAGTGTCCTCTCTGAAGCACAGCATTCAGGATATGAGGATGTGGATGAGGGGCTTCTCTCAGGTAAGTGTGTGTGTGCATGTGTGATGTGTGTGAAATTCCATTCAAGTTATATTAGAAAAGATTAGAACTGTACAAATACAGATTCTGGAAGAGTTGGGACAGACACAAAGATGTATATTTGGATTTTAGAGAGATCAGCTACCTCACAATAATTTTTTTTTCTCTGGGGTGTCCATGGTCATTTCAGCAAGACACCACCAGGCCTCATTTTACACATGCTACAACTGTGTAACTTTATAAACTGCATGGTGTTCAGAAAGAAAAAAATCAGTCTGCATCCTCAGTTTCCAAACCAGTGTAATTGGAAGTAAAGCTGGTGTAACATAGTGGTAAACATGTCTCTGTCCCTGTTTGAAGGTGTGCATGTATTAAATTCCAAATTCTTTATATTTAAAAGATGTAATGAAGTTTTGTCAGTTAAATAAAAGTTCAGGAGAAGTAACAAATCACAGATTCATGATTGCATTGCATTTTACACAACAATTACAATTAGAAATTTAAATAATATAAAATGAATGAATTATTCAGGAACTCCAGGCCACTCATCTACTGTAGTGTCCTAAGCATTTTACACACAGCACTATGTTTTTATTTTTAACTGTGTGCTGTGTTGTGTCTTTATGGGAGCTGGGGTCAGATTTAGTGTTTTCAGTGTAAGATGGAGGTCTAGTACAGATCAGATTCAGTTCCTCTGTAGATGTTGCTGATTCCTCTACAGCTGATTTACCCAGATACTCTCACATCAGAGTCTTCACCAATGTTGTAATATAATAATATAACTATAATAATATAACTGCTACTCCAGTATTTACCTCTGCAGGACCATCCAGCTGATAGACTGATGGAGAAATGAACTTTCCTCTTTTCTTCCAGGAAAGGCTGTAAATGAGGAAAAGCCTGAATATTATAATGATGTCACCACCAGTGACCTGAAAGGTGGGTGTATTTATAGAGACCACTTTACTGAAAGACCACTGAACTCTCTCTGTTAAAATCTGTTACTCATCTGTTTTAGGTGATGTGGGAAAAGAAGACACTCCAGAGAACTATGATGATGTCATCACTGCTGGACAGATACTGGATAGATTAGCAGGTGTGTTTTCAGCACTGTTAAATCTCCCATCTGTCCTGCAGTACAGCAGCTCTAGTTTGGTTTGTGTAGAATCACCACATATTGGTACATGACTAATAGAGTAGGATTCACATGTAGAGAAAACACTGGTACAGAGCATTAATGGAAATTGTAATATCTGTTAATCACATGCACACAATTCAGCAGTTACTGCTCCTCTCACCCACGTACTGTAATATGATTCTAACAGTGTGTAGCAGTAGCAGCTACTCCTTCTTCTCCCGGTCTGGTAGCTGTTGTACAGTAGCTGAGATCTAGAGTGCCGCTAGTAATCACTCTCACCACTGACAGTGTACCATCAGTTACTGCTGTGAGAGATGCGCCTCTTAATGTGACAGAACTGTATAATTAAGCTTTAATAATCACATTTACTGGTGTTTATTTCTACATTTGAACAGAGGACAAAGTGGAGACCTATGATGATGTCATTTCTGCTGGAGAGAATCCAAACATTACATCAGGTTAGTTTATCTAAGAATGGAGAATTCATTATAAACACACAGTGTACACACACATCAGTTCATTAATAAACCAGATCTGTTTCTCACTGCCATCAAACTCTGTATATGAATATGTAGATGCAGTGTACACACCAGAGGGCTATGATGATGTCATCACTGCTGGACAGGATGTAGGAGGTGCAGCAGGTGAGTCTACACCTGCTTTCTTTACTCCTGCACACGTCATTGCAGAGTGTTATTAGACATGCATCTGCATTTCTGTAATGTTACATACGCAGGACTGTACAGTGATAGTGATGATGTCATGTCTGTGTTACGAGGTTTGTGATTTATTTTAAAATGTTTCAGGTTATGATGATGTGATTGTGATGCCTTAGAAAGAGGGATAGACCACCTGACAGAGACCCAAACAGTGCATCTGCTCAGGAAAGGACATTTGAAACTCCAAAGAAGGTTGAACAATATCAAATGTTTTGATGCTGAATTTTAAAGCTGTATTTTTTAATTCATTTTTGTGAAAGTATGTATTCATTTGTGAAATATTAAAACATTTTCTTGCATTTTAAACAATTTTGCTTGTTTTTCAAGAATAAGTGTGAATGTAAAGAAAACGTGCATTACATATATTAACCATAATTTTTATTGTCTGTAAAACTGAAGCTGTTTATTGCCAATGTCATATATAATGTTCTATACCACTTCCTTTGTAGCTTCTCTCCATTGAGGGTATTAATTTAGTGTTATGTGGATGATTATTCAGTTCAGTCTTGTGTAGTGTGATAATAAATAAACAGATTTTCACATATTTCCACATATAGAGCATGTAAGGAATGCATATCATGATAACATCCTAAATATTGTGGTCTTTCATTTTTTTTATTTGAGTACAACAAGATGTACTCATAAAGCCAGTACAGCAATCACAGCTGTACACCCTGCTATCCCTGCAATGTGCCGAGCATTAAGCAGTCAGATTGTTAATATGAGGATTAATTTTCAAAAGATCTTGTTACATCTGGTGTAAAACTTCAGAAAAAGAATTTCATATTGACAGTCAAACATGGTGGTGGTAGTGTGATGGTCTGGGGCTGCTTTGCTGCTTCAGGACCTGGACAACTTGCTGGAATTGTTGGAACCATGAATCTGTACCAGAAAATCCTGAAGAAGAATATCCTGCCATCAGTTTGTGACCTTAAACTCAAGTGTAGTTGGATTCTGCAGAAGGACAAAGATCCGAAGCACACCAGCAAGTCCAATTCTAAATGGCTAAAAGAACAGTTTCAGGACTTAAGTCTGATTGAGATGCTGTGGGATGAGATTAAACAGGCAGTGCAATGCTCGGAAACCATGTGGCTTATTAAAACAATTCTGCAAAAAAAAGTGGGCAAAAAATCCCCCACAGAGATGTGAAAGACTCGGTGCCAAACGGTTCATTTCAGTTGTTGCCACCAAGGTTTCACACACGGCCAGGTTGGTTTGAATAGTTTTTCATTAAAAACATTGCATTTTGTATTTACTCAGATTATCTTTGTCTGATATTTAAATCTGTTTAAAAATTAAAATATTTAAGTGTGAGAAATGTACAAAAGATTGCACTTAATATACAGTATGTAGTCATAATAATTCAGATATCATTAGGCAGTGTGTTACAGTCAATATAGTTTTAAAACCAATTAAAACAAATGTTAAGAGGAGGACAGATTACATGGGCAAGCTGTTCAGCACCTATTCATTTTAGAAGAGAGATATAAGGCTAATGGGGGAGGCTCTAGTCTAACCATGTGGTGGACCTGCTCTCCAGCTCAAAAGGATGGAATGCAGCAAGCAGGTTAATTATGCTTAATAAATACTGATGTCTTACATGCTTGTAATTTTATCCAGAAAACAAACACTAGCTATGTTTATATGCAGCTTCTATCTTTAATACCACGTCTCAGAAAACATCAGCAGCTTAGGCCAAAATGAACTGCTCGTTTTTCACATTTCAGCTTATTTAAAACTGAAGGACTGGAATTTGGTCTTAACTATGAAAATTACATTTCAGAGACGTGCTTATCATTTTTACTCATTAAACCAGGGGTGTATCTCATCCACCAGAGGTTGCTGTGGCTGCAGGTTTTCATCCCAACCAAGCAGGATCATCCATAATTCCATTGGTTTATACAGTTGGTCTCAGGCTCTCATCTTCACCATTAGTAAAATGTTCCTCAACATCAACATTTTTTTCAGATCACACTGGACTCCTCAGATTAAACATGCAGTGCTTCACCATCAAAGTCTCTAACTCAATGCTCAGTCAGTTATGAGAGCCCACTCCTCCCTGGCCATTTTTCGACCAAAATAACCCTGGTTCCTAAACTGTTTCCGATCAGGCTTCACAGAACCTTGGTGCTGTTTGGGGAACTAGTCTGCATTTGCACCAGCTTTTTTTGGAACCATGGATCATCAAAGGATACTTCATCAACAGAAAGCGCTGCACAGCAGCAGTAAACAGTAGTACCAAGATGGCGTATGTATTACCCACAAGCATTTGTGCTGTTATTCCAGATGTTTGTGTATATCCAAAAAGCAAGCACATACTGATAGGAAGATGCAAAATAGTTTCTTCAGCAGAACACTGGGTTTTACCATTGTTGCTTTTCTTTTCCTCAACAACACACCCATGGATGTTGTCCATTGAACACGTACTATTCTTTGATCACAGCTGGAAACTTTTTCTGGTTCCAAACCTGTATATTTTGGGTGGAAATGGACAGAGCGGTTTAAAATGAAGTGTGCAAACTGGAACGCAACTCGTTCCATGATTATGAAAAAGGGCTACCTGTGTACCCTTTATTTTTCTGAGGCACATTCTTATGAAAACACACCCCAGTACAATCCCTATACCCACATTTATACTCCCCACTGCCGACATTTACTCTGGCTGAAGCAGGCTGAGCTGAAAAGGTCATGGTGCATAATGGGATGCAGTATACCACACAAGATAGCTCCCTCCTGTATACTAGAAACTCTGACTGGAGTAGAACCCCATCCGGGGATCTTAAGTGCACTACAGATCTTCAGTTTAGCCACATACGGCATACTACATACTACTTTTAGGTAGATTTAGTACAGGGAAGTAAGTAGTATCCCATTTTGAGTACAGCTAAAGTCTGTCCTGTATCTCCATGTGTAGAGCAGTGCAGTAGTTCTGTATGTGATGTGGTAAATCTGTAAGCTGCTGATAAAGAGCTGTTTGGCAGCTGCAGCTGTTTTTCCTTTGAAGCTTCTGGTTTAGTGGAGGAACAGGAAACCACGTGTCAGCAGGTGTGTGTAGAGGACCAGGAGAGAGAGAGAGCTGGGGATGAGGTGAAGAGGTAGAGAAGCAAGTCGAGTGGATGTTATTCATCATTAATAAACTCTTATAAATTGGAATAAATGTTAGTCTTCCACAGCACCACACACACAGCAGCACTTTACACAGAACTACACAAGGTGACCTGACGGTGAGGAAGAATACTGTAGAATACTCAGTAAATATGCCAGCCAATAAACATACATTTGTTCATTCATTCATTTTCTCAGCCTCTTTCTGGATCTCAGAAGGTGCTGAAGCCAATCTCAGCCTTTATTGGGCGAAGGGCACAAAACAGCCTCCAGCCCATTACAGGACAATAAACATATAGCACAACAAATAAAACAGACAATGACCACTTTGAGTGATTTTCATTTTTGTAATATAAGGTTTTGGGGGTGGGCTTTATGCATAAAAACATATTATTTCTATGTTATGACTAATAGCATATTTACCAGAGAATAAAAAGTGTTTTTATTTTCAGTCGGCTTTTATATTTGCTATATCCAGGATTATTATAGGATCTAGAACATACTGGAATGAAATTCTTCACATACACTACGTGTGTGAGATGGTTATCAGTGTGTCGCTCAGCTCTCGGCAGGTGCAGCATTAATGCTGTATTACTGATGTGCTTCTCACCACACTGCTGCAAGCGTCTCTCCTCACACACACTCCTCTAGAGACGGAGGTGGAGTTCTGTTCATCAGTGCTGACGCTCTTTTGATATATATGGAGGGAGAGAAAATGCCTCCTCTGATTTGTCACTGAAAGTGTTTGATGGTTTCCTCTTCTCTTTCTAATAAGGTAATAGTGAGTGTGATTGGCGGCTGTGGGGAGCCTCTCTCTCTCTCTCTCTCTCTCTCTCTCTCTCTCTCTTCTTCTTCTTTTCCTCTCTCTGTCACTCTCTGCTCTCTTTCTTTCTCTCTCTCTCTCTCTCTCTCTCTCTCTCAGTTTCTTCAGTCTGGAGGAGGTGAAGCTTGTTCTGCTGCTGAGTTAAACGGATTGTGTGCAGGTCAGAGGGAGATGGACAGCTGTGTGGTTCTCATTCTTCTCTCCTCCACAATCACTCTCTCCACAGCTGGTAAGTAATTATATAAATACTGATAAATAAATAAATATTGAATTACACAATAACAATTATGTTTTCAAATGCATTTAACGTTTAAGAGATGTTAGTGATTTGGATGTGTGCATGCGTGTGATTTTAGGACACCAGTTTGTTCCCGCTAATGACAGAACTCACTTCTGAAATATAAAACATTATGTTAGAGGGATCAAATCTGAGCAACACATCGGATTTGAGGGATGAGGGTTGTAATGTGAGTCTTAATGGTGGGCTGTCGCCTAGTATTATTAGATGATAATGTTTTTCTAAATTATGTTCTCTCTATGGAGTTACATTGTTACTGTAGGAGTACCGGAGTACTTGACATCAGCAACTGTGCATATAAGACAGTTCATGCAGTTCTTCTATTTACATTTCTTTGTTTGCTTTCTTTCTGCTTTTCCTACTTTTCCCTCTGATACATAGACATTGTAAAGCTGGCAGAGGGAGGGAGACGCTGTGCTGGAAGAGTAGATATGTTTCGCAGTGATCTCGGTTGGGGAACAGTGTGTGACGATTACTGGGATATGAAAAATGCTGCAGTGGTGTGTAGAGAGCTGGGCTGTGGAGACCCTGTAGATGTACTGGGTGATGCTCACTTTGGACCAGGACCAGGAGGAATGTGGAATTATCCAAGGCTGTGTAACGGATTAGAGTCTACAGTGAACAAATGTCTAGGAAGAAATATGGAAACGAGGAAACCTGTCTGTCATCAAACTAAAAGTGCTGGAATGATCTGTTCAGGTAATACTATATTATACTATACTATACTATACTATACTATACTATACTATCATATACTATACTATGCTGTAATGTAACCAACTTGTGGTCAAGATTTCAGTAATTTAATTTACTAAAACTACAGTTATAAAAATAAAGCAATGCTGTTTTAAAGGAATAGTTCTACAGTATTTGTGGAAATTATGAACAGTTTGTTAGCATAATTGGCCGTAAAGCTTCGATTCTAAGCGGAAGGCGAACACCATGCATAGACATTTTGGGGGCAGATACACAAGTTCTACCATGTAAACCCTTCTCACATCTGATTAGTAATGGCCAAAGCACTCTGTAAAATAAATTACAGACCTTTAATAAGATTACAGTAAGAGTTTGTAAAGGCTCTGGACTATTGCACTACCCACAACTACCTGTACATTTAGCACCACGGTATCTCAATTAGTTCATAAACTATTTAACTACTAACTAACGCATATTTAATTGTTTAATTTGCTTAATAATGGAACTAGCCTTCTGGAGTTACTCTTTCAGGCCAGTATTTTGAGTCATATTAGTTGCGTTATATTAAGCTAATGCTATATTCGTATTCAAATCAAGTTTTGTTGATTATCACATAGCTAAGTTATAGTTATACAGGTGTTTATTGTATTACTGAAGTAAAATAAGTTTAATTTTTTAAATTATTTTATTAAGTAAAATAAAAATATATGATCTGAGGGATTGCATGGTGTAAGGGTGACAAGGTGCGGTGAAGGAGCCAGACCCGGGAAAAGGACTCTCTAAAGACACACGCCCAGGACACACTCCATGCGGGGTAGAAGTGGCGTTTATTGACCCAAGTAACCACACATCTCACCATTACTGTCCGGAGTAACTTAGAAGCAGCTGCATCAGACGGGAGGCTAGGCTACAACTAGCTCCTTCATCCCGCTCAGAGAGCTACAGCTCAGCATGCATGCGCAAAAGTCAAGTGCACATAATCAACAGTTATAATGGCCATGATGAAATCATTGTAGGTGTTGTAATTTATGATTAGAAAAGATGTAGGTTAACACATTCATTTCAGTCACAATGAAGCAATTCATGCCCTCTGTTTACCACATTTTAGAAGTCAGGCTGGTTGGTGGATCTCGTTGCTCTGGGAGAGTGGAGGTTCTGCATGGAGAGACCTGGTACACGGTGTGTGATGCTGACTTTGACCAGCAGGATGCAAAGGTTGTGTGTCGAGAGCTGGGCTGTGGGCTTCCTGTGGAGGTGCTGGGAGGAGCTGCTTTTGGCAGAGGGGAGGGTCAGGTGTGGTCAGAGGAGCTTCAGTGTAGAGGCAACGAATCTCAGATTCACTCCTGTCCATCATCATCTTCACTCAAACACAACTGCTCCCATGACAGTGATGTGGGACTGGTGTGTGCTGGTAGGTACTAAATTTACATTTAATTTAGTTTAAGGTTAACTTTGGGTGTTAATTAAAATAACTTATTTAAATGTAAAATGTCTTCAAAAGTGTTTTATATTAGGTTTTGGTTGGTGGTCATTATTTTTAAAAGTTGAACATCATGTGCATTTTCTAATAGGGGTTAGCGCAAATCTCTTCTTAGCACTTGCACTGAATGCCTATTGGCTGTGATAAGAGACTAAATTTGATTCTAAGAGATCAAATCAAAAGTTTTACAAGTTGCACAAAAGACAAGCCACATATTGCCTGTCAGTCATAGCACACTATAACCAAAGCTCAGTGTGGAGGCATGAGTTAAATTACATGATTTGAAAATCAGTCAAAGTAATTTTATTACATTTACACATGGTGACATTAAATAGACGTTTGAAACATTTTACTTTCTGTCTGTGTTTGTTCATTCTTTTCCAATTTTGTTTTTCTTCCTCCCTTTTTTGTACAGACAGTGTGAGGTTGGTGGATGGTGGTGGTCGCTGTGCTGGGAGAGTGGAGGTTCTCCATAGAGGACAGTGGGGAACAGTGTGTGGTGATAACTGGGATATGAGAGATGCTGCAGTGGTGTGTAGAGAGCTGGGCTGTGGAGAGGCTGTAGATGCACTGAGTGATGCTCACTTTGGACCAGGATCAGGACCAATCTGGATGAATGATGTGGACTGTAGAGGATCTGAAGCTTTACTGAAGAGCTGTAGATCAAGAGGATGGGGAAAACATAACTGTGATCATTCTAAAGATGCCGGAGTCATCTGCTCAGGTGTGTTACAATCGCTTTATGTAACTTAAAAATAACTTATAACAGTTATTGTTTTTGTAAATAAAGTATGTAAGCTGTACCAATACACTGTAGTTACTTCTTGTTCTTTCTTGTTTTTATTGTTGTTTAAAGGCAATATAAAATGCATTTCAATTTTAAATATGTAACCAAATTCCTTTCTCCATCATAGGACTATGTGCCACTGACTCTGTTCTCTCTATATAATTTAGAAGTCAGACTAGTTGGTGGTTCTCACTGCTCTGGGAGAGTGGAGGTGCTTCATGGAGAGACCTGGTACACGGTGTGTGATGCTGACTTTGACCAGCAGGATGCAGAGGTTGTGTGTCGAGAGCTGGGCTGTGGGCTTCCTGTGGAGGTGCTGGGAGGAGCTGCTTTTGGCAGAGGGGAGGGTCAGGTGTGGTCAGAGGAGCTTCAGTGTAGAGGAGACGAATCTCAGATTCACTCCTGTCCAACATCACCTTCCCTCAAACACAACTGCTCCCACGACAGTGATGTGGGACTGGTGTGTGCTGGTAAACACTGAGTTTACTTTATGAAATGTCTTATATCCTCTTTGGTAATATTTGATTTGCCCTTGTATTTGTTTGACTGTATTAATCTTAAATTTTTTTATATATATTTGTGTATATATACTTTATATAACTTATGTCACTCTTCTTCACTTCTTTTTTGCTTTCATGGAAAGTTGGTGTGCAGCTGGTGGCTAGTGGGAGTCGTTGTGCTGGGAGAGTGGAGGTTTTTCATAGAGGACAGTGGGGAACAGTGTGTGGTGATAACTGGGATATGAGAGATGCTGCAGTGGTGTGTAGAGAGCTGGGCTGTGGAGAGGCTGTAGATGTACTGAGTGATGCTCACTTTGGACCAGGATCAGGACCAATCTGGATGAATGATGTGGAGTGTAGTGGATCAGAGTCTACACTGAAGAACTGCCAGTCAGCACTATGGGGTAAACATGCCTGTAATCATACTAAAGATGCCGGAGTTATCTGCTCAGGTAAGTTACCAGAAACCTGCAAAACATCAGTCAGTCTGTTTTTCTAATCAGCATTGATTTGTTAACCTGTTCCATTAGCTTTTTCACTGCTGGAGTTAAACTTGACTGTGAATGTAAAATGTTTTCTTGATATCGGTATCAGTACATTGCTTTTATAATGTTGATGCTTCCATATGACGTTTCTTTATTGTTATACACAGCAAACATGAGGAAAACACCTTAAAGTCTCTCATGCTGTTAAGTTTGAGTTATTATTGAAGCAGGTAGATTTACTGGTAGTGCTGTACAATTTTTAATCAAATATAGAGATAATTTGAATGTCAGTGCATTCGGTAAATTAAAAAAACATGCATTAAGTTGAAGATTTATCTGTAAATTTAAATGGAATTATAAGTATAAAGACGGTATAAAAAATGTCGAAACTAACTAATTGAAAAGTTTATATTTATTTGTAATATATGTCTATTTTGAATTTGACTAGAAAAGTTGGTACAGGGGCATGTTTTGTATCACTTGCTCTTTTAACAGCACTGTAACAGCATGTGGTAACTGAGATGACCAGTTGTTGAAGTGAAGTGTTTTTTTTTTTATGTTTGATATAGGATTTCAGGTGCTCAATAGTTCAGGGACTCCGTCGTATCCTCCATTTCATAAATCACCAGATGTTTTTAATGGGTGATGAGTCAGGACTGAAGGTTTAGTAACCAGACTCTCTGTTATAATATGTATAAACAAGGCATTGTCTTGCTTGTCTCTAGTTGTCTCTACAGATGTCACTCAAGGCATGTATACTAATGCAGCTCCATAAAATCACTGATAGTGGCTTTTGAACTGTGAACTGTGCACTTGTGCAATGATTTTCCTGTTTAACCTTAAAGACATAGGGCTCAT
This sequence comes from Prochilodus magdalenae, assembly GCA_024036415.1. Lineage (NCBI taxonomy): Eukaryota > Metazoa > Chordata > Actinopteri > Characiformes > Prochilodontidae > Prochilodus > Prochilodus magdalenae. The sequence goes on along the minus strand of JAMWET010007600.1, from coordinate 152,462 downwards.
GATTTCCATAGAGAAACAAAGGGGACTTATTCACTTCACCTCAGTCCATTTTAAAAGAGCTCAGACATAAATGTCTTTGTGTGGTGGAGTTTTAGTCATTTACTGGTCCTTAAAATAATTTAATCTCAACAGTTTTATATCACTCATCATTGATCTATATTAAAATTCTGTTTTTTTCCCTATAATATTTAAGGAGTCAGGCTTGTTGGTGGATCTCGATGCTCTGGGAGAGTGGAGGTTCTTCATGGAGAGTCCTGGTACACGGTGTGTGATGCTGACTTTGACCAGCAGGATGCAGAGGTTGTGTGTCAAGAGCTGGGCTGTGGGCTTCCTGTGAAGGTGCTGGGAGGAGCTGCTTTTGGCAGAGGGGAGGGTCAGGTGTGGTCAGAGGAGCTTCAGTGTAGAGGCAACGAATCTCAGATTCACTCCTGTCCAACATCACCTTCACTCAAACACAACTGCTCCCATGATAGAGATGTGGGTCTGATGTGTGCTGGTAAGAACTGCTCACAGTAAATCACATTTTTTTGCTGCAGTGAAGAAACACAGTTGATTTTTAAAATGTACTTCCAGTGAAATGAGTTTTATTGTGATATGACTGTCTGTAAGGAGAACTCAGATGTTTTGCACCCAATTCATGCTGTGGATTTGCACAAGATACAGTATTTGCCAATTTTACCAACCAGTCTACACATAATCACCAATAATTTTAGACTAAAAGCAGGTTTTTACAGTTTTTAGAAAATTAATAAAAAATCGACATTTCTAATTCACTCTTCATACTTCTTTGTCAGCAACTTTAGCTACAGATCTCCTGAATTGTCTCTACAAGCTCTGCACACATGAATCTGACCTGTGGCAGATCTGCTTGAGCTCCATACTACAAAACCAGTTGATTTTTTGGCTCATCAGACCAGAATTTGTTTTGTTTTTGTTCCCAGAGTCTTTTACATGTTGTTCACCAAACTCCCCATCTGCAACCGTGGCTTCTTGTCACTCTACCATAAAAGTCTGGTTTATGGAGTGGTGTAGAAATTATTTATCCATTTCTATCAGGAGCTCTTTTACAGTCACTGTCAAACTATTTCTTCCCTACTTGACCAAAGCCCTTGTTGCCTGGATGATCAATTTAGCCAGACAGACTCACTTCAGTGAACCTCATGACTTTTTTTAGACCCTGCTGTGTTCCTTGACAAAACTACCCCTAATCAAATCACTCAGTTCTGAGTTCTAGACACATCCCTACTGAAATTAAAGCAAACACCATGCACTTGGCCAGAATTTGTAAGGGAATGAGTCTAGACATGTTTGTGAAGTGGTTTGAGATTTATAATAATTTTTTGAAACATGGGAAACATTTTTTTCATAACACACAACAAGGCTTTTCAATAATTTCTATTTTTTTTTTGATGCAGGCAGTGTGAGGTTGGTGGATGGTGGCAGTCGCTGTGCTGGGAGAGTGGAGGTTCTTCATAGAGGACAGTGGGGAACAGTGTGTGGTGATAACTGGGATATGAGAGATGCTGCAGTGGTGTGTAGAGAGCTGGGCTGTGGAGAGGCTGTAGATGTACTGAGTGATGCTCACTTTGGACCAGGATCAGGACCAATCTGGATGGATGATGTGGACTGTAGTGGATCAGAGTCTACACTGAAGAGCTGTTCATCATTAGCATCAAGTAAACATAACTGTGATCACTCCAAAGATGCTGGAGTCATCTGCTCAGGTAAACTATATTCAACGTTAAAAAGACTTTAAATAATTTTACATTCATACTTTTTCTCCAGTCACGCTTCATTTTCACACGTGTGTATTTTTGAAGTGCAGTACTTTTGCATGTAGCAATAAAAGCAACTAAAGATATAAATTCTGAAACTGTCAGTCAACGCTTTCTCACCGAATCTCACTTTTGGAGCCAGTGTAGTGTTAATAGCAAATAACAAAGAAATCACAGTTCTTTATTTTGTCATGGTGTTATTCCAGAGGTCAGGTTGGTTGGTGGTTCTCACTGCTCTGGGAGAGTGGAGGTTCTTCATGGAGAGACCTGGTACACGGTGTGTGATGCTGACTTTGACCAGCAGGATGCAGAGGTTGTGTGTCGAGAGCTGGGCTGTGGGCTTCCTGTGGAGGTGCTGGGAGGAGCTGCTTTTGGCAGAGGGGAGGGTCAGGTGTGGTCAGAGGAGCTTCAGTGTAGAGGCAACGAATCTCAGATTCACTCCTGTCCAACATCACCTTCCCTCAAACACAACTGCTCCCATGACAGTGATGTGGGTCTGGTGTGTGCTGGTAAGAGTTAGTTAGTTGTTTAGTTAGTTAGTTAGTTAGTTAGTTAGGGTGGATATCACACGAAACAAATATCATAGTTAAAGTAAATTGTATATGATGATTTCTTATTTGATAATTTTATCCATGTATTTCTTTCTTTCTTATGCTCTCTCTCTCTCTCTCTCTCTCTCTCTCTCTCTCTGCTACTGACAGATAGTGTGAGGTTGGTGGATGGTGGGAGTCGCTGTGCTGGGAGGCTGGAAGTTCTTCACAGAGGACAGTGGGGGACAGTTTGTGCCATTAGGGGGAGTACAATGGCAGCAGTAGTGGTGTGTAGACAATTGGATTGTGGGGAGCCACTAAATATGGATCTTGCTGTAGGAGGATCTGGACAGATCTGGATGACCCATGTGGACTGCAGTGGATCAGAGACTACCCTGAAAAACTGTGGATCACTGGGTTGGGGCAAACACAGCTGTACTCATTTTATGGACGTGGAAATTATCTGCTCAGGTATGTTTCATTATTCCCAATAGAAATTCTTGCTGAAATTCTTGCTACTTATACAGTATATACAATAATGTTGGGACACCTACACATTTCACCTGCAGGAGCTTCTAAATTCTAAATTCATAAGCATTATAGTTGCTTCCTCCCAAACCCTCTGGAAAGACTTTCTACAAGATTTTGGCATGTGTCTGTGGGAATTATGCCCATTTATCCTGACCTACAGTCTCCTTTCTAATTCACCCCAAACTTCAGTGGAGGAGTTGGAGTGGAGTTGAGGTCAGGGGCATGTGCCGGCCAGTCAAGTTCTTCCCTACTTAACTTACCCACCCTTGCCTGTATGGACCTTGCAAAATGCGCTGGAGCAGAGTAATGCAGGAAAAGGAAAGGGCTTTCTCTAAACTGTTCCCACAAAGTTGGAAGCATACAATTGTCCAAAATGTCTCAGTATGCTGAAACATTAAAATTTCCTTTTATTGGAACTAAGGCTTCTAGGCCAACACCCTGAAAAAACAGCCCTATAACATTATCCCTCCTCCACCAAACATTACAATCAGCACAATGTACGTAGTCAGACAGCTTATGTTCTCCTGGCATTCACCAAACCCTGACATATCTTTCAGACTGCCAGATAGAGAAGTGTGGCTTATCACCCAACATAAAATGTTTCTACTGCTCCAGAGTCCAGTGGCAGTGCTTTACACCACTCTATGCAACACTTGAAATTGAGCTTGGTGATGTAAGGCTTGCATGCAGCTGCTTAGCCATAGAAACCAAGGCCATGAAGCTTCCAGCGTACAGGTGTGTGCTGATGTTAATGCCAGAGGAGGTTTGGAATTCTACAGTTATTGAATCAGCAGAGCGTTAGAGGCTTTTATGTACTATGTGCCTCAGCACCCAGCAACCCCGCTCTTTAACTTAATGGCTAAGTTGCTATGATTCCTAAAGGCTTCCCTTTTTCAGTAATACCACTCAGAGTTAACTGTGGAAGATCTAGGAAGGAAGAAATTTCACAAACTGACATGTTGCAACAGTGGAATACTATTATAAAACCACCTTTGCCTTATGTGAGCTCTTTAGAACAACCAGTTCTACCAGTGTAATGGCAGACTGCATGACAAGGTGCTTGATTGTATACACCTGTGGCAAATGGACTTACTGAAACATCTGAATTTGAAGATGTACCGATACTTTTGTCCTTATAGTGTTTGTATATTTCGGGGGCCCTAAACTTTATGGTACGTGAGGTAACCTTTATAAGGATGGAAATGGTACTTGGAAATACGTTTTGGTGCATACTTTGCATGTACATGTATGTACTTTAGTTAGGCTGTATATATGTAGCACTACGAGTAATATTTAGAGCACAAGGTCAATACGTATATGCAGACTAGCTGAGAGAAAGTAAGAAATCGCTATAGGTATATTTAAACTTTTAGTGATTTAGCATCTCAGCAAGTGCATGCATTTGAGAGTAAAAACAAATACATAGTACGATCTCTGAAATATGATGGAAAGGAGATTGGAAAATATGTCTTACTTTGTTCTTAGGATTTGCATCAGCTATTTAACTGGTTTATTGTGCTATACACACTGCTCTTACCAAAACACTGTTCATAATTTTACATAAAGATATGCATCTGATGTTGTTAAAAACCCAGCGTTTTGCTATTTTGAATAAAACACCTTTATTTGAAACTGTCCATAGACTGTCTATACACAGACCTCACTGTAGGGATTGCATTTCACTGAGCACGGACCAAGCGTTTTCATACAGTGCATGACAAGGACAAGATGTCAAAAATCATACAGTGTATGTCTGGCTTCTGAGGACATTCAGCCACAGTTCAATCAACCAGCCAAAAAAGCCTTAAACATATCAAAACATGAGATCCTTGGATGTGTTAGCCTCGGAAGTGATTTCTGCTATCACTGTGCTACAGAGCCGTCTGTCATGATAGATGAGAAGCCGGGGTCGAAACTATGAAACATCCTTTACTTACAGCTGTTCTGATGTGGAAGAAAACCCACTCTTCTCCACTGCAGTGGTACTGAGTCCAAGGTAACAAATGTAGCATATCTAGGAAATGCATGCCATTTAAATCAGCTAGATCATAATGGTTAAACTGTTAAGGTACATTGAACTCCTTTACACTAACAGCTACTTCCCTGGAAGAATTTCATTAGTGTATCAGACAACTGCTGAAAACCATGTACTCACTTGTGCCTGGTTTATAAAAATACAACTGATGCCCTAGTGCAAGTATATTGACAATAAGGGTACTTACCCATCGCTTACTGCCATGTCAGAATATTGTTGGAGGATTTTTCACAAAGCAACCCATGATTATAGGATCCTCTTTGGAATGTAATGAAATGCATATTCATAATACAAAAGCTATTATAAAGTATTTGAGTTTCGTAAAAGCAGTACTGATGATGTGGTGCTATACCAAAACATATATGTTATGTAAATGTTACATTTCCATGTATGGTAATATAATATGTTAGTAGGACTGTGTATTATATATACAGCCACCACCCCATACTGCCTACCACCACCTGTTCCTGGCCCCTGACCGCTCGTCTTCAGCATTGGAACACTTCTATTTCTTCCTACTGGGTCTACCTGAAGCTAGAGCTGCATTAATGCTTTTTCAAGAAGCATATAAACCTTTCTGTACACTCTGTATTCTCACTCTGCCTATGCCATGGATATCGCTATTTACAATATTCTAACAGGCTGCAGGCCCTTCTACTTTGCTTCACATTTGTAAGCCCCTATACTACAGGCAACCCTCTTATTATCTTTTAATATCAACACTTTCTCCCCTCAACAACATAACCTTCGTCAAGCCATACAGGCTGTCATTCATTTCCCACCTTCAGTCTTATTTTATCTGCTCTTTCTATTGCAAATAGGTTTTTAAATGTGATAATATTCTACACAGGTCACAGAAAGTCCAGACTTACTGATGGTGCCCACACGTGTTCTGGGAGGGTGGAGGTGCTTCTTCAGGAAACCTGGTACACGGCGTGTGATGCTGACTTTGACCAGCAGGATGCAGAGGTTGTGTGTCGAGAGCTGGGCTGTGGGCTTCCTGTGGAGGTGCTGGGAGGAGCTGCTTTTGGTAGAGGGGAGGGTCAGGTGTGGAAAGAGGAGCTTCAGTGTAGAGGGGATGAATCTGAGATTTCCCTTTGTCCAACATCATCTTCACTCAGTCGCAACTGCACTCATGACAGAGACGTGGGACTAATATGTTCAGGTTAAGTATAATGTTACAGCTTTCTGATATTTGATGTGGATTACTTGATGTACGTTATACAAAAGCATTGTTTGCCTGAGTTTCTGTTTACCTGCTGTTTAAATAAACTATTTGTGATTTCAGGGCACACTGCTGCTCGACTGGTAAACAGCATGGACTCCTGTTCTGGTCGAGTGGAGCTCCAGTACCTCAGCGAGTGGGGCACAGTGTGTGATGTAAGCTGGGATGTGAGAGCTGCCAGTGTCCTCTGTGGTCAGCTGAAGTGTGGGAGTGCTGTGGCTGTGGTGGGGTCAGACTGGTTTGGGGAGGGGAGTGGCCGGATCTGGGCTGATCTGTTTGATTGTCAGGGGAATGAAACACACCTGTCACAATGTCCCATTTCATCATGGAGTCGAGCTGCATGCTCTCATTACCAGGATGCTGGAGTCATCTGCAGTGGTGAGCTCTGTCACTATGGGCTGTATTGAGAGTTGGAAACTACTTTTTTAACTGCTTTTTTGGTCTTTCACTCTTTAAAAGTATGTGGATACCCCTGTTAATTATGAAATGTAGGTATATAGGCCACATCCATCGCTAACAGGTGTATAAAATCAGGTACCATTGCCTTGTAATCTCTATAGACAAACCCTGGGTTGTACTGAACAGCTTCATAACCAAACCTTGTTAATGATAATGCAAGAGGAGGTTTAGAGTGTTAGCAACTTGGTGACTTACTCTGTAACATAGTCTGCCCATTCATTGTAAAAGTTGCTGTGGCTCCTACACACTCCTCAATAATATCACTCAGAGTGGATCTTAGAGTTTCAAGGAAGAAAGAAATTTTACAGACTGACTTTTTGCAACAATGGCATCCTACTACAGTATCACCCAGGAATACAGTGAGCTCTTCAGAATGACCCATTCTTTCACAAGTGTTTGTAAAGGCAGACTGCATGGCTAGGTGCTTGATTTTGTACGTCTGTAGCAAAGACACCCTTGCTCACCATCTTTTCAGTGCAGCCATTAACTTCATCTTTAATTTTCAGAAAGACTTGAGCATAGCCTAACCTTTGTGCCGTAATATTGAATGAATAGTAAATGTTTTGTCCTTTATGACTGCCCTAATGTCCACCTACATTTGCCATGTAGTGCACATCCATTTTAGACAAGCTGTTATGGATTCTGAATATGGACTTTTGGAATTTTGGTGTTCTTCAGGTTCCTCTCTGGCATTACATGAAGGGCGAGTGCGGTTGTCTGGAGGGATGGAGTGTGAGGGGGAGGTGGAGGTGTACTTCAGGCAGGACTGGAGGAGAGTTCTGCTGGAATCCAGGAGTGAGTCTGTGGCCTCTGTGGTCTGCAGACAGCTGGGCTGTGGCTCTGTGCTCAACTTTTCCAACTCTCCTAAATCCAGCCCTGGACAGTCCGGGCACATGTGCTTGATGGGTTTCAGCTGTATTGGGAGTGAAGCTTATCTGGGGAACTGCAGCAGCGCACAAACAGTCCATTGCAGCTTCAGGGAACAGCTCTCAGTTACCTGCTCAGGTGAGTATTGTAGTGTGAGAAAGTGATATTAGGCATTTTAGCCATTCATGAGCAAGCTTGTACAGTGGTTAGAAAAGAGACTTGTCAAACTTTCAGATCATCAAACCTTTTTAAATATCAGATGTAGAAAAGTGCTGTATTTAAATGATTAACTTTTTTTAAAAATATTGTTTAGCTCTAACTGCAGCATTGCATCAACTCCCTTAATTACTAAACCCGCCAATTAACCAAATTCAGCTACACCCATATTTGATTACTGCCAAACTTGTTAAATCTAAATGTCACTTAATTAGGACCTATCTGACCATGTGAAACAGCTAGAAGTTCTTAAAAAACGCCGCATGATGCTACATTCTACAGAGATTTGAATACAGATATGAAACAAAGTCATTCATTTAGAAAGGGTTACAAAGCCATTGCTAAGTCTCTGGTTCTCCCGCGAACCACAGTGAGAGCTGAAGGTGGAAGACACTTCTGAAAAATGTGGGTCCCATTACATCTGCCGTAATAAAAACACAAACACCATAAAAACATCATACCAGCAGTCAAACCACCACCTTGGTGGTGCAGTGGTCTAAGGGGCTGCTTTGCTTCTGCAGGACATAGACGACTTGTCATAATTGATAGCACTATGAGTTCTGCTCTCTATCAAAATGATCCTGAATGTCTGTTTGTCAGTTCATGGCCTAAGCTCTAGCACAGCTGGGTTTTGCAGCAGGACATTGAAGGTTTTAAAGTGGCTCCTGGCTTCAATTCCAAGTAGTGTACAAGTAGTGTGCAAGCTACTAGCTTAGCAGCTAAGGAAAAACATTACCTCCATAGTGTAAACATTAGCTACATAGAGAAAACATTAGCATTGTAGGTCAAACAAGATATGGTATGCAGTGGTAAAAGAAACGAGACTACCCCAGTCAGTACAGCCTGATTCTCAGTTGACCGACAAACTGTTTAGCTATAGACTCAACTACCTGCTATGCTCATCAAGATGCTAAAGTTGTTGGAGTGACTTTAACTTGGGACATACAGGGAAGCTCAGCACAGTTCCCATACCTGCACAGTTTAGTCTACAAGCAATATTGTGCAGTATTTATATTATATTATTATACATAACATGTAATTTTATTATAATTTATTAGCACTTGAATTAGAAATTAGTGGTAGTTCAAAGTTAAAACATATACATTTATATCAATTTATATTTTACAGTGAGAAAAATATTATAACAGAATCAGTGTAAAATTATTGTAGGGTTTACCCACATTAGCAGTGATAGCATGTTGGAATAATATATGGGTGAAGAAATTGTGCTGTTTAAGATCCTGAAGCTGTGATTATTTATGATAAGCAGCCAATACGTTCTTCATGTAAGGATTCCTTTGCAGCTCTCAGGGCAGATAATGTCAGCTACAGAGTATAATGTAAGAGTGTAAAATGATCGAGAGGCGAAAATAACTGTGACCCTAGATTAGTCAAGTTAGCTCTTGAATCAGCTTGGTAATAATAAACTAACTGTCGGAAATGCACACCTACAAGCTAAGAGTTTGCTGCAGGGTCGTGGTTGATGATGTTTGTGGTTTTGTATGCTTGTGTAATTTTAGTTCACAGCTCCATCAGGCTGGTTGGTTCTGGAGGAGACTGTGCAGGAAGGCTGGAGGTTTTCCACAGAGGCTCATGGGGAACAGTGAGTGATGATTTGTGGGGTATTAAGGATGCGCAGGTGGTCTGCAGACAGCTGCAGTGTGGAGTGGCCATCAGTGCCCCAGTACCAGCCCAGTTCGGACCTGGAACTGGACCCATATGGCTGAATGAGGTGGAGTGTGAGGGGAACGAGACGTCCCTATGGAACTGTAGATTTCAGCTGTGTGGAGAGGATGAATGTGGACACAAGGAGGACGTAGGAGTCGTGTGCTCAGGTAACATACAGGAGAAGAAATTCAAGGACTTATTTTATAGAAGCATAAAAGCACAATATATAAGGTACATTTTTTATTTCAGGTAAGAATGGTCTTGTGCCTTTGACTATAAAATGTACAATGCGTAATATCTGAGTGTCCATCTCCCACCAGAGTATAAAGAGATCAGACTCACTGAGGGCTGTGAGGGGAATCTGGAGGTGTTCTACAATGGAACCTGGGGTAACGTGTGTGTGAATGGGATGAATGAAGAAACAGTAAGTCTGGTCTGTCAGGAGCTGAACTGTGGGAGATCTGGCAGTGAAAGACCTGCCAAAGCAAGAGTGGAGTCAGCTCCTAACTGGCTGGATAATCTGAAATGTAGGAAACATGACTCCACTCTGTGGCAGTGTCCATCTTCCCCCTGGAGACAGAACAGCTGTGACCATCGTGATGAGGTGGCTCGCATTACCTGCTCAGGTAGGCAGCTTCTCTGTAGTACACTGTTTCTCAATCCCAGTTGGGAAGGACCACTGTCCTGTAGATGTGAAGATCTGAGAATTGTAAAAAGTAATGTTGAGTCTAAACGAGTTAATGTCTCTTAAAGTTGCATTTCTGTACAAATCAATAATAACATACTTCTGTTCAACAGGAGAGAAGAACCATCCTGTGCTGGAGAGCCTTCTGAAATGCTCCTCATCTACTAACCAGGGACAATGCTCAAGTAAGGACAGTCGCTGAGAATGTTGGTCTGTTGCTGCAGTTCAGGGCTCGGTGCATGTCAGTACTTACACTTTTGTAACTGTTGAGTAAATCTCAGCTTTGCCTCAAATATCTGACCCTGAAAATTAAAACACAGCCCACTGAATTATAATGTAGTGTTGCAGTTCTGAGACAGTTAACAAACATCACTTTGTCTTCTCATGTGTGATGTGTGTGATGTAGATCATCTGCCTCTCAGGCTGAGTGGAGGAGAGGGAAGCTGCTCTGGGAGACTGGAGGTGTATCATAATGCTGAGTGGGGGTCCGTGTGTGATGATCTGTGGGACATCAGGGATGCTCAAGTGGTCTGCAGACAGCTGGGCTGTGGGTCGGCTCTGAGTGCTGATGGGAGTTCTGTGTTTGGTGCTGGTTCAGGGCCTGTCTGGCTGAACAGAGTGAAGTGTAGAGGGAATGAGATTCACCTGTGGGACTGTCCTCATTCCCTGAAGAACCACACTAACTGCTCCCACAGGCAGCATGCTGGAGTCACCTGTGCAGGTTAGAATGGTCTGGTAGCTTTCAGGGTTGTGAAACAAAACCTTTACGTATATATAATCACACCAGTGGCCAGTTTTATTGTGTGTGCAGTATGACGAATGGACAAAAAGAAGTGTCCCAGAATCACTTGGTTACACTGGAAATAATTTATGCTTTTGCCTTCCCCTGTAAAATGATCATTTATGTGGTTAACATTGGAGAAAACATTTTCATTAGTGACAATATTTGATATACATATATATTTTATGAATGTATATAATATTTGTCTAGTTACACATTAACAATACATTCAACAGTACTGTAACTAATGCTGCTATATTCACAGTTACAGATGCTTTACAGTAGTACAACTATCAGCTTTTGTGATTAGGGATGTATCATTTTGAGAAGGTAATTACATTTGCAAACTGTTTTGTTGGTACCAGTAGGTGTGTAATAACCTACAGCAAAACTTGCAACATTCTGAGTGTGTAATTTAAAAAGCACAATATTTAATAAAAATTCTAATTATTTTATAAAAATAATTAAAAAATAAATTTTCATTTCTTGTAATCTGGACTGCAAATCTGTAATTTTACGGTACATGAACAGGAACTAGTTAAACCTAGTTAAATAGTTAAATATGTATTTTAAACGTATCTATAAACAAACAAACAAAAAGTAAGCCATCATACAAATAATTAAATAAAATAAATAAATAGATAAATAAATGAATAAAAATAAATAAATTAATTAATTAAAACTGACAGCATTGTACTCCTTTGTCTTCCATGTATTTCATTAGAAATGTGAATCATATCAAATCCCTATTTAGAGTGGTTTCCTTTAAGTTAACTGCAGATCTACATTTATTTCGCAATAAATCAAGACGAATATACCTAGCAAGTGCTCTGCTTTAGTTTGTGATTTAATACAGTATACAAACTGTTCAAATATTTAATGTCTATTTTTATATTTAGAGCTGTAAAGCATTTCTGATCTTTTATTTTTTGGGGATTATTTATTAGATTTAACGAGTAAATGCTGGATCATTCTGAGTTAGACAAGATTGAGACTGAGTAAGGTTGATTTAGGGTCTAACCAGATACCAAAATACTGGTGTTGTCAGCTAACAAAATACAGAATAGACCATTGTTGCCTCAGTGAGTTTAAGTACCTGTAGTTTCTGGTGAGGTGGCAGTGTCTTTATTTGCCTAATAATTTGGCTTTGCTTTTTGCAGACACATCTGTTTCACACATTCTTACATCCGAAGTAACGACCATGACAGGTACTCATTTATGCACATCTGTGTGATTTTTAAAATTTGTTTTCTGGTTTTGAGTTTCTGTTCTGTATTTTTATTTGCAGTTGGTCGGTCGACGAAAGGAGCAGTTACTCCTCAACCAGTTGTTCCGTCCATCTATCCAGTGTCTCTCCTGGTTCTGGGAGTGCTGCTCTTCCTGGTCTTAGTGCTGCTGGTTGTGCTGCTGTACCAGAACAGACGGCTCAGGAGAGGTAGAGAGATTCAGAGATCATCTACAATCCACTTTCTGTACATTCTCTAAACATCATTAGTCCTTCAATCTGTCATCAGTCTTCTCTTCTACTGAACTGGCTCCATGTTCCTCTCTGTCTCCCTCACAGTGCTCTCTAAGAGGAGGCGTAAGACTCTGACTGAGGCAGTCTATGAGGAGATCGACCAGAGACTCATACGTAAAAGAATGACTCAAATGGGTAAATGACGTGTGAAGCTTCCAATTAGTCAAACATGAGTAAATGAAGTAGCAGCACTGCCCGGGTTGTATATTCTAACATCTTTAAATCATGTTTATCGTACATATATTACACATGTGTGGATGTGAGTGATCATCTTAGGTGTGTAGTCCCCTGCAGCACTTAAATACAATAAACATACAAGTTAGACATTAAATATACATGATCATTATGTTGAAGGTTCTTCAAAACATGATAGGCCAGTTTTGAGGCTTGCTGAAAATGGTAATTGCTTCTGAACATAGATGTATCAAAGCTGTATTTGCTGGCAACAGACTTATAATGAAATTCTGGTATTATAATTATTACTTATAATAATTATGTTTGTGTATGAAGGTTCTGGTGTGCAAAGCACTCTGTCCAGCCCCACTCTCACCCCAATTAAAATTTCTATTACTAGAATTACAATTTAATAATAATAATAATAATAATAATAATAATAATAATGGATGGCAGCAAATACATAAAACTAGAAGCCATAGTTGCTTACATCAGAACCAGGACCAGAACATTACTTGGGAAGACTTCTGAAGTTACTCTTTTCTAGTTTTTATTCCTTTTGGAATAAACAGATGAATTAAAAAGAGTGATGGAGAAATCAGCGTTTTTCCTTTCTTATCTAGAAAAGGCTTTGAATGAGGAAAAGACTGGGTATTATGATGATGTCATCACCAGTGACCTGAAAAGTGGGTGTCTTTAATAAGATCACATCATTGGAAGACTTTATAAAACTGTGTCTGAGCTCTTTTAGAAAAAGTCTGCTACGTGTCTGTTTTAGGTGATGTGGGAACAGAAGACACTTCAGAGAACTATGATGATGTCATCTCTGCTGGACAGACACCGACAGACAGATTTGCAAGCGTGTTCCTGTCTGGTAACTGTGCATTGCAAAGTCATTTAAGCAGCTTTGGTTTGGTTTGTTCAGAATAAAGTAGTATCTGTATAATAACCAACTTGTAGAGAAAGTGATCAGAACATAGAAGGACAGCATATACAGTTGAGCAGTCAGCACTGTCCACTAAACATGTCAAGACGTTTGTTACTGTGACCACCGCACCCTGTCATGAAACAAACACTGTGAAGGTTAGCTCAGAAGCTCACTGATGCTGATGCTGACCTTCATATCTATGCTCATAGAGAACAGAGTGGAGATCTATGATGATGCAATTTCAGCTGGAGAGAATCCACACGCCATAACAGGTTAGTTTAATAGACATTTACTGTGAACACTTCATAAACATGATACAGTTCAGTAATAAAACCACATTTAATGCTCACTGGTTTCTAAATGTATTCATATATATATATACTGTATATACATATATATAGATGCAGTGTACACACCAGAGGACTATGATGATGTCATCACTTCTGGACAGGATTTAGGAGGTGAAACGGGTGAGTCTAACAGAGACTTTAACGAGGTCCTGCTTGCTTCATTACAGTGTCCTGTTAGTTACACACAGATTTGCATCACTGTACAACATCACATACTTGAAGGTATGTGGTATAACTGCAATGACAGTGATGATGTGCATATGGAGTGATATTATACCTGTGTTTAAGAGGTTTGTCACTTAAACAGCGGTTCAATAAACAGAATTTTTGATTATTGTTGTTGTTTTACTTTCAGGCTATAATGAAGCAGTTTCGATGCCTGAGAAAGCCGGATTGACCATCTGACAGAGACCCAAATAGGATTCAAGGAGACTTTGTCACTCGCATCACATGTGATACATGGGGTGGAACGAAATTGTAGTACTCAAGGACCCAGTTACACCCAGATAGCAGCACTTAAATAAATAAAATATACATAAATATATAAAGATATATAAGAAATATAGAGAGAAAGAGCAGCAGGTAGCAGTTAGTACTCGTCTGGAGATGTTATCCGGGCCAGCAGCTTTTCGGGGGTTGATCCTCCTAAGGGTCCTCCTTACTTCTGCTGGTGTCACCCTGAGGAGTACTTCTCCAGGTGTAGGGGTGAGTCGTAGGCTGGGGTGGGTATCAGGGTCCATAATGCGGGCAGAGAATTTGTTGAGAGCCCCGAGCAGGGAGGGGTCTTTGGAGCATTATGCATCTCTGGTTTTATAGTCTGTGATGCACTTAATTCCCCTCCACATGCTCCTTGGATCCTGGGAGAAGAAGTGTCCCTGGATTTTCAGAGCATATGCAGCTTTGGCCCTCTTAACACGTGCGGTCAGCTCTCTTCTAGCCCCCCTGAGTTCCTGTGAGTCGCCGGAAGAAGTCAGTCACAGAAGGTCCAGCTTGTTGTCCAGAGAGCGGACGTTGGACAGAAAGAGATATGGAATCGGGGATCGGCCAGTGTTAGCCTTGAGCCTGGCTAGCACGCCGCCTTGCTTCCCCCTCTTCTGCCCCCGATCGCAACGCTTTCTCTTGCCCTTTATCTGCTGCACTCTGCCCCGCCACGCCGGTGTCCGGAGAAGTTGTAGTAGTGTATCTGCTCAAAAAATTGTGTTTTTAAGCAATACCAAATGTTTTTTGTTGTTTTTTAAATAATAAAATAATTCTTTTGTGTGACAGTACTTGTTGTTTTACGTAAGGAATGTTTAAATGTTATGCCTTAGCTATTTAGACTTAAACACCAAGACAACATGCAGACTCCACACAGTAAGGACACTGGCCAGCCCAGCCTTTAATCAAACCCAGGCCCTTCTTGCTGAAAGGCAACACCACTACCCACTGCACCATGCCACCCTTAACCTACAGCACCTGGTATTACTAGGTGGCTTCCCAAGTACCAATCAGCGAATCCGGCCCAGTCTTCCTTAGCCTCTTCTGAGATCAGACGAGATTGGGTGTTCTCAGAGTGGTAGGGCCATACCCGGGGTCCTTTTCATGTGGAGTGCATGTTCTCTCTGTGTCTCAGTGGGTTTCCTCCCACTGTCCGAAGATATGCCCCAAAGGTGTGTGTTTTTGTAATGTGTAGGCTCTTGAACCTGCCTTTTATCCCGGAAGGATAAAGATGAAAGAATAAAAAAAATCTTAATGAATCTCAAATGAGAATCACGTGCATTAGTAATTTTAGCCTAGTTCATTATTTTACCAGTTTTTTAGTTATATGTTTCTCTAATCTTTATCGTAAATATAATTAAATGAACATAATAATATGCATATATACAGTTGAAACCAAAAGTTTACATACACTATATAAAAAGACACATATGCATTTTTTTCTCACTGTCTGACATGAAATCAGAATAAACTTTTCCCTTTTTAGGTCAGTTAGGATTACCACAATTATTTCTATTTGCTAAATGTTAGAATAATGAGAGAGGAATTTTTTAAGGCAATTTTTATTACTTTCTTCAAGCTCAAAAGTTTAAATACACTAAGATTACTACGCCTTTAAACAGTTTGGGACAGCCCATATGATGATGTCATGTCTTTGCAAGCTACTTATAGGTTTATTGGCAACATCTGAGTTAATTAAAGACACACCTGTGGATGTATTTTAAGGCACACCTGAAACACGCTGCTTCTTTGAGTAACATCATGGGAAAGTCGAAAGAAATCAGCCAAGATATCAGGAAGAGAATTGTGGACTTGCGCAAGTCTGGTTCATCCTTGGGTGCAATTTCCAGATGCCTGAAGGTGCCTCGTTCATCTGTACAAACAATTATACGCAAGTACAAAAAAGATGGTAATGTCCAGCCATCATACCGCTCAGGAAGGAAAAAGGTTCTGTGTCCCAGAGATGAACGTGCTTTGGTTCGAAGTGTGCATATCAACCCAAGAGCAAAAGCAAAAGACCTTGTGAACATGATGGCTGAAGCTGGTAAGAGTGTATCATTATCCACTTTGAAACGAGTTCTGTATTGACATGGCCTGAAAGGCCACTCTGCCAGGAAGAAGCCATTACTCCAAAACGAAACATAAAAAAGCCAGATGAATGTTTGCAAATGCACACAGGGAAAAAGACCTTAATTTTTGGAGACATGTCCTGTGGTCTGACGAAACCAAAATTGAACTGTTTGGCCATAATGACCATCGTTACGTTTGGAGGAAAACGGGGGAAGCTTGCAAACCTAAGAACACCATCCCAACTGTGAAACACGGGGGTGGTAGCATCATGTTGTGGGGTTGTGCATCATGAGGAAAGAACATTATGTGGAAATACTGAAGCAACATCTCAAGACATCAGCCAGGAAGTTAAAGCTTGGGCGCAAATGGATCTTCCAAATGGACAATGACCCAAAGCATACTGCCAAACTGGTTACAAAGTGGCTTAAGGATAACAAAGTTAATGTTTTGGAGTGGCCATCACAAAGCCCTGATCTCAATCCTATTGAAAATTTATGGGCAAAGCCGAAACGGCATGTGCGAGCAAGGCGGCCTACAAACATGGCTCAGTTACACCAGTTCTGCCAGGAGGAATGGGCCAAAATTCCTGCCAACTATTGTGAAAAGCTTGTGGAAGGATATCCAAAACGTTTGACCCAAGTCATACAGTTTAAGGGCAATAGTACCAAATACTAATGAAATGTATTTAAACTTTTGAGCTTGAAGAAAGTAATAAAAATTGCCTTAAAAAAATTCCTCTCTCATTATTCTAACATTTAGCAAATAGAAATAATTGTGGTAATCCTAACTGACCTAAAATGACCTTATTCTGATTTCATGTCAGACAGTGAGAAAAAAATGCATATGTGTCTTTTTATATAGTGTATGTAAACTTTTGGTTTCAACTGTACATATATATATATATATATATATATATATATATATATATATAAGGGAAAGGGGGCCGAGCACACTGACCAGGACCTCAATAAGACCTAAAGACACGCACAAACACCCAGCATTCGTTACAACGTGGCATATAGACCACACATCCTTCACACTCTCTCCATTGTGTGGCGTGTAAGCCCCATGTCATCCTTTCCCACACTGGAGAGAGGGCCAGTTTATAAGAGCATTGTGCCCCACCTTCTAATCCCACACACACCGGGGAGCACATGCCCAACTCTAGACAGAATGACAGCGACTCCACCCCACCCCTGCCACATCATATGTGTATATATATATGTATTTCAAAGGTGAACGTTTAAAAGCATTGCATATCAGTGGTTTTGTAAAGGTGTGTATGTATACAAGTGTGTATAAGTTTACTATGTGGGGAACAGCTGCATTATCAGAACAGAACTTGAATCGTATGCATTTACGACAGGGTCATAGCCCCTGGGAGAATGTTACCATCGGGGTTCTCCAGGTTATAGGTCAGTTGGCATCAATCACTCAATCAATATGTATTTGTATAGAACTTTTTACAACTAATGTTATCTCAAAGCAGCTTCACAGAAAATCAGTTTATATAAAGGAAAAGAAAAGCACAGATGTAGGAAAGGGAAATCGGGTCCAAGTCCCATGAGCAAGCCAGAGGCAACAGGGTGGGCGGGGACAACTTCCCCAGGTTGACAAGTCTATGAACAAGTTTTCTTCGCTTAATTCCTCAGTTCAACCATGCTACCCATCACCACCTCAACTAACACACAGTCTGAGTCGTATCAACGACTGAGAACAGTCTACCATTCAAAACTATCTAGCGGGCTGCGTCCTGTGGCTGATTAAGGACTAGATGACCAACACAAATTCTGCAGCAACAGATCAGCTATAATTTCTGACTTTACATCTACAAGGTGGTCTAGAAGGGACAGTGAGTGGGTACCGTGTTTAAAAGCTCCAGAAGCACTGCTGTGTGCTCACACTAAAACACATTAACACACCACCACGTCAGTGTCACTGAAGTGCTGAGAATGTTACACCACCCATATAATACCTGCTCTATGGTGGTCCTGTGTGGGTCCAGACTATTAAAGGACAGGGTTAAAGTATACAGAGAAACAGATGGACTACAGTATGTAACTGTAGAGCTACAAAGTGCTTCTATATGGTAAGTGGAGCGGTAAAATGGACTGTGAGTGTAGATACAAGGAGGTGGTTTTCATGTCATGGCAGATGTATTTTAACCTATTTCTGAACTGAGGTGGGGGCGGGGGTGACTTATCAATTTCAAGTTCAATAGTTATGTCTGTCTCGGTGCTCTTCAGTGCACTTAATTTTATATCCCAATTCGAACAGTCCTTTGACTTGACCCTCCTGAAAATGACCTTTAACCCCTTTTTAAAACCGTGCTGTTCTCTCTCGTCTGCATTAACAGTGCTCCTCTTTACTGTAGCAGCATGAAGTTAAACTCTGTCCTGTATCTCCATGTTTAGAGCAGTGCAGTAACACTGTATGTGATGTGGTAAATCTGTAAGCTTCTGATAAAGAGCTGTTTGGCAGCTGGAGCTGTTTTTCCTTTGAAGCTTCTGGGTTAGTGGAGGAACAGGAAACCACGTATTAACAGGTGTGTGTAGAGGAGCAGGAGAGAGAGAGAGAGAGCTGGGGATGGGGTAAGAGGTTAGAGAAGAGAGTCAGGATTACAGAAAAGAGTCTTTATTTGTCATTAATAAACATTTACACATTATAGAGAGTATAATACAATATTAGAACTACACTAAAAAGAACTACACAGGTAACTGTAAAATTATTGCAAAAGAGTAAATACACCAAACAAACACAGAGGAAGATAAAACTCTGAACAATGAGCATATACATGCACAAAACGTTTAATGCTCCAGACAAACACAAGTGTGTATGTGTCCATGATCTTCACGTGTCTGGGTGCTCCGCTTTCCTAACACCATCTAAAACTATGCAGTCAGGCTGATTGAAGATGCTAAATTCCCACTAGGTGTGAGCATGTCTGTGTGTCTGCCATGCAGTGGATTGATGGCCTGTCCAGAGTGTTTCCTGCCTTCTGCCAACTGAAAGCTGGGATAGGCTCCAACCCCTCCTGCAACCGAGGAAAATGAGTGAATGTGGAGAGATTTTTGTTGGTCCTCAGTTGTGCATGTGTTTCCACCCACTTTGTAAAATTTAATGGATCAGAAAAAGTTTGGATACAGAAACATTTTTGGATACAGAGGTTAACATTAGTGTTAGGTTTGGCTGTAATACCATTTAGCATGTGTATTTAGTGTGTGTGTGAGATGGTTATCAGTGCAGGTGCAGCATTAGTGCTGTATTACACTGGAGTGTTTCTTCTCTGAACTCAGTCTCCTGTATGTTGCTGTGTTTCTCACCACACTGCTGCGAGCGTCTCTCCTCACACACACTCCTCTAGAGACGGAGGTGGAGTTCTGTTCATCAGCGCTGACGCTCTTTTGATATATATGGAGGGAGAGAAAATGCCTCCTCTGATTTGTCACTGAAAATGTTTGATGGTTTCCTCTTCTCTTTCTAATAAGGTAGTAGTGAGTGTGATTGGCGGCTGTGGGGAGCTTATCTCTCTCTCCCTCTCTCTCTCTCTGTCTCTCTCTCTCTCTCTCAGTATCTTCAGTCTCTCTGGGGTAGAGGAGGTGAAGCTTGTTCTGCTGCTGAGTTGAACGGACTGTGTGCAGGTCAGAGGGAGATGGACGGTTGTGTGGTTCTCATTCTTCTCTCCTCCACAATCACTCTCTCCACAGCTGGTAAGTAATTACAACATACAACACAGTCAATAAATGTAAAAAAAAATGTAATTAATAAATATTTAAATGGGAAATCAGGTTATTACCAACTGTGGTCATTTTAAATGCATTTGGATAATTTGTATACATTCAGGTAATATTACTGTAAACTTTATTTTCCTTGGAATTATATTATTTTAATTCATTTTAAACTACAGTCATGCTCAGGCACAGTATAATAATTCTGGGCATATTGTGAGTACACCTTTACTTGAATATTTACATGTGTTTGTTTTCTTTCTTTCTTTTTCTCTCTGATATATAGAAATTATAAAGCTGTCAGATGGAGGAAGGCGCTGTGCTGGAAGAGTAGATCTGTTTCGTAAAGATGGGTTTGGAACAGTGTGTGATTATTACTGGGATATGAAAAATGCTGCAGTGGTGTGTAGAGAGCTGGGCTGTGGAGAGGCTGTAGATGTACTGAATGATGCTCACTTTGGACCAGGATCAGGAACGACATGGGAGTATGCAAGAACATGTAATGGATCAGAGTCTACAGTGATCCAATGTGCAGGAAGGAAGATAGGATCAGAAAAACCTGTTTGTGATCATTCTAAAGATGTCGGAATGATCTGTTCAGGTAAACTACTGTAACCCTAACTCTGATGTTTAATAAATCTCGTACATTGCTCTCTTAGTCACATTTTTACTTGTTTGTTACATTCATTTTTAACTTATGGAATGTTTAACTTTATAGCATTTGGAAGATTATATACTTTACTGTATACTGTACCTAAATTATTGATTGGAGAGTTCATAATAACAACTGTATTTTATAAACAGTTTGGCAAATTTCTACTTGGCACCAATACATTTGATCAGCCAATAAGTGTGTAGTGTAAGTTTTGCTGCTGACAGGCTAGTGGTGTCCCAGAATGTGAATAGCAGCAAAACTGGTACCACAAATACATGACAAAATCTGTTTGTGAGCAAATTTACTTTGAGTATTTGTTAGCAACAGTAGCCTTTAAACACCCAGGGTTTGTGACATGCGAACACAGTGTAATAGTTGTATAACGAATGTAAAGAGCACAAATAATCCCATGGAGGAAATACATGCAGTGCATAAATGACCTATCGACCACCACCAGCTGACTGTTTCTTCCCCTAGCACCATGAATCTGGCACCAACCTCTCACCTCAGCTTCTTGAGTCATATGTGATGTTGGGGTTCTCCCATTAGAGAGATCCATAACTCATCTTTACCACTATTAACCAGGAAAGGGCATACAAGACAGTGGACAACACAGCTCACGCCTTAGCTGGCTAGGCTCTCTCACTCAGCTTTAACTACTTCCTAGCAGAACCTAACCCCACCCCGAGCTGAGCATAACCGTTCTAATAAACTAAATAACCCAAAATAAGCATGTAAAATTTCTTCTTAAAACAAACAAAGCACAGGTGTTCTGAGTTAAACGCCTTTAGTTATACTTATACATGTGCATTTCATATGAATTTTATAAATAAACTGTCTATATAATATGTGTTTATTCTAGCAGTAAACTTCATTTTGTGACATTTTACTAATTATCATCAATATTATTTATGCATGGCATTATCATGTAGACCTATGAATGAATGTTAACACATTGAAATCAGGTAATAATGTTGTATTCGGTGTTCTCTGTTTTTCTAATGTTAGAAGTCAGGCTGGTTGGTGGATCTCGCTGTTCTGGGAGAGTGGAGGTTCTTCATAGAGAGACCTGGTACACAATGTGTGATGCTGACTTTGACCAGCAGGATGCAGAGGTTGTGTGTCGAGAGCTGGGCTGTGGGCTTCCTGTGGAGGTGCTGGGAGGAGCTGCTTTTGGCAGAGGGGAGGGTCAGGTGTGGTCAGAGGAGCTTCAGTGTAGAGGCAACGAATCTCAGATTCACTCCTGTCCAACATCATCATCACTCAAACACAACTGCTCCCATGATAGAGATGTGGGACTGGTGTGTGCTGGTAAGCACTAAATTTACACATACATGTTATCTCATTTAAATAAACGTGTTCTGCACAGGGAGTCCCAACAGTAAGGAAACACCTCTATTACAGTTTGGCAGATGGTGATCCAATTTTAGTTACAAGCTGTGGGGAGAGTAGGGAAACCTGTTAGCCCATGTCACAAACATGGTGGCCATTTTAAATGAAGCTGAACTTTACAGAGAATCTGGGTCCAAGCCCCCAGTGAGCAAGCCAAGGCTGACAGTCGCAAGGAGAAACTCCCTCAGAGCAAGAGGAAGAAACCTCAAGAGGAACCAAAATTAAAAAGCAGGGGTCATCCTTTTTAGGTCTACAACCTAAAACAAACACAAAAGCAATTTAAGCTTTGAATTTACAGTTATATGCAGAATTTAATAACCGATAACTGTAATAATTCACTGAAGGCAGAAATTAAAACAGAGCTGAAAGTGTGTCAGTCAGTGTGAAAATCAGTCAGAGTCACAAGTTAAACCAGAGACCACTGTAAGTAAGTTATTACTGAAAACCTAGAATATAAATTATTGCTGCTAGAATCCTGTGGTGATAATCTAATATTAGGAATATTAGAAGTGTTCAGTGTTTTGTGAGGCAGAGGAAGAAATGTCTGTAATTAAATAGCAGGGTCATACGAGTCAGTGGGATTCAGGAAAGACTTCCACATAGTAGTTCTGTCCCAGACCGCATAGGATGGGCAGTAGTGCAGCTCAGGCAAAGAAACATGCATACAGTTAGTTCTGTTAGAAGAACTGGTAACAGTACTAATACATGTAGTAATAACTACATGACAACAACCATATACTCCAAGATCTGCACCTTTTATCTAACAGGGAAACTATTCACTAAAAGCTTCACTAAACAAGTAGGTTTTAGCCTAGACTTGAAGATAGAGGCTGTATTTGGGTCCAGAACATTGACTAGCAAATTATTCCAAAGCTGGGGGGTTTTGTGTGAAAAGACTCTGCCCCTGATATAACTCTATTAATTCTAGGTCCTAATACTGAGCCTGCACCTTGTGATCATAGTACACATGTCGGTTCATAATACAAGTTCACTGGTGCTGAGTAGCGAGGCTGTTTAGAGCTTTAAATGTCAGAAGAAAAATATTATACTTTTTTACTGCCAATTAATGTAAATTGTGCTGTTATGACCAGATTTTCTAGTTCTTGTAAGAATGAATTTAGACATATGTGATGCTCTACAATGCCTCACTCATAAAGTGAAAAAACTGTCTCAAGCAGTTTATGACTGAGCTGTTCTTTGCCAAATATCAGCAAAGATTGAAACTCAAAAGTCAGGTTAGGATCTAGTTCTCAAACTTTCCAGCATGTTACTGGACAAGGGTCACCATGTTTGTGGAGTACATGTGAGCAAATACCAATCCCATAAAATAATAATTGAATTAATTACCAATGTTTCTCCACTTTTGAGACAAGAGTTCCTCTCTGCATTCATAACCAGGAGTGTTAAATTGGAACCACACTGAAGTTTTGGTGTAATAATAATTTTCTGGCAGTTTCACATCACTTTGTTGTTCTAAGTAAGAGCTGGATTTGGTTTCGAGGTATGTATAGAAAACATCTGTGCAGTTTAATTCATGAGTTTCAGTTTCATATTTTATCCAGTCTGTGCAATTGGTTTAGTTAAACATGCAGTGTAGTCTACATCCGGTTCAGCAGACTTTGGAAGACATTGTACAATTGTACTATACCACACATAGCAAAGCCCCTTTTTCCCACCACCACATTAACCTGCCACTCTGTCAAAACTCCCTGCCATCCTTTTGCCATCGCTAATAATTTTTTATATAGACATTACATCATCCTTTTCCAGGACGGTGGACATTCCAAAACCCCTGCTTTGGTGAGACTATTTTACACTGTAGAGGGTGAAATTTCTGACTTTTTAAAATGTAATTAATTAATTAATTTTTTTTGTTATTGCATTTTTGGCATGGTGGTGAGCTACAACCCATTCTCATTCATCGAGGACTTTTATTGATGTTCTTTTCAAACCCAAGCATGACTGCATCAGCAGTATAAGATATTTTTAAAACATTCTCTAGTCTTCAGTTGTTCATATCCCATCAGTTCCCAAATAAGAGTATACTTACTAAAACCTACGAAGTTAATATAAAACATTACATATCTGCATACTGTTTCTGTTAAAACATACATGATGACACAGTTAGGAGCAAATTGTATGTTTCTGTCCTATTGCTCTCTCTCATGTACAGACAGTGTGAGGTTGGTGGATGGTGGCAGTCGCTGTGCTGGGAGAGTGGAGGTTCTTCATAGAGGACAGTGGGGAACAGTGTGTGGTGATAACTGGGATATGGGTGATGCTGCAGTGGTGTGTAGAGAGCTGGGTTGTGGAGAGGCTGTAGATGCACTGAGTGATGCTCACTTTGGACCAGGATCAGGACCAATCTGGATGGATGATGTGGACTGTACTGGATCAGAGTCTACACTGAAGCACTGTAGATCAAGAGGATGGGGAAAACATAACTGTGATCATTCTAAAGATGTAGGAGTCGTCTGTTTAGGTCTGTGAATATATCTTCATATAACTTCATATTAGACCCAGTATATACTTTGACGTGCTACTTTAAGCTTATATTCTTAATATTAGGCTTTTTAACATTTTTACATTTTGAAATGAACTGCATTTTAATTTAAGTAAATCTTACTGTCACTTTCTCCAATACATAAACAGGTGTTACTGTTGTCTGTATATTTTAGGGGTCAGACTCGTTGGTGGTTCTCACTGCTCTGGGAGAGTGGAGGTGCTTCATGGAGAGACCTGGTACACGGTGTGTGATGCTGACTTTGACCAGCAGGATGCAGAGGTTGTGTGTCGAGAGCTGGGCTGTGGGCTTCCTGTGGAGGTGCTGGGAGCAGCTGCTTTTGGCAGAGGGGAGGTTCAGGTGTGGTCAGAGGAGCTTCAGTGTAGAGGCAACGAATCTCAGATTCACTCCTGTCCAACATCACTTTCACTCAAACCCAACTGCTCACACGACAGTGATGTGGGTCTGGTGTGTGCTGGTAAGCAATACATCTTGAGTTGCTCTTTAATTCCTCTGATCTATGTTTAAAATGTGTTCATCTATATAAATATATGTGCATCTTTTACCACCTTTTGTGTTGTTCCTTTTCTTGATCTCATGGACAGCCATTGTGCATCTGGTGAAAGTGCTGGTCCATCTCTCGCTCTGTCCTCCTGTAGTTTCTTTTCTTGCTTGCACAGAAGGATGGAGTCAGGAGACTCTCTGCCCCTACTCTCTGTCGAACCTTAGTCCTACACAGCCCAACTCAGTCTAAAGAGAGAGCCTTGTCACACAGGTTTTATACACTGTTTAACCACCCCCTAAAAATATACAAGAGGGTGTGATCTTATTTAGGACCAACAAATGGTCTCCAAGTGGTGTTTGACCTATGACCTGTAAAACCCCGAGAACAACAATATCCCAAGGACTCCGTCCTGTACAGTTCTATTCTGGTGATGCAGTTGTTAACCACATGCTAAATGTATACACACTAATACAAAATGCACTGATTATCCAACACTCCTCTTTCAACATGCCTTTATCTCTCTCTCTGTCTCTCTCTCTCTGTCTCTCTCTCTCTCTCTCTCTCTCTCTCTCTCTCTCTCTCTCTCTCTCTCTCTCTCTCTCTCTCTCTCTCACTCTCTCTCTCTCTCTCTCTGTCTCTCTTGTACAGACAGTGTGAGGTTGGTGGATGGTGGGAGTCGCTGTGCTGGGAGAGTGGAGGTTCTTCATAGGGGACAGTGGGGAACAGTGTGTGGTGATAACTGGGATATGGGTGATGCTGCAGTGGTGTGTAGAGAGCTGGGCTGTGGAGAGGCTGTAGATGCACTGAGTGATGCTCACTTTGGACCAGGATCAGGACCAATCTGGATGGATGATGTGGGCTGTAGTGGATCAGAGTCTACACTGAAGAAATGCCAGTCAGCACTATGGGGTAAACATGCCTGTAACCATTCTAAAGATGCTGGAGTCATCTGCTCAGGTAAGTATAACATAAAAATCCATTAGTCTAGTATTTTGATCACCATTGATTCACTGTTTAGACATTGATCACTATAATGGGAAAAAAAAAACAGAAAATATAAACATTCAGGCAAAAGAAACAGAAGCAGTGTGTGATCAATAGGGGTAGTATAGAACAAAATACTATTGGTATTCAGAATACAGAAATTAAGCATCTGTATTCAGCCCATGTTATATTTTGTAAAGACAATACTCTTTAAGAAACACCAATCCTCCATTTTTTACTTTATATACCCATTTACAAAATGTTGTTATTAGGATTTGATCAATTCATGAGATGGTACTGTGTGTGTGTGTGAGATCACAGGAGTATTATTATTATTATTATTATATTTATTTATTTATTTATTTTGATAAATTAACATTTGAAGTAAGTACATTTTAAAAGTATGCTAATAGTTGAATTGCAGAACCAAAACTGCTAGCCTGTAAAATTCTAGTTCAATTCTCTTGGTATATGCCTCTGTCAGGTTAACTCAGTGTACACCCCCTCAGGACACTTCTTGTGCCGGCCACTAGAGGTCAAACTCACTTGAGTTCTAATGACTTTTGCTCCTGCCCCCATTCACCTGACCCCCTCCTGTGCCTGCCCCCTCTCACCTGCTCCATATTCCAGCTTATCCCTCCCTTTAGAAAGCCTTCTCTTTCCCTAGGTTTTTGTGGAGCATTAATCACAGGACTGTTGACTGTCTTACTAGTCCCTGTCTTATCATTCTCAGTTGCTGTAAGCCTTCTAATACCTTTGATAATCTTTGTGTTTCTTTTTGTCATATTGAATAACCTTCTGGGCTTTTTAAATATTTTTCTGGACTTTGTGATTTCCGCTGTGCTTTTTGACAACTTCTTTGTACTTTTGGATTTTTTATGGCTCACATTTCGTTTTTTTAATATTTTTGTTAAATAAATCCTACCTAATGGAGTCCTTCTCTGTGTCTGAGCTCCCCATGTTACAACCACACATGCAGAAGCCTACTTATGAATGGCTCATCTGGCCAGATCACATTTTACTGTAGACAAGTTTTTTACAACACTGACCTCTCAGTTATGCCAGTTTGTGTTTTTTTTTATTAAGGGGTTTAAACATCCTAACTCTACTACCACTCCTCTCACTGACACACTCTGATCACATCCTGCATTCACCTGAAAAACAATTTTCCTTACACAATGCACCAAGATCCAGCATCACAATCACTGAATGTGTGCATTTAACCCCAATAGCCAATCCTATTTTCTGATGCTGCTCTAATAAATCTAAATCTAAATAAATCTGGACCAGCATTTTCACACATTGCACAGAGCATAGTAAGATTTTAATTATATAACTAGACCATTAAATACAACCGCCTGGAAGCATCTTTACTCGTCATGCTACTCCGGTCAGTAATTTGGAGCTTTTGTTTAATTTGATATTTGTCTGTATATATCACAGTGTTTATAAATGCTTTTCATTTGTGTAGGTTTACCCATCTAATAATTTAATCTCAATAGTTTTATATTAATCATCATTAATCATTAATGATCACAGTTAAGTATTATTAATCATTTCAGGAGTCAGGCTGATTGGTGGATCTCGCTGTTCTGGGAGAGTGGAGGTTCTTCAAGGAAAGACCTGGTACACGGTGTGTGATGCTGACTTTGACCAGCAGGATGCAGAGGTTGTGTGTCGAGAGCTGGGCTGTGGGCTTCCTGTGGAGGTGCTGGTAGGAGGTGCTTTTGGCAGAGGGGAGGGTCAGGTGTGGTCAGAGGAGCTACAGTGTAGAGGCAACGAATCTCAGATTCACTCCTGTCCAACATCACCTTCACTCAAACACAACTGCTCCCATGATAATGACACAGGACTAGTTTGTACTGGTAAGAACTACATTCACATTTCTTGTTACTGCAGTAAAAAGATTTATTTATACAATTTATTTTAGAATATTGAGCCTATACAGAGGATTTAGAAAGGTGTTCAGATTCTTTGCTTTTTCCTACACATAAGTTTTTAGAGAATTACAGTTTACAAATTATCTTTTGGAGCTCTTTTACTGTTACAGTTAAGCTCTTTCTTACCTCCTTGCTCATTTTAAAATGATTGAGGCCACTCTGGTTCTGGGAAAACGGAAAACCTGTGTTTTACATATTGTTTAATTCATTTTCAATTTACCTTTATTGGCATGTGTGTGTGACTCTCCAAACTATGACCCATTCCTTTAAATAGAAACAGGTGGACTAACTGAGTTCCAGACATTTCAAGGAAAATAAAGAGACTTTAATTGGTGATCCTAAATACATTTTTAAAACATTAAGCGTATGCTGAAGTGTAAAAATGGCAGTTACATTAATTCAAAATGAAATTC
Organism: Prochilodus magdalenae; assembly: GCA_024036415.1. Lineage (NCBI taxonomy): Eukaryota > Metazoa > Chordata > Actinopteri > Characiformes > Prochilodontidae > Prochilodus > Prochilodus magdalenae. Next base: position 124,052 of record JAMWET010007600.1, on the reverse strand, counting down.
AAAACACACCAAGTGTGAAAAAATTGAAGGGGTCAGATTTTTTCTAGATCCATTGAATGTCCATTTCTCACCTACTTTCCTCCTCTATTTGGTTTATCTTGGCCTCATTTAAAGTTGTTGTCATTGCATTAAAAATTTTTCTCTCACACAGATCGTGTGAGGTTGGTGGATGGTGGGAGTCGCTGTGCTGGGAGAGTGGAGGTTCTTCATAGAGGACAGTGGGGAACAGTGTGTGGTGATAACTGGGATATGAGAGATGCTGCAGTGGTGTGTAGAGAGCTGGGGTGTGGAGAAGCTGTAGATGCTCTGAGTGATGCTCACTTTGGACCAGGATCAGGACCAATCTGGATGAATGATGTGCAGTGTAGTGGATCAGAGTCTACACTAAAGAACTGTACATCATCAGATTCAAGTAAACATAACTGTGATCACTCCAAAGATGCTGGAGTCATCTGCTCAGGTAATCTATACTTAACATCAGAAAGATTTAAAGGGATTTTTCATTCACACCCTTCTGTTTTTAATTTTTGCTTCATTAGCAATACATGCTTTTCTGAAATACTGATTTGTCTGACCACAGTACACACTTCCACTGCCCAGGACTGCTTCTCTTACCTACTGTCTGACTACCCAAGTCAAGGCAAATGTCAGTGACACTGCATGTCTTTTTGAATTTTCCAAACTGTTCGAACAGTTTTTGGTTTGGTGTTATAATTTATGTACGACTAAAGATTTCATATTGGATTTAATTACTGTCTTCATTTATCATTTAATCATTTAGTATAAGTTCACTGAACAGTTATGAAAATATTTACTGTAGGAGAACGACAGAGAAGATAGACTGATCCTGTCTGTGCAGTATATTTAACTCTCACAGATGAGCATCTGAATCAATACATTAGAAACTTGACATTATTTGCCTGTATTTAATTTCAAACTTCTATCCAGGCAGAGCACATGCCGTACCTTGACTGTTTTTCTACACTCTGCTCTGATTGACTTCGTTTAAAGTACTTATTAAGTACACCTCTGATCTTCTCATAATACACTATTGAATGGACAGACAATTCATTTAGCCAGGATGTGGAATGTGTAGAAGTATTTCAGTAGCACATTTAAGTATAGCCAGCCTAAACGGAAATACGGAACAAATCACGTCCAGTATTGGTTTAATACGGGACGCAACATTTAATTGCCAAGTAAAGGGCGATTCTGTATTTTACGGGATGGGTGGCAACCTAATGATGGATTTAACAAAAAACTGCAAGCTGCACACAGACAAGTACACTGAATGAGTTCTTGTAAAGCTTGAAGTTTATGGCCATGCTCCTCAAAATGAAAAGGAGCAGGAAGTGTATTGAGGGGCTGCTAGCTCTGCTGTAGATGTAACAGTAGCCTTTCTTGTCTTGCCAAGGATTAGATCACTGCATAGTGAAACAAACAAGACACACAACACTCTGCCAACAAGAGGAGAGCAGAGAGTAATAGCTTTTCCAAGTGTAGATACTTTAACAAACTGCAGTTCTTTTTATTACTACGTAATAATTAATTTATTATCTTTATTTTTCATTTTATTCCAGAAGTCAGGCTGGTTGGTGGTTCTCACTGTTCTGGGAGAGTGGAGGTTCTTCACGGAGAGACCTGGTACACAGTGTGTGATGCTGACTTTGACCAGCAGGATGCAGAGGTTGTGTGTCGAGAGCTGGGCTGTGGGCTTCCTGTGGAGGTGCTGGGAGGAGCTGCTTTTGGCAGAGGGGAGGGTCAGGTGTGGTCAGAGGAGCTTCAGTGTAGAGGCAACGAATCTCAGATTCACTCCTGTCCAACATCATCTTCACAGAACTGCACTCATGACAGTGACGTGGGTCTGGTGTGCGCTGGTAAGTGTTTATTATTTATGCAGTTAGAGTTTACATCACATTTTAAGAGTAAAAAAACATATTTTTTGACCAGATAAATATATGCTTCATTTTTGCTTTGGTCTTTCCATATATTTATTCTTCTCTCTTTGTCTGTTTATATATCTGTTGCTCACAGACAGTGTGAGGATGGTGGACGGGGGTAGTCGCTGTGCTGGGAGAGTGGAGGTTCTTCATAGAGGAGAGTGGGGGACAGTATGTGTTGCTGGTGCAAATGCAGTAGCAGCAGTAGTGGTGTGTAGACAATTGGACTGTGGGGAGGTACTGGATATTGATGTTACTGTAGGAGGATCTGGACAGATCTGGATGAGCTATATGGACTGCAGTGGATCAGAGTCTACACTTAAACACTGTGGATCACTGGGATGGGGCAAACACAGCTGTATTCATCGCATGGATGCAGAAGTCACCTGTTCAGGTGTGTTTCATTAATCTTAATAGAGATTCTTGCTGACATTTAGAGTAAGAGTGTACAGTCATTGTACAGTCAATGTAAAGTTCCTGTTAAAAACCTAAGTAGACTTATTTAATCAATGTGATTACCAATATTGCATTACTGAGCTCTTTTCGGGGGGGGCGGGGGGGTGATCAAATGGAGCAGTCTCCTCAGTAATAGACATCTTCATGTGATAACTTGTGAGTTGCAACTGAAAGAAAAAGTAATATGAACCCCTTGGAATGACCAGGATTTTTGCATTGATTGACTGATTGTTATCCAAGTCAAAATTATATCTAATAACACACATATAGCTGTACTTTTCGTGTATTTTACTGGGCACATTAAGTGAACCTCTAAATTTAATAACATGTAAATCCCCTCATAGCAGCTATCACCTCCACCAAACATTTGCTGTAGCTCCATTCCACCCTGTAAATGTGTTTCAGTTCAATATTGCTGGGACGCCTAGCTTCCACAGTTCTATTCAGGTCATATCTTGGCAGCTTGATAGTCATTGTCTTGTTGCATCACCCAACATCTCTTCAGCTGAAAGTCATGATCTGCTGTTCTTACATTCCTCTAGACTCAAAAAATTCTCATTTGTATTTAGACTTATGCCACAAGCGTGCTTAGGTTGTGTGGTGCATTGTGACTATTGAGTTTACCCCTGCAAAGCTCTTATCTCTCTGAGGTTACCACATTTTTCTTATGTTTCCAGGCAGGAGCTTTTTATCTTCCCTTTAGGACACACCCACATGAGATAAAAAAATAAAATACTAAATAAAAAATCATATACAACGGCCTTTACAAAATGATTCAAATAAACATTTTAGACTTTTCATATTTCAGATTTGTTTATTTAAAAGTCTGTTTACAAAACACAATATTTTATTTAATTTATTCTATTTGATTTATTATGACTTTTAAAATAATTCACGCATTATTACATTCATGTAATATTGAACAAAATGAGAGGGGTTGAGGTCAGGCCTCTGTACAGTCTTGCATGCAGCTGCTTGACCATGTAAAACCATGCCATGAAACCTGCTGCACACAGTTGTTGTTGTTGTTGTTGTTTTTATGTTATTTATGTCCCCGAGACCCCACAACCCCACTCTGCAGCTTTTCATTAACTTGTTGTGGGTCCAAAAAGCTTTAAATAATACCACTCAAATTTGATTGTAGCAAATCTAGGAGGAAAGAGATTTTACCAGCCGTGGCATCCTTTTACAGTACTATGCTGAGCTCTTTAGAACAACCCATTATTTCACAAATGTTCGTAAAGGAAGGATGCATGACTAGCTGCCTAATTTAGGGAAACTAGAGTTTATGGTTTATGACTGTATGGTTGTTTCATGGCTGTTGAATGTCATTGTTTCTGGGGTGGAGATTGTTTTGGTCTTTAAATGGCTGTGGAAAAGATCTGGCCTGAGAATATTACTTTAGGAAACCTTGGGGGAAAGCACAGTCTGGGTACCATCTGGTACAACAGCCAGTGAGTTGTGGTCAGGCACTCACAAGGGAATTCCAAAGTATAGCTATTGCTGTGAAAGCCACCTAAATTTCCTTTGTCTGTTTGGCAAATGAAATGAATTCCTATTCAGAATCTTGATATTAACCATAATATTAATGTTAACAAAAAATGGTGAAAAATACTACATTTTTCTTTAAATTATCTTATATGAAAACAGTCATTTCTAAGAAACTGTCTATGTAAATGTTTTACAATTTATAGATATTTAAAGGGTATATTCCACACAGGTCACAGAAAGTCCAAACTTACTGATGGTTTTCACCGGTGCTCTGGGAGGGTGGAGGTGCTTCATGGAAAGACCTGGTACACGGTGTGTGATGCTGACTTTGACCAGCAGGATGCAGAGGTTGTTTGTCGAGAGCTGGGCTGTGGGCTTCCTGTGGAGGTGCTGGGAGGAGCTGCTTTTGGCCCAGGGGAGGGTCAGGTGTGGTCAAAGGAGCTTCAGTGTAGAGGGGAAGAATCTGATATTTCTCTTTGTCCAATATCATCTTCCCTCAGTCTCAACTGCACTCATGACAGGGATACAGCTCTAATATGTTCTGGTTAAGTATAATGTTACAGCTTACGGATATTTGATATTACTTACTTGCTTCACATTATACAAAAAGCATTGTATGTACATGGGTTTCTGTTTACCTGCTGTTTAAATAAACTATTTGTGCTTGCAGGTCACACAAAGGCTCGACTGGTGAACAGCTCTGACTCCTGTTCTGGTCGAGTGGAGCTCCAGTACCTCAGTGAGTGGGGCACAGTGTGTGATGTAAGCTGGGATATGAGAGCTGCCAGTGTCCTCTGTGGTCAGCTGAAGTGTGGGAGTGCTGTGGCTGTGGTGGGGTCAGACTGGTTTGGGGAGGGGAGTGGCCAGATCTGGGCTGATGTGTTTGATTGTCAGGGGAACGAAACACACCTGTCACACTGTCCCATTTCATCATGGAGTCGAACTGCATGCTCTCATCACCAGGATGCTGGAGTCATCTGCAGTGGTGAGTTCTTCCACTATGGGTTATATTCAGGGTTGGAAATTTTAGTCAACTTTAGTCACACTAAAGGGCCAGTTGTGGACAATAAAGCAATAATGCAGTTGCATCAGACACACCCACTGTATAAAATCAAAACAAAGTGAGAGCTGTAGCCTGATTGGTGGACTCACTTCACACTTTTTTTGTTTGGACAGTTTTTCTGCTTACAAACACCAACACACTACTTACAGTACACTAACACATTACACTCACTGAGTTACTGTACACCATCACACTACTTACAGTACACTAACACCTTACACTTACTGAGTTACTGTACACATCACACTACTTACAGTACACTAACACATTACACTTACTGAGTTACTGTACACCAACACACTACTTACAGTACACTAACACATTACACTTACTGAGTTACTGTACACATCACGCTACTTACAGTACACTAACACATTACACTTACTGAGTTACTGTACACCAACACACTACTTACAGCACACTAACGCATTACACTCACTGAGTTACTGTACACCATCACACTACTTACAGTACACTACCACATTACACTTACTGAGTTACTGTACACCAACACGCTACTTACAGTACACTAACGCATTACACTCACTGAGTTACTGTACACCATCACACTACTTACAGTTACACCATCACACTACTTACAGTACACTAACACATTACACTTACTGAGTTACTGTACACCAACACGCTACTTACAGTACACTACCACATTACACTTACTGAGTTACTGTACACCAACACGCTACTTACAGTACACTACCACATTACACTTACTGAGTTACTGTACACCAACAGGCTACTTACAGTACACTAACACATTACACTTACTGAGTTACTGTACACCAACACGCCACTTACAGTACACTACCACATTACACTTACTGAGTTACTGTACACCAACACGCTACTTACAGTACACTAACACATTACACTTACTGAGTTACAGTACACCGACACACTACTTACAGTACACTAACACATTACACTTACTGAGTTACTGTACACCTACACGCTACTTACAGTACACTAACACATTACACTAACTGAGTTACTGTACACCAACACACCACTTACAGTACACTAACACATTACACTTACTGAGTTACTGTACACCAACACACTACTTACAGTACACTAACACATTACACTAACTGAGTTACTGTACACCTACACTCTAAAGGTTTTACAAAAATTCACAACAAAGTTTACACCTCTGAGGTTGCCAGAAATATCCCTGTAAACTTAACAGCATGATTGATGAGTGAAATATGTTGTCATCTGGAAGTGAGATTCACAGTTATATAAATATTATAAATGGCAATAAATATGAGAAATTAAAAAATCTAAATATAGTAGTAATCTAATTGATGATTAGTTACTGAGAAAGATCCATTTTAAGAAATTAAGGATATTAACAGTAAAATTGCTATGGTAATATCCGCATGATGGGTATGGCATGCAATATGTCGATAAGACCATCCAACTTCCCGTAGCCCTGCGATGTGACCCCTCTCATCCAACACAACAGCACAAATCAGAGCAGAAAGTATGCGGAGCAGGACGTGCGGCAGAGTGTGAAACTTGAATCATGTCTCACAATGTCAAACCTACCCACCAAGGTTCATTCCTGTTGTTCAAGTCCTTCTGGTTGCAACTTTTTTTTCTGATGAGTGTATTTACTTTTTGCAATTATTCAGTTTATACTATAAAGGCCAGAGGTGGGAGTAAGTCATAAACAAGTCCATCTCACATTAATTATTATTTAAAATGCCTAAAATTAAAATCAGGTTCCCCACCATCAGCTGCTAAGGGTTTGAGAGGGTTCTGGAGGAGCTGGTCTTGTTTAAACCTGAGTGATTTTGTCGTAGTCAGATCCAGGAAGTTCTCTGGCCTTCAGAAATAAGATTGGAGGTACATGAGTCTGGGAAGGGGATGTAAAACAACTAGAACCAAGCTAGTTCACCCCATAAACAGTTCAGTGCAGTCATGGAGCCATGCCAGGTTTTATGCAATTGCAACTGGAATCACTCAATCATGTTTCAACAAAAAACTCTAAAAATGCAAATATGTAAAAAAAAATCAGGTCATTTTGAGTCATCTACCTCAAGTCTAAGTCAAGTCTCAAGTCACGAACACCACGTCAAACTCAAGTTCAGTCTTTTATCAGTGTTAGTCAGACAAGTCTCAGAACCTCGAATTTGAGTCAAGACATGTGAATCGAGCCCCCCAACTCCGATAAGGACTCTTGTGAAAACAGAGTTAGCCGTTTCGTTTGTCAGTGCAACATGAAGAACTTGTCAGGATGAGCTTAAATCGAGAGGGATGCAGAGCTCAGCTAAGCTAGAGCTAACTGTAAGCTGTGTTCTCTGTGGCTGTGACCAATACAACCTGTAATAAAGCATAATAGGTTGTATATAAGCTGTGTGCCTTTACCAGCTGTGACTGATACAGTATTATATAGTTTTTTATGTGTAGATATGTATAAAACTTTTTGATTTCATTTCTGATCTTGTCTGACTGCCTTAAAGTCCACCTACATGTGGTCATGTCCTGTACCTACATTCTGTCCAGCATTCTGATGTCTGATTATCAGTTTGCTCAATTTCTGTGTTTTTTCAAGGTTCCTCTCTAGCCTTACATGAGGGGCGAGTGCGATTGTCTGGAGGGATGGAATGTAAGGGGGAGGTGGAGGTGTACTTCAGGCAGGACTGGAGGAGAGTTCTGCTGGACTCCTGGAGTGAGTCTGTGGCCTCTGTGGTCTGCAGACAGCTGGGCTGTGGCTCTGTGTTCAGCTTCTCCAGCTCCTCTCCATCCAGTACTGAACACAGCCACATGTGTGTGAAGGGTTTTAACTGTTCTGGGAGTGAAGCTCATCTGGGGAACTGCAGCAGCGCACAAGCAGTCAACTGCAGCTCCAGAGAACAGCTGTACATCATCTGCTCATCTGGTGAGTATGATCGGGCAGTGCCTGAACTCATGGCGAGTTTTAGACTCTTGTACTTGCTGGGAAACTATTATCTGATGGAACACTAAAAACGGTTGTAAATCGATCTGCACAACAGCGTCTGCTTAATGCCTTAAATGTAAATGCATAGATAAATATATAGAAAAAAAAAGATAGATAGATAGATGGATGGATGGATGGATGGATGGATGGATGGATGGATGGATGGATGGATGGATAGATAGATAGATAGATAGATAGATAGATAGATAGATAGATAGATAGATAGATAGATAGATAGATAGATAGATAGATAGATAGATCACTTTATTAAGCCCAGAGGGAAAGTCATGAATTGCAGCAGCTTGTGAAACTCAAACAAACAAAAAAATAAATCTAGCTCCACCAACCAAACTAAGATTGGATTGTTATGTGCATTAACATATGAACTGCTTCTCTTTACATTTACGGCATTTAGCAGATGCTTTTATCCAGGGTGACTTACAACCGTGTTTATTGTTCCATCAGATAATAGTTTTCCCAGGAGGTACAAGTACAAGAGTCTAAACTCACCATGAGGAGAGTGCTAATACCTAGAGAGAACAATATACAGACGTTAATAAGCATAGATGGATAGCAGCCCAAATACAGTGAGGAACAATAATACAGTTATAAAATATGAACCTCCCTGTTAGCCTAGCAGCATACAAATAGTTACAACCAGATGGGGCTGCCTCATTAAGATGCATAAATTCACCTGGTATGCAGATTATTATTATTACTGGTATGCAGGTATTGTCTGAGGTCATTTAGAATTGTAACATTATCAGTAAGAGAATGATAATTAAGCAGGCCTAAGTTAAGGTGGCAGGGAGAGGCTGAGGATTGTGGCTAGTCAGCAGCTCGTAGGACTACACCCAAAACACCAGCATCACGATTGAATTTGGAAAAGCACTTCCTACAGCCACAGACATCAGTCCAAATAATGGGGATGACTTCCCAAATCTTAACTAGGTATCATGCTTGAACTTGGGATTCATGCTCATGAAGTCTATTTCTCTCTATGTGGTGTATGTTTGTGTAATTTCAGCTCACAGCTCCATCAGGCTGGTTGGTTCTGGAGGAGACTGTGCAGGAAGGCTGGAGGTTTTCCACAGCGGTTCATGGGGGACAGTGTGTGATGATTTGTGGGATATTAAGGATGCACAGGTGGTCTGCAGACAGCTGCAGTGTGGAGTGGCCCTCAGTGCCCCAGTACCAGCTCAGTTCGGACCTGGAACTGGACCCATATGGCTGAATGAGGTGGAGTGTGAGGGGGACGAGACGTCTCTGTGGAACTGTAGATTCCAACTGTGTGGAGAGGACGAATGTGGACACAAGGAGGATGTAGGAGTCGTGTGCTCAGGTACAGTGATGACTAACATTTAAAATATGCATATACAGACAAATTATATATTTATTGTTTTTCGAGTCGTTAAAGAAAATGTTTTGAGGTAATGCTAAAATGCATTTGTGTCAAATATAATCAAATCCATAATTATTTAATAATAATTTTTGCTCATCATGTCATCATCGATCAACACTATGTTAATTCTATTATATGTAATAATGAATAAAGATGTAACATTAAGTGTTCTTCTCCCACCAGAGTATAAAGAGATCAGACTCACTGAGGGCTGTGAGGGGAATCTGGAGGTGTTCTACAATGGGACCTGGGGTAACGTGTGTGCTAATGATATGACTGAAGAAACAGTAAGTCTGGTCTGTCAGGAGCTGAACTGTGGAAGATCTGGCAGTGAGGGCCAATCCAAAGCAAGAGTGGGATCAGCTCCTAACTGGCTGGATAATCTGAAATGTAGGAAACATGACTCCACTGTGTGGCAGTGTCCATCTTCCCCCTGGGGACAGAACAGCTGTGATAATCGTGATGAAGTGGCTCGCATCACCTGCTCAGGTCAGTTTCTCTCCAGTACACTGTTTCTCAATCCTGGTTATGAAGGTTCACCATCCTGCTCATTTTCATGCTGTTTTTTTGTCATGGAGAAGAAGATGCAGGGCAGTAAGCCTCCAGCATCAGGATATAGAGTCACTCCTGTAATAGATCTAATGGATATTACACAACGTAGACATATGTCTGCCTAAAAGTAGACATAAAGTTACAGAATTCATGAAGCTCTGGGAACTGTGATGTTGGTAGAGAATCTAAACGAGTTAATGTCTCTTAAAGTTGCATTTGTTTACAAAGCAGATCAATACTAACATACTTCTGTTCAACAGGAGAGAAGAACCATCCTGTGCTGGAGAACCCTCTGAAATGCTCCTCATCTACTAACCAGAGACAATGCTCAAGTAAGGACTCTTAGACACTGAGTTCAGTCGCTGAGAATGTTGGTCTGTTGCTGCAGTCCAAGGCTCGGTGCACATCAGCACTTACACTTTTGTAACTGTTAGGTAAATCTCAGCCATGCCTTAAATTTCTGACCCTGACAATAAGAACACAACCCACTGGGTTTTACTGTAGTGTTGCAGTTCTGAGACTTTCTGGAGGTTTTTAAGGCGGACTTTGTGACAGATTTCATGATGGGTATTTTATTGTTTGATATCTTCTCTTTTATTCTTTAAGTAAAGCATTAAGATAAACATAAGGAGAAACTTCTATGAGTAGCCATGTATAAACTTTTGACTAGTACTGTACGCATATAACTTTGTCCTACGGTGAGTTTCAATCAGGTTGTTGGAGCCTGTAAAAATCAACATTTTCTACAGTAGTTCATAATTTTCACTGTATCTCATGTGATGTGTGTGATGTAGATCACCTGCCTCTCAGGCTGAGTGGAGGAGATGGAAGCTGCTCTGGGAGGCTGGAGGTGTATCTTAATGCTGTGTGGGGTTCTGTCTGTGATGATCTGTGGGACATCAGGGATGCTCAGGTGGTCTGCAGGCAGCTGGGCTGTGGTCCGGCACTGAGTGCTGATGGGAGTTCTGTGTTTGGTGCTGGTTCAGGGCCTGTCTGGCTGAACAGAGTGAAGTGTAGAGGGAATGAGATTCACCTGTGGGACTGTCCTCATTCCCTGAAGAACCACACTGACTGCTCCCAGAGGCAGCATGCTGGAGTCACCTGTACAGGTCAGAGGAGTCTGTTACCTTTCAGCATTATAGACCTAATCTCGTTTTCTTGTGGTGGTGACTGCTGTCAAGGCAGATGAAATGACTTTTTTATTTTTAACTGATTGCATAATAATAATAACAACAGAGAAAGGAACTGCATTTTTTACATATTTTAAATACAACTGTGGTCATTTACATTGTGTGTACATTTCATAATTAATGTACCAAATGAACTGGTTCAAAATGACTTGGAAATGAATCTTACATTGTTTACATTGACTGACATTAGTAAAGTTATTGTTTTGTTCCAACAGTGCTATTTTATATATATATATATATATATATATATTTAATATCTAGTACTTTTATAGTTACACATTAACAATAAAAGGAACAACTGTGTTGCTACTAGTTATATTTTCACAGTTACAGATGGGCTATAATAGTGCAACTCATAAATATATTGTAGTATCATGAATGTGTCAATGTGTGTGTTTCTGCAGTAGCAGTCAAGAAAACTAGGTTATACAGTCTCCCATAGGTTACAAATCATGGGTGCGGTAGAACTGCCGATTGAAAGTCAGAGTCAAGTCATTTGGAGACCTGTCTCTGCAGTCTGGTGGCATTTTGAACTTTTAAAGAACTCACAGTGCAATATTGGTGGTTGTTCTACATTATTATAATTTACTACAGAATATATACAGATACTGCAGCAGTGAGTCTGTTTGCAATGCAGAAACAGATGGAAGCTGACCACACAGCATGACCAGTAGTCAGAACACTGAGAAATGAAAAATGAGTGAATAACCCTGTATTCATACTGAATGGCCAAATCTGATTTGAATGACAATTCTATGGTGAGTATACATCCTTATAGGTGTGGAAACGTTCCAGTTTCAGAAAAGAAATAACATCGTCGAGACATTTTATACATTTTTTTGTTATTTTATTACCTATTATGTTTTATTCAGTTGATATCGTGTTTGCATTCGGAGGTTCATAGAAACATAACAGATTGAACATTTTTTATTTGATTAGGTGGCGAGGTCTCTATATGCCTAATTATTTATCTGTGTATTTTTGCCTTCTGCAGACATATCAGGATCTCCATCTGTAACATCTGAAGTTCCTACCATCACAGGTACCCTTTTATTCAACTCTGTGATTTTCCAGATGTCTCTAAATGCAGTTTTCTATGGAGTTCCTATTTTATTTCATTTTCATTTCTATTTTAGTTTCAGTCAGTCAGACAGAGAAAGAAGTAGTCAGTCCTCCACCAGTTGATCCATCCATCTATCCAGTGCCTCTCCTGCTTTTGGGAGTGCTGTTCTTCCTGGCCTGTGTGCTTCTGGTTGTGCTCTTCTACCAGAACAGACGGCTCAGGAGAGGTAGAGAGATTCAGAGATCATCTACAATCCACTTTCTGTACATTCTCTAAACATCATTAGTCCTTCAATCTGTCATCAGTCTTCTCTTCTACTGAACTGGCTCCATGTTCCTCTCTGTCTCCCTCACAGTGCTCTCTAAGAGGAGGCACAGGACTCCAGCTGAGGCGATCTATGAGGAGATCGACCAGAGACTCGTCCGTAAAGGAATGACTCAAAAGGGTAAATGACATGTGTAGCTTTGTACTGGAGGCAATCCTGGAGGGTCCTGATGATTAAACTAGGCTAATTATTCATCTCCCTTTTTAAGTCTTGTTAAGAATACTGTAATAGATGATTATGAAGACTTTGAGGAATCATGGGTAACACTGGCCCATCATAATGTAAACTGGTTACTGTAGCCTAACAACAAATACAGTGATGGAAAAACGTATTCAGACACTTTTGCTTTTGTATTTTAACAAACTTCTATAAATACATTCGTATATGTCCCATAACGTACACTCATAATATACTGTATCTGAGTGTGCACTGTACTGTAAATATAAGCTAAAAGTATGTATTCATGAACATAAACCAAGCTCTGATAAAAACTAAACTAATAGGGACAAATACTCCACACACTGCATCAAAACTCATATGTAAATATTCAAAAGTTGTTCTACACTGTTCTACACAAATGTTTCAATATTCCATTATTTGGAAACAAGCAATTGGACTAGTGCCAAATGGCACATTGTTAAAACAAATTAACCACTTAACTGACGACAACAGCTTAATAAAATGCACTACATATTAATTTTTTTTATTAATTGAAATTGAAAACCACACTATTCAGTCCCTCTTTGGCCATGCACCCAAATTCATTACAACATGATACAATATCAATAACAATGTATTTTTAATATAACACTACTTACATACCACAATACCACTACATCCTGACACACACACACCTCCTGCTGCAGTCCAAATGTCAGTGGTATGTCTACATACATCTACTTAATAATAACACTACTACTACTACTAAAAATAATAATAATAATAATAATAACAATAATAATAATAATAATAATAATAATAATACACTTATTGTTATTGTTGCTATTATTATTATTATTATTATTATTATTAGTAGTAGTAGTAGTAGTGTTATTATTAAGTAGATGTATGGTGTGTGTGCCAGGATGTAGTGACCATAAGAGAATTTGTGGTGGGCTGCTCAAAGAAAAGAAGATATGATGCACTTCTTAAACTGTTTATGCATCTTTTTCAGTCTTTTTATTGAATATTTTCTTTTATGCCAAACAGCTAAACTGCTTTTAAACACATGAATTTATGAAGCAAAAAACAGAAGTTTGCAAATTTGCCTAAATCCAAACCAATTGTTGGTAAATAGAAAAGAGATAATAAAGGATGAAGATTTGTGTGTCTGTGTTTGTGAGTTAGAGTCTCTAATGCTGCCCTCTACTGGCTGGACATCTTTCATTCATTTACATAATTCACTGTAAGTTAATAAGTTTGACATAATTCCACATTCTGAATGTGTTTCTAACAGGAAATATCATCTCTGAAGAACAGCAGTCAGGATACGAGGATGTGGATGAAGAGCTTCTCTCAGGTAAATAAGACCAGAACGTTACTCTGGAAATGATCTTCTGTACCCCTTATTATTACCCAGGATCCTCCACTGGAACAAACAGTTCAATTAAAAAGACTGATGGAGAATAAACTTTCCTCTTTCTCTTACAGGAAAGGCTGTAAATGAGGAAAAGCCTGAATATTACAATGATGTCATCACCAGTGACCTGAAAGGTGGGTGTCTGTTTAGAGGTCACATCATCAAACAGCACTGAGCTGATTAGTAAAAACTGTCTTATCTGTTTTAGGGGATGTGGAAACAGGAGACACTCCAGAGAACTATGATGATGTCATCACTGCTGGACAGACACCATACATATTAGCAAGTGTGTTCCGTTCTTGTCATTTTTGCTTTGTCAGCTCGCCGTCACTGATACTGACGTTTATATCTGCGTTTATAGAGAACAGAGTGGAGATCTATGATGATGCAGTTTCAGCTGGAGAGAATCCACACGCCACAACAGGTTAGTTTAATAGACATCACTGTGAGCACATTATGAACATGACTCAGGTCAGGAATAAAACCACACCATCTTTCTATAATCACGTTTCATGCTCACTGGTAATGAAATATGTTGGTGCAGTGTTCACACCGGAGGGCTATGATGATGTCATCACTCCTACAAAGGATGTTGAAGGAGCAGCAGGTGAGTCTACATTTGTTTTCTCTAACCTTACACATATAATCACAGAGCGCTATTAGGTACATGTGTTCGCTTTTTTTTTTTACTACAGTTCAATAAAAGAATATTGATTATGGTATAATAATTATTGTTGTTTTACTTTCAGGTTATGATGATGTGGCAGTGATGCCTCAGACAGACGGATAGAACCAAATAATGTATCTGCTCGTCTGAAATGATTTAATTTAATTTGAGCCTGAAACTCAGCCAGAGGCTAAACAATATCAAATGTGTTTTGTTGTTTTTAAAGATGTTACTTTGTATTAATCTGAGACATTTTATTCTTCTTTTTTAAAGTTATCTTTTAGATCATTACATATTGAACTCCTTTGCTTTCCTAAAAATATTCTAAAGTTAAAAAAAACAAAACTTACTTACGTCACAACATTCATTTCACTTCATGGTCTGTCCAACTGAAGCTGTTGATTGTTTATTTTTTTCTTTCTTGCTTTTTTTTTGTAGCTCTTGTAGCTGTTCACCAGTCTGGTCACTCTTTCTGTATTGTAGAAATGATATATTTTGTAGGTTTAGCATTTTAATTAACTGAAACTGTCATTTGCTTTATAGAAAATGAAAATTTAAATGTAAAATTAATACAGAATTTAATTATTATTGAGACTGAATTGTGCTGAAATTTGAATGTATATAATGTTGTTTATTAAAGAACAGTACGTGTGACAAACTACAGCATTCTACAAAGTGCACACTTCAGCTCGATCCTCTTGTTTCACTTGAAGATCGCAGGCCATGTTACTGGCCCAGAACAGAATCAGATCTGAACTGATAATAAACTGAGATTTCTGTCATTAAACTTTTGTCTTTGTATTGGGACCTTTATCTAGGGGCCTTGTCCAGCACGCATAAGGATAGGCATCTTGGATGATGCACCTGTATAGCAATGCTGAATTCACTGAGTCCATTCACTCATAGTACACTCATAGCATTCCAAAAAAAAAGAAAAACACCATGCTCCTCTCTCTCCTCTGCATTACCAGTGATCACTTTACTGTAGCAGCATGAAGCTAAAGTCTGTCCTGTATCTCCATGTGTAGAGCAGTGCAGTAATTCTGTATGTGATGTGGTAAATCTGTAAGCTGCTGATAAAGAGCTGTTTGGCAGCTGGAGCTGTTTCTCCTTTGAAGCTTCTGGTTTAGTGGAGGAACAGGAAGCTGCGTATCAGCAGGTGTGTGTAGAGGAGCAGGAGAGAGAGAGAGTGAAGTGTAGTTATATGACATTACAGTGAGAAATAAATAAAGCATTTGCAATTAATATACCAGACAATTAAGAAATAGAACAATAAATTAAACATCTTTTTTAACAACAATTTTATTTATATAGAATATATTTACTTATTATTATATATAAAGAATTTTTTTAGTTTTTGTTGTTTAAACATACAAGGCACATCAATGTTATTTATATATATATATAATATGTGTGTGTGTGTGTGTGTGTGTGTGTGAGATGGTTATCAGTGCAGGTGCAGCATTAGTGCTGTATTACACTGGAGTGTTTCCTCTCTGAAGTCAGTCTCCTGTATGTTGATGTGTTTCTCACCACACTGCTGTGAGCATCTCTCCTCACACACACTCCTCTAGAGACGGAGGTGGAGTTCTGTTCATCAGCGCTGACGCTCTTTTGATATATATGGAGGGAGAGAAAATGCCTCCTCTGATTTGTCACTGAAAATGTTTGATGGTTTCCTCTTCTCTTTCTAATAAGGTAATAGTGAGTGTGATTGGCGGCTGTGGGGAGCTTCTCTCTCTCTCTGTCTCTGTCTCTCTCTCTCTCTCTCTCTCTCTCTCTCTCAGCATCTCCAGTCTCTCTGAGATAGAGGAGGTGAAGCTTGTTCTGCTGCTGAGTTGAACGGACTGTATGCAGGTCAGAGGGAGATGGACAGCTGTGTGGTTCTCATTTTTCTGTCCTTCATAATCAGTCTCTCCGCAGCTGGTAAGTAATTAATGCCATATGTATATATATATATATATAAAACGCATATGTACTGTATGTTATGCTGTAATGAGTTTTATATACATACATTTACATACTAAATATACACACTACATTCACTCCTTTTCTTGGTGTTTGGTATACAGGCTTTGTTAGGCTGGTGGAAGGTGGGAGTCGCTGTGCTGGGAGAGCCGACATTAATTATAGAGGACAGTGGAGAACATTGTGTGGTGATTATCCGGATATGAAAACTCCTGCAGTGGTGTGTAGAGAGCTGGGCTGTGGAGAGGCTGTAGATGTTCTGAATGATGCTCGCTTTGGACCAGATACAGAACAATTAATACCAAATATAAGGGCCTGTAAAGGATTCGAGCCTACGCTGAAGCAGTGTGGACTTAGAAACCTGCAGTCAGTACATGGTAACTGTGACCATACAAAAGCTGTGGGAATAATTTGTTCAGGTAAGCTGTACTAAGCCTGACTTTTATTAATCTTGCCATTAATTATTAATTGTTTTTTCAACTATATGATATTAATTATGTACAGGGTTACGAGGGTTAAATCTATTCCATCCAAACAAAATACATGCCATAAATACGTTAGACTACTTTAACATTTTCTCACATTATAACAGTGTGAATGTAGCAATCCTACCCCGCTTACTGAGAAAGAGTATTCTGCTGTGTTCTTCTACTGGTACATATTAATAACTGTTTTATGGTGAGAGGAATAAAGTAGCCTGCTGTATAGGCTGCTGTCCAAATATCAGAGACCCCAGAAGTGGTGATGGTTTCATTACACATGTCTTTAATAATTGTTTGTGACTCCTATTCTAACAGGAGTTTTTTCAAAGAAACTACGTACTATATAAAGCTAACTTGCTGAATCTAATGTTAGCTAACGTTAAATAACGAATTATCTCCTTTACGCCGACTAAGACTATTTGGCGTGTTATCTAGTGCTAGTTAGGATATAGCATTTTAACCTACTCCTTGACCCTGGGTCTGCAGGTTGTCACTGACCCTTTGATCTAGTTGCACTGTGTTCAGTCACCAGCCAACACCGGCCTATGTGTGCTGAGTGTAGTGTCATAGGCAAAACGCTAACCATAACACAGTTCACTGTTGTTTAGAAGCTGTGAAATTAACACTAAGATCAGGAGAACTGAACCATTTGATGGTTTTTCCGTCTTGTCCCAGTGATATTAGGGTGTTTATTTGAATTCCAGCTGTTTTTTGTTTAAACCTGCTTGAAAACTCGTTATAGTTTCTACCCTGCAGTTCATTCCTGCATAAATATTAACCAAGAACAAAACAATTCAAATCCATATAGATCATGGTTGGAAATCTGCACTGAGCAGACAGTTCATTCACAAGTGAAGCTGAAGAGAACTTTTGTTTTGCCAAACTTTCTTTTTAAATTCCTGTTCCACCTTATTGTTTGCGTATAATGGCTGCACCATTAAAGTGGACTGGAGAAGTTGAATATGAAACTCGCAATTAAGAAGCCAGATTCCAGACAGTCAGTAAGCAGAAGAAGAAGACGTGATAAATACACTAGATTATGTTCGAAAAACCCAACAGGACAGTTACTACAAAGCAGTATCCAATCCACACAACACAGACGCATACCTAGCCAGTTAAAACCGACAGCTGAGCTACACAAAGTCAGGGAATATGGCTTATTGAAACTTGAGCCTGATTATTAAAAGACTATCACTTACATTTAGTCACTGCCACAGTGAGCACAAAAAATATCTGTTCAGGTCCTATCTTTAAAGTGCTGTTGCTGTTAATGTGTTTAGATGTTTATAAAATAACAGATTGTGCAGGATGGGACAGGAGTCTCACTGTTATACGTCCACAGTTTCATCTTTTAGCCATTTGTTCTGAAGTGGTTGCCAGGGAGGGATTGGAAAAATGATAAATGGTGGATTTGAACAAAAAGCATTTAATTTTTTTTTTACTCATAAAAAACAAAGACAAGCTGCAGACAGCTTCAGCAGACCAAAGTACTCTACTTCAGGATGCTTCTTTAGGCTGGAAGTGGATCTTTGGATGCTGAAAAGATAGAATCTGGCAAACAGAGGCTGCACTGCACAATGATGTTACACTCACTTCTTTCTTCCATAAACCTGAAATAATGTTTTAATTCAGTTTTATTGATATTCTATCTCTCACTGTTAAAACAAACCTACCCTTAAAATTATAAACTGTTCTTATCTTTGTCAGTGGACAAACTTGCAAAATCAGCAAGAGATCAAATATTTATTTCCTCCACTGTACACAATTAATACTAATATAAGAACATGGATATATGGTTTACTAAAATAAATGCTAAATGCACTTTAGAAAGGTTAAGCTTTAAAAGTGATCAAAATTGAGTAAAAAATAAAGAAAGTAATAGACATATTACTAATATAGTAACAGATATTAATATTAAAATAAATTATAGGATAACGGATATAATAACTAATATTAAATAATATAGTAGCAATCAATAAAAATATGAAGTGAATTATTAAGAAAAGGTAAATATTAAGAACGCTGTTTGCAAAAAAGATGTTATAAAAATGTAAATAAAACATGGAAATCATGTACAAATCATTTAAACAATATATTTATTTTATTAAAAAATACTACATATACAACATATGAAGTGCTGTAATATTGCTTGTTGAAAAATGAAAGCACATTTTGAATTTGATTTTAGAAAATCCAAATGACAGTTGCAACAAAAGACTGGTAAAACTGTGTAATGCTAAAAAGTGTCTCTGGTTCCCAAGCACTTACAGAGTGCTGTTAAAGGAAGAGCTGATGCACCCAGCTGTGAATATAAATCTGTCCCAACTTTTTTTTCAGGCCCACCCAAAAAACGCTGAATACAAAAGATGAAAAATGGTCCAACTGAGGATTACTTTGGTTGCAGTCTTTAAATATTTTAATAATGTGTTTAGAATCAAATCTCCTTTTCCTTTATACAAATTCTAATAGAAGAAATGAAAGATACCAGTATTTTACCTGACATGGTACTCTTTAGGAGTGGCCTAATAAGCAAAGCATCCGGGCCCACACATCCAGACTAGGCAACAGCTTCTTTCCCCAAGCCATCAGACTCCTTAACAGCCAAAGTCTGGTCTGAATAACTGCACACATTCAATGACTGGACTGAACACACACACACACACACACACACACACACAAACACACACACATAACCTCATCTTTTAAATCTGTCTACACAACACTTAAAGTATAAAATGTTTACATGTTTACCAAATATGGACATAACTGCTGCTAAAAACAATGTTCATTTTTATTTTTTTTTAAAAATTGACACAACCACACTTTACTGCACCCACTACCAGTGGGCTATCTGCACTGTCCCCTCCCTGTACTTATTGTTTGCTGTTTCGTGTAAATTGTCTTGTGTATTTATTGTATTTATTGTTCTATGTAGCACCTTGGTCCTGGAGGAACGCTGTTTGGTTTCACTGTGTACTGTACACCACTGTATATGGTTGAAATGACAATAAAAAACTACTTGAAATAGAATAAATAATATCTTACTTATATTAGGAGACATGTTTAGCTGAGAGCTGAAAGAAACTTTAGAGCAACATTTCAGGCATGTTCTGTGCTAATCATCCTGGAATACATTTTCCAAAATGACTTAATTCAAAGCTTATTAAATAGTGAGTTATCAGAAACTTTTGTGAAAATTAGGCAAATATGCCTAATATTGCATAATAGTTACTCACAAGGTACTGGGTTTTGCCTGCAGGTTAAGGAATGTGCACAATGAAATTAATTTAATGACATTAACTGATTACAATTAATTGATCACAATCTGTGTAGATTATAATAAGGGTGTTTCCTACTTTCCATTCCCTGAGGGCTGGGATAGGTGGGATAGGCTAAAAACACTATATATATATATATATACATAAATGTAAATAGTTTTAGTAAGTTTACACAGAATATTTTGAAACAGATAAGAAATGAAAGCAGGAATAAGAAGATAAACTATCAGCCAATTACATATTTAATATGTAGCATTTTTATATCATCTCCTTCCATATTTTCTTTTTCCCTCATGTTAGAAGTCAGGTTGGTTGGTGGTCCTCATCTGTGCTCTGGGAGAGTGGAGGTGCTTCATGGAGAGACCTGGCACACAGTGTGTGATGCTGACTTTGACCAGCAGGATGCAGAGGTTGTGTGTCGAGAGCTGGGCTGTGGGCTTCCTGTGGAGGTGCTGGGAGGAGCTGTATTTGGCAGAGGGGAGGGTCAAGTGTGGTCAGAGGAGCTTCAGTGTAGAGGCAACGAATCTCAGATTCACTCCTGTCCAACATCACCTTCACCCAAACACAACTGCTCCCATGACAGTGATGTGGGTCTGGTGTGTGCTGGTAAGAGATATAAATGTGCTTTAGTATACAGTATATTTTGACACACGTTTTGAAGCTGAATGTTATTTACATGGTATTAAAGCTGTATTTGTGGATGAGGTATTTAAAAATTCACAGGGGAAATAAGAGATTTTATATTTAAATGCAGAAATCTCTATTTCATGTTCTTATGCTAGTACTAAAGTAACTTACAATTACTTGCAATTAACGTGTGTGTGTGTGTGTGTGTGTGTGTGTGTGTGTGTGTGTGTGTGTGTGTGTGTATGTGTGTGTGTGTGTGTGTGTGTGTGTGTGTGTGTGTGTGTGTGTGTGTGTGTGTGTGTGTGTGTATGTGTGTGTGTGTGTGTGTATATGTGTGTGTGTGTGGGGGGGGTGTTTCAGTGTGTTCCACACAGAAATGTCTACTTCTATGCATAATTACATTTTAAATGTTTTATTTATTGCAATATTTACACACAGTGATGTAGTATCTTTCTTATCAAGTTCTTTCTTCCTTTTTTATTTACATTTTGTCTATTTCACAGGCAGTGTGAGGTTGGTGGATGGTGGTAGTCCCTGTGCTGGGAGAGTGGAGCTGCTTCATAGAGGACAGTGGGGAACAGTGTGTGGTGATAACTGGGATATGAGAGATGCTGCAGTGGTGTGTAGAGAGCTGGGCTGTGGAGAGGCTGTAGATGCACTGAGTGATGCTTACGTTGGACCAGGATCAGGACCAATCTGGATGGATGATGTAGAGTGTAGTGGCTCAGAGTCTACACTGAAGCACTGTAGATCAGCAGGATGGGGTAAACATAACTGTGGTCATTCCAAAGATGCTGGAGTCATTTGCTCAGGTGTGCTGCAATATGTTACATATTCTGACTTTTGCTTATGGTAATGTCTTTGTAGATATTGCAGATATCATATAATGATAATTAATATTATGAATGAGCACTTTCTCTAACTTAGTTTTAAAATTCTAGAGTATAGGCTGGTTGGTGGTTCTCGCTGCTCTGGGAGAGTGGAGGTGCTTCATGGAGAGACCTGGTACACGGTGTGTGATGCTGACTTTGACCAGCAGGATGCAGAGGTTGTGTGTCGAGAGCTGGGCTGTGGGCTTCCTGTGGAGGTGCTGGGAGGAGCTGCTTTTGGCAGAGGGGAGGGTCAGATGTGGTCAGAGGAGCTTCAGTGTAGAGGCAACGAATCTCAGATTCACTCCTGTCCAACATCATCTTCACTCAAACACAACTGCTCCCATGACAGTGACGTAGGACTGGTGTGTGCTGGTATGCAAATTAATCTTCTCTGACTGATTAAATGTTTTAAATATATTTATGGGTAAATTGTTCTGTGGGTTTCTCTCTGGTTCTGCATGAATATTTATGCATTCCTCTCCCTCCAACTTTCTATTTCTTTCTTTCTTTCTCGATACCATTCATTCTTTCTGTACAGGCAGTGTGAGGTTGGTAGATGGAGGCAGTCGCTGTGCTGGGAGAGTGGAGGTTCTCCATATAGGACAGTGGGGAACAGTGTGTGGTGATAACTGGGATATGAGAGATGCTGCAGTGGTGTGTAGAGAGCTGGGCTGTGGAGAGGCTGTAGATGCACTAACTGATGCTCACTTTGGACCAGGATCAGGACCAATCTGGATGAATGATGTGGAGTGTAGTGGCTCAGAGTCTACACTGAAGCACTGTAAATCATTTAAATGGGGTAAAAATGACTGTGATCAGTCTACATATGCTGGAGTCATCTGTTCAGGTAAGGCAGTCTAAATCCAACTGTAAATACCAGTAGGTCTACTTACCTGATCAGAATGACCTTTTTCTGCATTACTGAGCTAATGTTGAAACCTTATATGTAAACATTTGCAATTGAATGTACATTGATGTCACATTGTATGAAAGATATTTCAGTTAAAAGTTATTCTCGCCCAAAAAAGATCTTAACACTTGATGATGATTATTATTAGTCAGTGAATGCCACTGCTAAATGTTTTCTTTTCTCTCATGATAATACTCTAGGTGTCAGGCTGGTTGGTGATTCTCACTGCTCTGGGAGAGTGGAGGTTCTTCATGGAGAGACCTGGTACACGGTGTGTGATGCTGACTTTGACCAGCAGGATGCAGAGGTTGTGTGTCGAGAGCTGGGCTGTGGGCTTCCTGTGGAGGTGCTGGGAGGAGCTGCTTTTGGCAGAGGGGAGGGTCAGGTGTGGTCAGAGGAGCTTCAGTGTAGAGGCAACGAGTCTCAGATTTACTCCTGTCCAACATCATCTTCACTCAAACACTACTGCTCCCATGACAGTGATGTGGGACTGGTGTGTGCTGGTAAGAGGAACATTTTTCACATTTAATAATTTTTTGTTGCAGTAAACAAAATTAACATGGTTTGAGATAATGTTAAGCCACTGAAGGTGGACATTTTTCTGTTTGTGACCTGTGCTGGCTCTCACTATCTCTGTTTTCTCTGTTGTACAGGTAGTGTGAAGTTGGTGGATGGTGGAAGTCGCTGTGCTGGGAGAGTGGAAGTTCTTCATAGAGGACAGTGGGGAACAGTGTGTGGTGATAACTGGGATATGAGAGACGCTGCAGTGGTGTGTAGAGAGCTGGGCTGTGGAGAGGCTGTAGATGCACTGAGTGATGCTTACTTTGGACCAGGACCAGGACCAATCTGGATGGATGATGTGGAGTGTAGTGGATCAGAGTCTACACTGAAGAACTGTTCATCATCTGGATGGAAAAAACATAACTGCAGTCATTCTAAAGATGCTGGAGTCATCTGCTCAGGTAGACTATATTCACCTTTGGATATAATTTAAATGAATGAAAGCTATCCATGTGGATATTGTCACTTACAGCACCTTACAGCTTACAAATAAATAAGAAAACAAACTCACTATTAATGCTGCCCAGGTTACTGAGATTTAGCTTCACTCGTAATTAGTCACAAGAACCACTCTCAAACCTAGTCAACTTCTTGTTAAAATTTTCCAATTTCACCTGAAATGGTGTGACAGTTATGCTTTTGCCTAAGGTTATTTTCTGGCTTGTGTAATACCGATATGTTTGATAATAACTTTTTTAATAACTACATTTCTTCAGTTGGGAGTGGGGATTATCTGTTAGTAGAGCTGTGGGAAAGAGGATACGGGTTAGTAGAACCTTGGTGAGGAGACGTGTGGAAGAGAGAGCTAATATGGAGAGACAGGAAATCCAATTCAATAATGTTTTAATCTTCTTTCAGTGGTTTCTTGTTTCCATCTCACACTTTGCTCGTATGACAGAAAACCAGGGATTCAAGGGAAGTTTCTGTACATAGAGTGAAACTAATTTTTAAGGTTTTTTTAAAATTTTGAAATAAAGGTTAGAATAGTGAATGAATATGCCATTACAATTATTAGCAAATAATTAACTATTTGTCATGATAACTTTGTAGGAGTCAGGTTGGTTGGTGGTTCTCACTGTTCTGGGAGAGTGGAGGTGCTTCATGGAGAGACCTGGTACACGGTGTGTGATGCTGACTTTGACCAGCAGGATGCAGAGGTTGTGTGTCGAGAGCTGGGCTGTGGGCTTCCTGTGGAGGTGCTGGGAGGAGCTGCTTTTGGCAGAGGGGAGGGTCAGGTGTGGTCAGAGGAGCTACAGTGTAGAGGCAACGAATCTCAGATTCACTCCTGTCCAACATCACCTTCACTCAAACAAAACTGCACCCATGACAGTGATGTGGGACTGGTGTGTGCTGGTAAGAACTTCATTA
Organism: Prochilodus magdalenae; assembly: GCA_024036415.1. Classification (NCBI taxonomy): domain Eukaryota; kingdom Metazoa; phylum Chordata; class Actinopteri; order Characiformes; family Prochilodontidae; genus Prochilodus; species Prochilodus magdalenae. Next base: position 99,293 of record JAMWET010007600.1, on the reverse strand, counting down.
TTCACATTCAAAATTTCATCTTAGAATTAATTAATCATTAACTGCTCAGGTATTCAGGTTAAGCTTTCATTGCATAACTAACCATGAACAAATACAGAAGTTGTTTTTACGTAGTTACTCAATAATAAAAAGTCACACAAAAGTACACAAAGTACAAGTCATTGTCATGTGTATAAATACATTGTAGGTTTAACATAAATAACGTGACATGTTTACAGCCCCAATCTAAGGTGGAATAATCTAAGTATATTAATCTAATATATGGCATGTGTATTCCAAGTCTAGTAACACTTTAACACACAATCAGACCTCCTGCCATTTTTATCAAGTGTTTTAGTTCAACAACGTTTTGAATAGTAGTTCTCACTGTTCCAGTGCTAAAGTCACATTAATAAATACATTAATAAATACATTAAAAATGTACATACAGCTCGTAATCATTACTTGCTGTCATTACTTAATGATTAACTGAAGCTTTACTTAAGCTGTTAGAAATCTAATAAGAATTATAAACTGCTTAATCAAATCTGAAATAATGTTGGTTCTCATTTCTATCTTTAGCTAATGATTAGTTGTGAGCAAAGCCAGAGAGGGTAATCAGAGAGGAATGTGAATCTGGCCATAATATTATCTAATGTGGAACTGTCTGACAGTTCAGTTCCATCAAGCCCTCCGTTTGCTAGCCATAATTCAGTTTTCAGTGAAACTAATAACTGGTGACATTTAAAAGTATATCTGTCCCTTAAAATAGGTTGTTTCCTACCCAACCAAAGACTAAAACAACAAAAAGCCTAAAACAAGTGTTAAAAATTTTGTTGTTGTTTCTTTTCTGCGATTTTTGGCCCTTAGGCCGAGCCTGTTCATCTTAAGTTAGCTGGCTATCTGAGAAATCCTGCTTTATTTAATCCCAGCTTTCTGGTTGGTTGCTATTGTTTTGTATCATGGTTGAAGTGTTGGAATATGTAGGGTGAGGGCTGCACCACTGTTGGTAATAGCCTATAGATGAAAGCAACACATTAGCCTATTTTAGACTTACAGCGTAAGCATAATGCTTCTGCCCCTAGCCTGAAAGACCTGCTGCTGATGTTTAACTAGAGAGGGGAGTCAGATACGTTTTGTTCTCTAGCTTACAGCATAATAAAGTTCTTCTGATATCACATATTCAGCAGATATTTGCGTTTCGTGTCTCATACTGCTCAAAGATAACTTCCTACCATCTTTGAAATTGCATTTTCTAAGTCCCGGTAAAACCCGGGAACAAACTACAGCTGTTAGATTTCTTTGGAGTTCCTGAACTTTAACTGTAGAGTATATTTAATTATTATAGCCAGAATTGCTACAGGCGGTGCTGAAGACAGTAAAGGGCTCTCTAAAGTGCGGGTCCTGTTTAAATGTACATGATTCAGAGAGATGAGGAGCCTGATGATGTTATTTATAAAGACATGAAATGTACTAAAACAGAACATGTGGGAGACATACATTATAAAACTTTACCAAAACCTGCCCTAACTTTAATGAGATGCAACACAAACTTACTGCAAAATACACAAATCACTTATACTCCATTAAAACACTACTTACAATCATACTACCCTTTAGTTTATAAAGAAATAGTTTGTTTAGTTTTTTAAATTAAAAAACAAGATAATGTTATAGGTATACAGACACCCATCTGATGAACAGTTTATATATGTTCACTACTATGAAACATCTATATGACATACAGAGCTAGTATTGCTTGCAGTGTACAGACACCTGTCCGATAGCCAGAGAGCTGTTTGGATCTGACTGGCAAATACCTCTCACTTCAACAATCAGGAGCAAACCAAACTCAATGTCTGAGGTTTAAATAAGACCTGCTCCTCCAGAATCCTCCTAACCATGTTCTCCTCATTAGCCTCTGATGGTGATTTTAATTTTAACAGTATTTAATGTGGGATGTCCAAACATTTCCTCACAAGAAAACTGTATTTCTGTTTATTACAGATTATTTTACAGATGATTCTTAAAGACAGTTTGTGTTTAGTTATATTGCATCAATTTCTCAGTATTGTTCATATGAAGATGAGATGTTTAGAGATGTTTAAAAATGAAGGCTTTATTGGGTATATGGTCATTTTTTTCCAATAACTTTTTGACTCTGGCTATTTATGCACTGTAACAGGAATACAGTGATGCAGTGTCATATAAGAAACACCTACAACACATGGGGGGTAAACATCTTATGAAAAAATGGAACAGTATTTGTTAATGTTGAAAATATTTATTTATATAATTTATGGCTGCTGTATTTAACCAATGTAAATATGGAAACTGGATTTTAAATGTTTTATAAAAATGAAATAAAAGAATATGCGCTCTTTGGCCTCATCGTTTTTGTGGGGATTTTTAAATAGTGTAAGTGTTTGACACCCCTGGTCTGGTACTTCATCAGTGGTCACAGGACACTGCCCACAGGATGCTGTTGGCTAAATAGTTTTTTTGTTTGTTTTTTTTTTAATCCAGCAGCCCTGCTGTTTCTGATCCACTCACACCAGCACAGCACATACTAACACACCACCATGTCAGTGTCACTGCAATGTTGAGAATGATCCACCACCCGCATAATACCTGCTCTGTGGTGGTCCTTTAGGAGACCTGACTATTACAGAGCAAGGTAAAACAGATATCTGATTTTCTCTCTCTGTTTTTCCCCCTCTGTCTCTCCTACTTGGTGTCTCTCTACACACAGACAGTGTGAGGTTGGTGGATGGCGGCAGTCGCTGTGCTGGGAGAGTGGAGGTTCTTCACAGAGGACAGTGGGGAACAGTGTGCCTTGAAGGTTGGAATGCAATGGCAGCCAAGGTTGTGTGTAGACAGTTGGACTGTGGGGAGCCGCGGAGTTTTGCTCTTGCTGATCCAGGATCTGGACAGATCTGGATGAGCCATGTGGAGTGTCATGGATCAGAGTTAACACTACAACACTGTGGATCACTGGGATGGGGTGAACACAGCTGTACTCACCATGGTGATGTTGAAATCGTCTGCTCAGGTATGCTTCAATAAGCTGGACGTGAAATATTACTATTTAGAGTAAAGCTTTACTCGCTTTACTTTCTGACTGATTATTTAGGTGGTGGAAAAGCACCTTGTATTTTACACAATTTAACAAAATTTTAGAAAGCCAGGTGCTTGTATTTCATGAAACAAATCCCATTACATCAACCACATTACAAATGCCCTATAATAAACATTCATAAAATTCATTCAGCACATCTGATTAGTCTACACCAATTTGGAAAAAGCTTTGCTGCTGGTCTTGTAAACGGTTTGTCTCAGTAAACCTACTGCTTCAGATTGGAGTAGGCTCATAAGAATATAGTCTTTTTTGTAAGATTTTATTATACAGATTTAATGCGGGTACATTCTGCACAGGTCACAGAAAGTCCAGACTGACTGGTGGTCCTCATCAGTGCTCTGGGAGAGTGGAGGCGTTTCATGAAGAGAGCTGGTACACGGTGTGTGATGCTGACTTTGACCAGCAGGATGCAAAGGTTGTGTGTCGTAAGCTGGGCTGTGGGCTTCCTGTGGAGGTGCTGGGAGGAGCTGCTTTTGGCAGAGGGGAGGGTCAGGTGTGGAAAGTGGAGCTACAGTGCAGAGGCAGTGAATCTGAGCTATCTGTTTGTCCAACATCACCTTCACTCAAACAGAACTGCGATCATGACAGAGACGTGGGACTGATATGTTCTGGTATTTGCCATTAACGTCTTACTTATCGTGATATAAAAGCAGTTCTTGTGTTGGCAAATGTCAGTGTGTTTTGATAAAATCTTATTTGTGCTTTCAGGTCACACAGGGGCTCGTCTGGTGAACGGCTCTGATTCCTGTTCTGGTCGAGTGGAGCTCCAGTACCTCAGTGAGTGGGGCACAGTGTGTGATGTAAGCTGGGATATGAGAGCTGCCAGTGTCCTCTGTGATCAGCTGAAGTGTGGGAGTGCTGTGGCTGTGGTGGGTTTAGACTGGTTTGGGGAGGGGAGTGGCCGGATCTGGTCTGATGTGTTTGATTGTCAGGGGAACGAAACACACCTGTCAAAATGTCCCATTTCATCATGGAGTCGAGCTGCATGCTCTCATCAACAGGATGGTGGAGTCATCTGTAATGGTGAGTTCTTAGTATTATGTCATTATAGATTGTATTAAGAATTAATATAACCAAAATTTAGCTAATGTTATATATTAGATAGCTACTTTTTGCGACAGGGTTTTATGCTTCCAGTTCATAAACTTCTTTATACATTCTTAACTCTGAATATAGAGCTGTATTAAGAAAAAGAACATTTATATTTATTAATTTCATGTTCTGTATAAAAGGCGAAGTACTGTAGCAAGAACATCACACAGCCTGCAATATGAATGTAGGTGTGGTGAATGTTTCTCTTAGGTTCCTCTCTGGCGTTACATGAGGGGAGAGTGCGGTTGTCTGGAGGGATGGAGTGTGAGGGGGAGGTGGAGGTGTACTTCATGCAGGACTGGAGGAGAGTTCTGCTGGACTCCTGGAGTGGGTCTGTGGCCTCTGTGGTCTGCAGACAGCTGGGCTGTGGCTCTGTGTTCAGCTTCTCCAGTTCCTCTCCATCCAGTCCTGAACACAGCCACATGTGTGTGACGAGTTTCAACTGTTCTGGAAGTGAAGCTCATCTGGTGAACTGCAGCAGCGCACAAGCAGTCAACTGCAGCTCCAGAGAACAGCTCTCAATCACCTGCTCTGGTAAAAACTGGAATTATTTTGGAACACTTTAACACACTACAAAAACACACTCTTTATGGACTGTATGTAACTGTAGGTATCTGCATCTAGCAATACTTGCAGTTTAACTTATTGCAGGTAAGTAACTGTGTTTGGATAAAATCAGACTAAACATCAGAATATAATCTTGCACAGTTTTGTAATGTAGCTGGTTAAATAAAGCAATGCTTTTGCATGAATCATTGTATAAGTAATGTTAAATAACTAAATAAAGAATCTGAATAGAATGTCTATTTCTCTATATGAGGCATGGTGTGTGTGTGTGTGTGTGTGTGTGTGTGTGTGTGTCCGTCCTTTTAGTTCACAGTTCCATCAGGCTGGTTGGTTCTGGAGGAGACTGTGCAGGAAGGCTGGAGGTTTTCCACAGAGGCTCATGGGGGACAGTGTGTGATGACTTGTGGGGGATTGAAGATGCACAGGTGGTCTGCAGACAGCTGCAGTGTGGAGTGGCTCTCAGTGCTCTGGTACCAGCTCAGTTTGGACCTGGAACTGGACCCATATGGCTGAATGAGGTGGACTGTGAGGGGAATGAGACGTCTCTGTGGAACTGCAGATTCCAGCTGTGTGGAGAGAATGAATGTGAACACAGGGAGGATGTAGGAGTCGTGTGCTCAGGTACAGTGTGATGACCAGCTGTTGAATGTTTAAGTCTGTTGTTCTCTTTATTTAGGAGCATTTTGTAAGATGACACAACCTGTCAAATTCCTATTTCAGACAGTAGCAGCAGTTGTAGTAATGTCACCAGATATAAAGAAACACTACAAGTTGAGAGCCAATCTTCATTACTTATCAAGTCTCCAGTGGTAGAAGGCAACACAGATGTTAATGTTTGTTTTGCCTCAAATACAAATACAGCCAGATACGTTTGCTCCTTCTTTCATTGGCTACCTTCCCTTAAATAACTGACCAAAACTATACATTTTATATACAGTGGTGTGAAAAAGTGTTTGCCCCCTTCATGATTTCTTATTTTTTTGAATGATTGTCACTCTTAAATGTTTCAGATCATGAAACTAATTTAAATATTAGTGAAAGACAACACAAAATGCAGTGTTTAAATTATTAAATTAAAAATAAATAATAATAACATTTTTATTATTAAGGGAGAAAAAAAATCCAAACCTACATGGCCCTGTGTGAAAAAGTGTTTGCCACCCAGTTAAAACATAACTGTGGTTTATCACACCTTCTCTAGCCACACCCAGGCCTGATTACTGCCATACCTGTTCTCAATCAACAGATCACTTCAATAGCACCTGCCTGACAAAGCCAAGTAGACCAAAAGATACTGAAAAGCTAGACATCATGCCCAGATCCAAAGAAATTCAGGAACAAATGAGAAAGAAAGTAACTGAGCGAACCACAGTGAGAGTTATTATCCACAAATGGCGAAAACGTGGACCAGTGGTGAACTCTCCCAGGAGTGGGTGGCCGATCAAACTTACCCCAAGAGCACAGCGGCGACTCATCCAAGAGGTCACAAAAGACCAAGAACATTCCTGGAAATTACATCCTAATATTTTGTCTCAGCTGTTAGCGTTGGCTGTTAACTGGCCAAACAATGTATGATACATTTTTAATGGCTTATGTCTTCTTCATCCTCACTCTACTACAGAGAGTTAATACTGAAGTTTTGAACTGGGTTTACTGATTGAGGTTGGAAAAGCAGACACATAAGGCTGAAGTTTCCTCTTCCACCTAAAATAGGGCCTCACCGCTGCTGCACCATTTTAGACATAGCGAATAAGAATCACATCAGACATGAATTGTTTAGCACATATTTACAGGTTTTACTAGCTGTACCTGGTTTTACCATCAAATATATCAGCACAGGGCACAGCAGTTTCATTCTTTAGAGTCTCCACTTGATGTAAGAAAGGCAAATCAGACATATAAAAAACCTGTCTTATTTCAGTGTTTGTGTATTGGTGGGTGTGTTGGTAGGCCTTCAGATATATCCACAGTCACGAAATGACAAACCATTTAAAGTTACAGAGCAGTGTCTCAGAGTTCTGAGGTGCATAATGTGTAAAGGTAGCTGCTCTGCTGAATCAGTAACTGGAGTTCCAAACTTCCTCTGGTAACATTAGCACAAAACCATGGTCAAACCATTACCTATAAGCCTAACACCATCAAATCAAATACAATCCCAAGTACTGGATGTGTAAAGCAAACCACCACTGGACTCAGTGGAGCAGTGGAAACATGCGATGTGAAGTGATGAATCATGCTTCTCTATCTGGCAGTCTGATGGACGAGTCTGGTTTTGGTGAAGGTCAGGGGTTATGTAATAGGCAAAAGAAGGCTTCCAGTCTTTTCCTCCGTGATTGAAACATCTTTTGCCAATTAGCTTTTGGAGACATCATTAACACAGAGGTGCACTCGCTTTTCTAGGCTGCACTATGGATGTTACTGAATGTACTCAATAAGACACGAAATGTGCAACTATGTGTGTGTTATTAGTTTAGTTAATTGTAACTTACATAATCAGACCACATTATTTAGTAATGAATCCAGAAACCCATTCCAAAGTATATTTTAATAAGATTAATAAGATTAAAAGTCTTATTGTTTAGTCAAAGTGTTATTTCTAAAATATCTCTATAAAACATTCTTCTCCCGCCAGAGTATAAAGAGTTCAGACTCACTGAGGGCTGTGAGGGGAATCTGGAGGTGTTCTACAATGGATCCTGGGGTAACGTGTGTAACAATGGAATAACTGAAGACACAGTAAGCTTGATCTGTCAGGAGCTGAACTGTGGAGGAACTGGCACTGAGAGTCCTGCAGAAGCAAGAGTGGAATCAGCTCCTAACTGGCTGGATAATCTGAAATGTAGGAAACATGACTCCACTCTGTGGCAGTGTCCGTCCTCACCATGGGGACAGAACACCTGTGATAATCACAAAGAGGTGGCCCGCATTACCTGCTCAGGTAGGACATTTTCTGTAATGTCAGTTTTTTTTTAGCAAAAAACTGATTCGGTGGTAATGGTAAAACGTTTTTCTGCACTCTCAGGAAAGAAAGAAAATCTGAAATGCTTCTCATTCCCTAACCAGAGACAAAGCTCGGGTAAGAGTACTTAAACAATAAGTCCAATTTTTAAAAAATATAAAATACATATAAATACATGTGTTCCTCCACTACGAAGCTTAGTCCACTACTTTATCCTTAACTGTGTTCCTAAGTCAGCCTTGGGTGGACTTACATTTTGCAACTGTTTACCCCAGACATCTCTACAAATAGTAAAATACATGCTGTACCACAGTACTACACTATCTTGTGTTACCCTGTGTATTCTGTGTGGTGTAGTGCACCTGCCTCTAAGGGTGTGGGGAGGTAAAGGAAGCTGCTCTGGGAACCTGGAGGTGTATCATAACACTGAGTGGGGTTCTGTCTGTGATGATCTGTGGGACATCAGGGATGCTCAGGTGGTCTGCAGACAGCTTGGCTGTGGTCCAGCACTGAGTGCCAATGGGAGTTCTGTGCCTGGTGCTGGTTCAGGGACTGTCTGGCTGAACAGAGTGAAGTGTAGAGGGAATGAGATTCACATGTGGGACTGTCCTCATTCCCTGAAGAACCACACTGACTGCTCCCACAGTCAACATGCTGGAGTCACCTGTACAGGTCAGAGGAGCTGCTAACTATCAGGGTTTTGGATCGAATTAAAGCTTTTCTCTTTACAGTAACTGTGTGTAAGACAACTGTAAATACTCTCAGCATCGTTCTCTTAGGTTTGGAAATTCAGCACCCAATTGTGTTTTTTTATTACATAAAGTATTTTTCTTCATTTACATATGTTGTAGCATTTCTCTAGAATGGGTATTTTTTTACTTTTTACTATCAGTCAGCATAAATACTTATCATAAAAAGGACCCATTGCTCATTTTAGCATGTCAGTGAGCATATCAATAGGTCCAACCACACTTCCATCTAATTTGAAGCCCAAGAATTCAACATTCTTAAGTGGGATAAACATTTTACAGAGAAGCCATCTGTTGCCACCAATAGGTTTTAGCTAGTAGCCAACCATACCAGTTATTAGTGGTAAGTGGTTGTCAGGCTGATCAGGTTTTTAGCTTTGTGAAGCATTGTATGGCCACTAGTACCATCAAGGTATAATATGTGGACATATCAAATGTCACAGAATTAGCAGTACGTAAATTGGTTATAAAGTGAGTGTCCTCAGGGGGCAGCGTGGGAAAGCCCACACCTGTGTAAGCTGTAAGGCATTATTGTTATTTTTAACACCTTGTGGAAACTTCTTCATGTTTTTATTATGGAAAATTTTTACATATTTGGTTAAGGCTTGATTAACAATTAAGGCATCAATCTAATGAAGAAAACACACAAACAGAAACGATTATTGTTATAAATCTACTTATACACAATATATACTCTATACTGGAAAACTCTGACTGTAGTACGAGTCCTTCAGTTAACCTGACTAAATTTTCATATTTACAGAAACACCTATGACCCCTACAAGTACCTCCAGTATAACCACCGCTTTGATTACAGGTACCTTTTTGTTTGTTTTAGAACCAGAATATTTCCCCCCAAATGTTTCTATATACACTCATCATTAGAAGAATATTTGCACCCAGAAGGAAGTGGCGGATTTCAGTGCTATTAGGAAGAAAAATCAAATACCATAACCAAAAAATAATGATAAATTTAGGCTGATATAACCAATATTTATTAACCAATATCTACACATACACAAGTAGTGTCTCTCCTAATGTTCCTAATGGTGTCCTGAGAAAACCCATCCCATGCAACTTAAATATTCTCACACAGTTCCTGCAGACTTTGCGGCAGGGGTAGATGTGTGGTGACATCAGGGCTTCGTTGCTGACAACAAAATTACAACAAATCGTTCATCTTGGCGCTGACCACGGCGCCTCCACACAGATTAGATGATGACGTGGTCTTAGGGATAGTCAATGTAACGGTCATATATGTAGTCCTGTGTCATGCAGCAACTTGCCAATAGAGCAGGCACTAACAGGATGACTCATAGAGGGCATCACTGCTCGCTGAATGTCTGCAATCAAGGCTGTTGTGTCAGTCAGGTACAGAGATAAGGCCTGTCCTTGCTTATGTCACATGCACGGCCAAAAGTGAAACTTAACTCTCAAACTATGTCAGTGTTTCATTCCTGTCAGTTGATTTATTCTGGGTGCAGCTATTTGTGCCGTTATTCTTTTGAAGATGAGTGTATCATGTTTGACTGAGTATTTTGAGGTGTGTTTATGTTTTGGGGTTTTATTTACAGTGCCTCCGACAGGATCCACAACAGTAACTCCTCCACAATTTACATCACCAGCTGTTCCAGCTATCTATGCAGTGTCTCTCCTGGTTCTGGGAGTGCTGTTCCTCCTGGCCTTAGTGCTTCTGATTGTGCTGGTGTACCAGAACAGAGTGCTCAGGAGAGGTAGAGAGATTCAGAGATCATCTACAATCCACTTTCTGTACATTCTCTAAACATCATTCTTCAATCTGTCTATCAGCAGTATTGAGGGTAGCATGTTACAGAATGATGCATTACAGTAAATGTTCCTGTAATACAGCAAAACATAACAGTATTAATATTGTTAGTTACAGTTACTGACTTTATGTAAATTGCATTAATTGTATTAATAATATGACTTTATTTAAAGTCAATGCAAGGATGTTGTTAGCACTAGTGATTAAAAAAGGAATTCAGTTTTAGTGTTCATGCTTTGATAGGATATAACACCGAATCACAGTGTTTTTATACGGATCAGCAGAAACAAATACATTTAAATTATAAATACTGAACCCTGTACCTGATTACAGAAGCATTCACTCCTTTAAAATGACTATGCTAAAATGACTATGCCATACACTGGTTAGCTGATTGTTGTTAGAAGAAGGTCATTTGTTTAATGAAGAGCACCTGTGTGCAGTCAAGGATTTACTAAGAATTGTCATATCTGCAAGGTCCAACTTCTGGAGAATCCATATTGAGGCAAATCGCACACAAATGGATCAGAATCTCAGGCCCTGCAGGTACATTTCTGTTGCAGGCCCTGGTAGGCTTTTGGGTGTAAAGTGAATTCAGCAAAATACTGGTAAAGGCTGGAGGTCAACCCCATGCAGTCTGTAAGAAACCTGGATCATGGAAGTTTTGTCTTCCAGTACAATAATGATCTTAAGCATGTAGCCAAAGCTGAGTGGAGAATAGGCTCTTTACTAATCTCCATGCAGCCCGACAGAGCTTGAGCACTTTTGCAAAGAGAAATGTAATCGGTTTTGGAATCAGTTTACGTCACCTTACAGAAATCTGTTTTTAGTTTGACTGTCATACATTTAGACATCATTCACCTCTATTTCATGCAATGTAATGAATACTGTATTTTTAAGAAACTGATATGGATGTTGTGTTATGAAAGTGAAAGTTAAAATGAAAAGTAGGATAGAGGTCAAGTAAAAGTAGATTAACAGCTTGTAGTATCAAATATATGTATTGTAAGAATATAATAAAGAAAGGTACTGTTTTGGCACTTTAGACACTGTAGAGTGAAAAACACCAACTTCTGTACATGACTTTTTCCAGGAAGTAAAAAGTAAAATAATCCCAATTTAATTTTAGAAATGTAGTTAATCATTTTAATGGTTTACAATTAATACTATTTCTTATTATTAAAACTCATAACAGCTCTGTATTTCTCTCTCTGTCTCTCTCACAGTGCTCTCTAAGAGGAGGCGTACGACTTTGACTGAGGCAATCTATGAGGAGATCGACCAGAGACTCATCACTAAGAAATTGGCTAAAAAGGGTAAAATTACAGCTTGAGTTCTCTACTGGGGGTGTTTTCAGGGTGTTCATAAAGATCTGTGCAAATGTAATGTTTCCACACATATCAACAGAACTCACACAACATGAAGTCTGTATATAGCAGAATTTTGAGGTGGATGGATGATGTGGTAGTAAAAAACTGAATTGTAAGAGATTATTACATTAGATGTGGCAGTGTAAAACTGAATGAATAGAGATTATTGTATTAGATGTAGCAATGTGAAACTGAATGAATAGAGATTATTACATTAGATGTGGCAGTGTAAAACTGAATTGTAAGAGATTATTACATTAGATGTGGCAGTGTAAAACTGAATTGTAAGAGATTATTACATTAGATGTGGCAGTGTAAAACTGAATGAATAGAGATCGTCACATTTGACACAGCTGTGCATTGTCTGGTTTTGTATCTAACGTTACCCTCTACTGGCTGATCAAATATTCTGCTGTTTTCAGTCACCCTGTTCTCTGTAATTGATGAGAGTTTTTAGTCCCTTGTGCTGCATTTTGTGTTTTATGTGTTCTGTTCTCCTCTAACAGGAAGTATCCTCTCACAAGCACAGCATTCAGGATACGAGGATGTGGATGAAGGGCATCTCTCAGGTACGTGCTGTAGAATGTGTATGTATGTGAATTAAACTCCATTCCACTTATAAATGTTAGAAAAGGAATTATAGAAAGCCAGGTAAATAACTTAATCAGTACTGATAATTAATACTGGCCATATAATTAATACTTATAGGCCATATGTAAAATATCTATCCAGGGTGGATAAAGGTTATTACATTTCATGTGGCAGGTTAAAACTGTGTGGTTAGAGATTATCACATGTGAGGTGGCAGTGTAAAACTGTGGATAGAGGTTATCACATGTGATGTGGCAGTGTAAAACTGTGTATAGAGATTATCACATGTGATGTGGCAGTGTAAAACTGCGGATAGAGATTATTACATGTGATGTGGCAGTGTAAAACTGTGTAGAGATTATCACATGTGATGTGGCAGTGTAAAACTGTGGATAGAGGTTATCACATGCGATGTGGCAGTGTAAAACTGTGGATAGAGATTATCACATGTGATGTGGCAGTGTAAAGCTGTGGATAGAGAATATCACATGTGATGCGGCAGTGTAATGCAGGTAATGTGAATGAATGTGTGTATGTGTATGTAAAATGCCATTCCAATGAGAAATATTAGACAAGTAATAGTAGTATATATAACGCCATATAAATAATGAAATACTAATAGGCCACAGTTTCAGTGGAATGCACTGACACCTAACTTTCTTCCACCAGATCCAGGAAAGGCTGTGACCGGGGAGAAGGCTGAATATTATTTTTTAATTTTTATTATTTTTTTGATTTTTAATTACATAACTTTATGAAATGGTGACTGAAGTCTTTTTCTGATTGTGATTTAGGTTTCGGAACAGAGGAAATACCTGCAAACTATGATGTCATGTCTGCTGGACAGATGCCAGAAAATGTAATAGGTGTGTTCCTGCCAATGCATTCAGTGGTGTATGTGAGTGTGTCTGTGTGTACAGATAGAGAGAGTAAGAGTGTATATACATGTATTACACCTGTAATCATTTACATTTCTGCTTAATACATAACCATATGCCTAGTTTTGCAGCAATCTGACATTATCTGGATGCATATTTTGTCGTTGAGTGTATATGCAATTGCACATGTGTAAACGTGTATGCAGAAAGTTGTGTATGGTCATGTGACAGTGTTACAGGATTAGGTTTAATTAAGGTTATTAAGGTTATTCACGCTGATGTTACTATTTATGTATACATTGTGAAAGAAGATAAGGTGGAGATCTATGATGATGCCATACCTGCTGGAGAGAATCTACACATTACAACAGGTTTGGATTATGAATTTGAATGACAAATATATTTTAAACAAAATCAGTTTCATAAAAAAACACATTTGTTGTTCGCTGACATTAAATTTTGTCTGTTTGGTATAGTGTACACTCCTGACAGCTATGATGATGCCATCTCTCCAGGACAGGATTTAAGAGGTGCAGAAGGCAAGTCAGAGACTTTATTGATATGGACACAGATTATACGACTACTAATTTTATATATCTACATACGTCTTCTAGCACATTTGACTGAGGAGTATTATTGGTTTAGTGCAGATTAGCACCATGGTACAGTGTTACATACATGATACATTGCAGTGTAATGAAAATGATGTAAGTTTAATATTAGCTGTGTTTGTTTTGACTGTCTGAATTGTCACTTACTGAACAACAGTCAGTACAGCGTCTCTCAAAATAAGGAAGCACCTACATAAAATCTAAATGATTTGGCAGATGGTAATACGATTTTAGACACAAGCTGTGGGGGAAGAGGGAGACCTGTTAGGCCATGTCACTCTCATGATGGCCATCTTCGATCAAGCCAAGTTTTCTCAAATGGGTAAATAGGTGGGAGGCTGGGAGACATGCTGTGCTTCATGTTAATTTTACTCATTTCCAGGTTTAAACAGTGATCACAATTCAAATTGTTCAAATGAAGTACACTTGTGATTACAGAAGATTTTAACCAACCCTGCCCAAGCAGTTATTTCCCATAGTGCAGCTGCTAAACCTCTTGTCTGTGACTAAAAATCAAAAGCTGGACGACCAAAACCTGTTATGGACATACCAACAGCAGCCATTTTTCTGGCCTCATTCAGCAAGAGCCCGCAATGTAGCACTTGTCATCTGTCTCTGGAATATGGAGTTAGCCATGCTGAGGCATCTGTCTACCCATAAATGGTTCCCTAACAAAACTGAGATGCTGCAATACCTGACCAAGAATGATCCAGACTGTCTAAGAATTTGCAGAATGGGTGACACAGCAATTTAAGATCAACCTCATTTTCCCTAATAGGTGCTGTCTAATGATTATATAAATTCCTACGTGAACGGTGAGGTCAACAATCAATCATTAATGCTGATCAGACACAAACCATCACTGGACTGATGGTTGCCTCACTTAGTCATGGTATTGTGTGGTATATAGGGTGCAGAACATATTTCTTCATTGACAAAACATTAAGAGCATAGTAGGCAAGTGTAGATGGGGCTGGTTGTAACTTTCGATAATGACACACTCGCTTCATTCACTGGAAATGAGGATGATCTAAACACTGTCTGCTTGGGATAACGACACCCTTCACATCATCAGTACAAAAGACAAATCACTGTATAAACATTCAGATTTTCAGATGGGAAGGTTAAATCCAAAATGAAAAATTCAAGACAGCCACCATGTTGGTGACATGACTCAACAGGTTTCCTCTTTTACCCACATCCTGATCCTTTTTTCATTTTGTGTGGGTTTTTCCATATGTTTGAGACACCCTGTACAATGTCAGACAGTCTCTATTACCAAACACGTGGTTTCAAATTGATTTTGGAGGTGTAAAAAAGTTGTTGTTTTTTTTTCAGACTATGATGATGTGATAAGTGTGCCTAAGACAGAGGGACAGACCGTCTGATATTCCCAACCACAACTTCGGCTCAGGAAATTAAATTTTCTTTGAAAGTAATCCAATGATTTATTTTTTAGAGATTTTTACTACTTTTTTTTAACTATATGGCATAACATGAGGTATTGTTTGGTATCAGTGTTTGTTAGAGACAGGTGGACATGTACAGTCATCTACATAGGGGTTTTAGGGTTAATGCCTGAAGTAAGAAAGGGAAAACTACAAAAAAGGGACGGGTACCCTAATCTGTCTCTGTTTCCTGAAAGTAACAGTCCCATTTATTACAGAATTTGTTGACAGATTTTTTAAGGTCGGCCAAGAACCAAGGTATGTTTCACCTTTCCATAAAACTAAAGCAGTAAGCATCTGTGAAAGTCTAAATCATTTTTGAGAACGTTTCAGGACTAAGACCTCTAACCCTAACCCTAGACCTCAAGTTCCAGGGAGTTAGTGGGGGAACACTCTTTTCCCAAAGATTTCTTACATGGTTAAAAGTTTTTGTTCATTGAGGTGATACATTCATCTTTATAGACATCCATAAATTATTTAGAGAAAGCTTGAGGTTTGGGACTCTTGACCTCTACCTATAAAAATGAGATGGTTTACAGATTCACCCAGGTTCTGTTAAATACCCTGTTTTACACAGTTCTTGAGAAATGCCATGTTGGGTCCATTGCCTGTATTTCTTTGGTTGTTTGTACAATGCCACATATAGCCACATCTTAATAAAAAGACCAATTTTGGATTCTGTTGTAAACCATGTTTTTTTTTAATGTTGTTATATTTCTGTCAGCCTGTCACGACATCCTAAAACTGACAGCATTCTAATATCCATCAAGGAAAATATATATTTATTTAAAATTATAAGCTGAATTACACTTAAGTAATAATTCCTCAATCACAGTAATATACAACCTTACTTTTCTTCACACCACTTCTCCACCATCCTCTCTTATTACCTCATCATCAGATAAATTATTACTGTGATGGTGGTAAATAATGAGAAGAACTGAATGGGCCATAGTTTATTAGGGGAAACAGTGCAGCATGGCTAACATAGAAGCTAAAACATTTTTAATATTTAAATTACTTTTTGCTTTTGCAATTGTGCTTCTGTGTCAAATCAGCACAAAGAAGCCTAGTCTATTGTGAGCTTTTATACTTGTGTCTGTCTGGCAATTACACCACCAAAACACTAGTTGGTGATGGGGTGCCACTGTGTTGACTTCCTTGGCATTCTATAAACAATGGTGGCTAAAACTCAGCAAATTATGTTGGAGTCGGAGCTAGTAACTGTAAAACATGTAATGGACCCGCTGCTGTGGTCTGCAACATGTAAAGACATTTCTGGGAAGACATACATTGTGTATGCATGGATCACATGGTACCTTTGTCATGGGTATGGCGTAGATGTGATGAATATTCCAAATTACAAAATACAAGGCACTGAATAGCATCCATTATGAATATTCACATTTTTGATCATTCACATTTTTGATCCTTCACTGTGCACTTTCTATTAGACGGTGACTGTCCCAAAACCTAACCTCCAGATTTACTGCTTACTTACTGAAGTTGAATAATGTAGATACATCATGTAATATTATATTAAAAATTAATCATTTTTACTAGGCAGAGGCTTATTTTAGCTACACCCCTGCATTTTAGAGTCTATTCTCATAAGGTGAGAAATTAGATCCCATTGTCGTGTATTAAATATGTCCCAAATTCTAAATTCAGTGTATAACATTAGGAATTGTCCCTACCAAGAGTTTATTTTAACTTTCACTACCTCAGTACAAATGGATATCTATACATGTAGGTCTATACATGTAGGAGTAGATATATTATAAAACCTTTTATATACAGAACGTAACCAAATTATAAACATTTGCAGACATCTGTGCAGGTGTGTATTATGATATTGTAATATAAGAGTTACTGTAATACAGTAATGGAGCTTTTGTGGTCAGTTTAAGTCTAGAGATTAAATGTGCTATGGAATGCATATATTCAGTATTTTTATTGTTTGGAGAGAGATGACAAGATATAGCTGCACACATATAACCACAGCTAATGTCTGCTCTGCTGTGCAGGTGCGAATGTCCTTGTGTCTTTCCCTTTGCCAGTAGTCAAGCTGTATGTGCACATCTAGAATATCAATATCTATTTTACCAAGTGTGTTACTCATGCAAGGAATTTGTTTGGTTGTGTCACATGTGTATATGACTCGTGAAATATATACTATATAAGTAAGTTATAATATATTTATGTATAATATATAAGTAATAATTTTAAGGAATGCAAAATAATATCCTGTGGCTGTGGTGGGGTCAGACTGGTTTGGGGAGGGGAGTGGCCGCATCTGGGCTGATGTGTTTGATTGTCAGGGGAACGAAACACACCTGTCACAATGTCCCATTTCATCATGGAGTCGAACTGCATGCTCTCATCAACAGGACTCTGGAGTCATCTGCAGTGGTGAGTGGTGAAGACATGTATTAAATGTCAGTGTAAATAGAGAAAGTAGTGAAACTTTTTATAAAATGGATTAAATAAAAAGCAGCTTTTTTATCTTTTCCCTCTCTGGTGTTACATGAGGGGTGAGTATGGTTGCCTGGAGGGATAGAGTGTAAGGGTAAGGTGGAGGTGTGCTTCAGGCAGGACTGGAGGAGAGTTCTGAGAGGAGTGCTGAGGAGCCTGCTAACCTTCATGTTATGGATCCAATCAAAATGTGTTATTTTATTGTTAACTGGCTTCCAGGAAACTGTGATTACCTTCATGCTCTCTATATTCGGGTAACATTTAAATTCTTCTTTCCTGACATTTTCCACTCTAGTAATGCATAAGGCAGTGCATAAGGATTGTGGCCGTGAAGGATGTTTTAACTGTGCCTCATAACTATCTGTCATTCCCCCTGTTTAAACTTCCATTACGGATATTCTTTTATTCCTTTTGTCATTTTGTATGTGTCTCTATATGCACTGTGTCACAGATGTATTTTAAAATCATCACTATGAATGGTCATTGCAAATATAGGATGCATATTAGGAAACATATTAATCATAGTCATATTGTGGTAATTTGCGTGTGTGTGTGTGCGTGTGTGTTGGGTCCCTGTGGAGACCAGGTTTAAATTTAAATCATTACAGTTTTTTTTTTTTTTTAAATCCCTTATTAGTCCCACAGTGGGGATATTTAGTCTCCGCATTTAACCCATCCATGAAGTGAAACACCACAAACACACTCACTAGTGAACACACAAGTGGGCAGTGAGCACACTTACCCGGAGCGGTGGGCAGCCCTATCCACGGGGCCCGGGGAGCAGTTGGGGGTTAGGTGCCTTGCTCAAGGGCACCTCAGTCGTTACTGTCAGTTCAGGGAATTGAACCGGCGACCCTCCGGTCACAAGGCTGGTTCCCTAACCTCCAGCCCACGACTGCCCTTTAAGGCTGGAGTAAAAGTAAGGTAAGGTAAATTTAAGGTTAAATTAAATTAAGTTAATCTAAGATTGCGGTTAAGGTTACAAGTAGGGTAAGGGCAAGGGTAAGGCTGAGTCATGCTTATGGTAAGGTTAGGTTTAGGATAAGATATTTGGAGATACTATGCCACTTTACTGCTGAAATAGAGAATTTTCCCCCTACACTATCTGGCAGGAATCAGCTTTCAAACATACAAGATCATCTCTGCATATTTACATGCTTACAGAGGACTGAGACTTCCCTCAGATGAAACCACTTCCTTGTCATAAGATCAAACTGAAAGCAGGGCTAAAGAGGTGAGGTACTGATGTAGGGACGTCCAGATGTTTGTTTAATTACTTTTCTCTTTCACTTTCTTTTTCCTAATAAACACTCAAACAAACACTTTCTCACCTTCACTTTGCTGCCAGAACCACCACTGCGGAAACTGTGGCAGGGGTCTGAGTATCCAGGAGGGAAGCTTGAGGGTAGGTTTAGGTAGGCTGAGTAGGGATATGGGGTTGTTCCTGGTGGAGGGAGTGGGGTTAAGGCATCCTGCTCCAAACCCCCACCACAAACCCTCATTGAGGTGTAGAGATGCCATGTCTAGAGGTCAATAGTGAATAGTATTTTAAACAGAGGCTTCTGACTGACAGATGAGTGAGTTAAGGATGAACACTCACCCTCACTGTTTAGAATAGAACAGTAAACCCAGGTGAATAAATCTGGACTGAATAGCTT
The DNA here is from genome assembly GCA_024036415.1 of Prochilodus magdalenae. Lineage (NCBI taxonomy): Eukaryota > Metazoa > Chordata > Actinopteri > Characiformes > Prochilodontidae > Prochilodus > Prochilodus magdalenae. The sequence continues at coordinate 79,991 of JAMWET010007600.1, read as the reverse complement.
AACTATAAACATGCTAATGTGGCTAACAGTGAATGGAAGAAGCACAATCAGCATGAAGTTATTTGCATCATGTGAATTGGGGGCTGTTTTTTAATGTTCTGAGCAGCATTAGCTTCTCTGATTGAACTATTCCCATATAGATACACTACATAGACACACAGATGTGATGTACTTTGGCACAAGTCTCCAAAAGTGTAGTAGCACCTTATTGACAGCGTGTCAGCACGCATACTGCTGGCATATTTCCTGGCGCCAAGGCGGTTCTTAAAGCCCTCCACTCGAAAACAGCCAGTTTTATGAATTATTATTATTCACAATTCAGATTTGCATCATTTAGTGACTTTCTGATCTCTAAGTACAAGTACCGCTCCCTCCCTCTAGTGGCCATAAGTTTATTTTCTCAGGGGTTGAATAATGACTTTTATGAATTTGGACTTGGTATATCTCTCAAAATAATGACTCTGTTCTCAAATTTGTCACTTAGTAGTTTAGCTGTTTGGGGGGGAAGCGACAGTTTATCCCAAGGCTCACATCAGCTAGAAAGCAGGAACCCCCCTGGACAAGCCACCTGTCCAAAATACTATATTTTCCTAATACACAATATGTACACAGTAATGTTCATCATCTGATCAGCTGGAACTGAAGAAAGATAGTTATATATTCAAACAGAAACACTATAAAAAATTCAGCCCTAAATCCTGTTACACAGAACCAGCTCACCACTCCTTGTAAGGAAACATGCAGCTGGTCAGTGTCCCACAAGTACTGACAATACATTTACATATATGGCATTGAGCTGAGGCTCGTATCCAGAGCGACTTACAAGGTTAATCATGTTACAGGTAGGCCAATGTAGTGTTAGGAGTCTTGCCCAAAGACTCTTATCTTTTGCACAGCTCCCAGACCAGGATTCAAACCCCAGTCTCCCACATGTGGTGGTGGTTCCCTGGTGGATTGTGGTGTTATCCACTGAGCTACACCAACAATACACCCAAATCTGTGGATTCCTTTTTAGGGGCTTGTGAATAACATTTAGAAAGGAAATGAGTCCTTAAAGCAAACCGTAGTGTGGACACGTTCCAGTCAGCGCTGTGTGAGAGATCCAAGCAGCAGGGTCAATGGGTCTTACAGGCTCAGCAGAGGAAGAGCCAAAAGTAACGCCATTAATATACTCACATTAATATGATGTCATACTTAGATGCCCTTGTAAGACTAGTGGCAATGCCTCTTACCCCACACATCACATCACTAATGAGTAGATGGCACCGTTTGTGGGCAGTAGCTGATCCCGGCCTAATAATGACGATACTACTGAAGCATTAGTGTATGATATGCAGTACCTCTGGGGATGGTGAAGTAACTTTATGGAGAGGTGTCCCAACACTTGGCCACAGTGAGACTCATTGGCCTGGGGAAAAGGCATTCAGCAGCAGTCAGCATCATGATCTAGGTGTGTCCAGAGTTTAGCAGATGTTACAGCTGATCAGATACAGTGTCAGTGCTTACCCAGGCTTAGAGACAGTTTCCTGTAGAATCTTCACAGCATCGTCATTACTCATATTCTCACAGTTCACATCATTCACCTGTAAAAACACAAATCTGGTATCAATATTAACATGTTTCATAATCTCCAAACTAAAATGAGCTTTAAGAATTAGAATTTAGAACCATTTACACATGAACGGTTCTGTGCAGTTAAACACCCACATACACACACACTAGTAACACAAACTAGGGGGCAGGTACCTGTCTGGGGTTAGGTGCTTTGCTCTAGGGCACTCCATTCGTGTCCTGTTGGTTCAGGGAAATAAAATGGTTGGTTAGGCTAACTGACTGGTTCCCTAACCTCCAGCCCTGACTGCCAGGTCTGCAGGGCACACCTCCGAATGAATCCTGGGACAAATCACACCTTACCTCTCACTCAAAGCTCATATAGCCAACTAATGTCCTCTGAATTTGGACATAGCATGAGAAGAACTGGTTAATCTGAAAAGATAATCATGTTTGGAAGAGGTGCAGGTAAAAAAGGAAGAGGATACAATCCAAATAATCATGAACCAGTCATTCCGAAGGCTGGACACCCAAACAGACTCCTGTAGTAGCCACGAGTCTGAAACGCTTCAGTCGTAGACGCATTTTTGGCTTCTCGTGATCCAAATAATCCCAAACCCATTCAGTGACGTTCAGGTCTGGAATCTGGAATTGGCCTTCCTCTCTCCTTTGTTTTCATCATGTTCTTCTTCTTACCTGGATCAAATGGAAAGACAGTCTAGCACACTGACTCATCTTGTTCCACTTTAAACTCACAGAAGTATAAAGCTCAAGCACGTCTCACACTGCTGAGAGACATTAGGAGCTTTAGACCTCAAGGGTGCTTTTAAATCCGCCTTGTTTGGTCCAGACCTTTGCAGTTCTCAATTTGGTCCAAACCAAAATAGCAGGTCTGGACCAAAGACACAAAATTTGGTCTGGATCAAAAGAGTTTGTCTCGGTCCAGATTAAACTGAACCATGGTTCAGTTCCTTTGCAGTGTGAAAACGCAGGTATACCAATAACTGTTTCACCTGTGTTTGATAAGCATCTTGATTAATCACACTTCCAGGTAACCATGACATATGACTGACTAACCAATTCATTTCATTTACATTTCAGTGTAAGTGTAAGACCGCATGTCTCTGGTCAAATCTTCCACAGTTACTGTTTACTCCCTATTATACACTCACCTTCAAAAGAACAGCTGCACCCAAAAGAATCAACCCACAGGTATGAAACTCGGTGGGTGGGTTTGACATTGTGAGACATGCTGCATGTGTGCTGTAAGCAAGGATGGGCCTTATCACTGTACCTGTTTGACTCAACAGCCACGATTGCGGAAATTCAGCGAGCAGCGATGCCCTCCAGTTCTCCTGTTAGTGCCAGCACCATTGTAGAACCACAGTAATTAATAATACATACATTAATAACAATAACAAAAAAAAAAATGAACTTAGACACAAAAATGTAATAAATAAAAAAGGAATTTTATATAAATCGAAATAAACATAAAGGAAACTTATATAAATTTAAAAATCATAAAGGAAACCTATCACCAATCTTAAGATGTGGTGGTTTTAATTATTGTACAATATTTTACATATAAACATTTCTACAAATATACACCAGCTCCTCAAACTGAAAACCCCATCTCCTGAGCCAGACTGAGGATCCCTGGAACTGCCTCCAGGAGGTCCAGGATCTCCTCAGAGAAGATGAGGTCTTCTTCTCCATTGACCACAGCGTCGAAGGGCCCCAAACACACCGGTGGGACTATAAGGGAGTGGGGCAGACCTGCACACACCACAGTACCAAGTAACACAGACTCTGTAAGTCACTGCTTGGTCAGCTAAAATCCAGCTCTCTTTAATCTCAGTCGGGTTTCTAGGCCTTAATGCAGTCTAAGAAATCTGATCTGCTGTTTACACTCCCACATCACATGACCACAGTAATGGTTTTCATGTAGTGTGTTATGGAGCTTTGTGTCCATGTAAACGGTCTGCAGAGTTACACAGCTCAAAGTACATTTAAATGATGAAACTGATATTTAAACACAAACTCAACATAGACGCCGTAACTAGCCAGTTAAACAGACAGCTGATCTGTACAGAGCCAGGAACACAGCACACCTAAAAAGCTGAGTCTGATCAGCCAAAGTTTCATTCTGTAGCCGCTACTTGAATTTCAAACACCGGGCGGATACCGGGCTGAAGACTGCAGCGGTTGCTCTGCAGCGATTGGTGGACTGATAAGGGCGGAGTTTGGTGGAAAGCGTTTGATTGACTTTCTGCGCTCCCAGAAAACAGATCAGTTTCAGCATCACTACCAGTTCAGCTAATTCAGATATGCTCCCTCCATCCTACTGGATCAGCTGGTGGTCGGTCTGGGTGGGTCCGGGAGCGCTCTCAACACTCAACACAACCGCCGGCGAGCCATAGCCTACTGAACCTACGGGAAGCGAAGACGCTCAAAAAACGTTGTACGGCCGCGAATATTCACCGTATCAGCGCCGAACAGCACAGACACCAGCACGGTTCTGAACTTTTAGCTCAGATTAAACACAAGATATTTCACATATCTCACATTTATCAGCGATTCTCCGAGTATCTGTAATCCACTATAGACATTAGGAGTGTGACGTCACTAACCGATCTGCTAATATGGCGGATAGGCCCGCTAACGTGTGAGTAAGGAGAGAACCGGCACTTCTTTATTCCCACTTCTAGCACCGCCTAAAGCCTTTAATAGATCCACTCTAAAGCGTTTGGAAGCGACAGCACATGGAAATGGAGATGAGCTCCTCTGTTTCAGTACAGAGTTACAGTTTCTAGCGGGGTTTGTACCGGGAGGGATGATCACAGGCCGCCGATCGATGTAGAGATCTCCACTGGGGAGGAGGTACACCCGCTCAGTGGAGACCTCGAACAGCCTGTAGAGGGTCATCCTAAAAACAGGAAAAGGAGAAAACAGTAAATCAGAGAAATAGAAAACAGGAAGTCAGAGAAAAGTCGTGAGCGTCTTTAGCTGATCAGAAATGTTTTCCCCAAACAGAATTCCAAACTGAGCATTCTGGAGTTGCTTAGCAGAACTGTGATGTCACATCCACCACCACTGGAACAACAGTACCAGCATGTGATATGAGTTATTTAGTGAATGTGATCAGTGAAAATGTAACTTCATTTCTGATTCATAAATAACAGTACTGAAGCAGATATACTTACAATCTTCATTTTAATAAACAATATATACGTTCTTTAACTTATTCATGTTTGGTATATATGTGTTACTTTATTCCTTTATTTTTGATGTGTTGGTTTCTTGGATTCTCTTCTTGATTTATTTTGAAATCTGAATGAAAAACTATATATCTATAATATTAAGTCAAAATCAGAAAAGATGGCTGGTCTGTGTCCCACCTCAGCTGCTGGCCAATACAGCCAGAGAATTCCAGGATTCTTCTCCATGTTTGCTCCTGGAAACAGAACTGTAACAAGAAATCAGCCTGAAAAACACAACAAAAACAGAAATGAAGTAGGTTTTTAACTTTTAGCCCAATAAATTGAAATATAATGCACTGTAGTTTATTAATATATATTTTGGTTTATTACTACTAACAGCTTTGTCCTCTGTTACATTTATATTTGTAAAGGATCACAAAGATTCCTGGGCAGAAGTCAACACTGGTGTTCACGCGATCCCTCATTCCTAAAAGGGCTCAACAAACACCCCTAACTTGAGTTAACATATAAGATATGGCGCTGGGGAAATGGAACAGTCAAGTGGACGAGGACTAGTAAAGCCAGTATTGAAAGGGTGGAGGGAATAACAGTTTGTTATTAATTTATATGAGGTACCACACTGCTATATGATGTCCACTAGTGAAGACTGCATGATGTTCCTGGGACTGTATAATACGCTAACTAACTTACTATATCATTAGAGCTCAAATATTGATTCCAGAAGCTTCCAGAAGAATTGCAGAAGAATGTAAAACAAGCTGCTGCTGGTGAACACAGCTAGTCTATAAGATATGATGAAGGAAACATTAGGTATGGTTTTCCTGGAGCTGCGTAATTGCAGCTATGCTAACTAGCTAGGTGCTCCAGCTAAAAGCTAAAAGACCCAACTTCAAACCTTTCTTACTTCAGATAAATGAAAAAAATGTTGGAGTAGTTGTTCTAAATAAAGTTTTAACAGGGTGAAAGGGCATTAAACGAGTAACTCAGATTTACTGTTAGAGTAGCCAGATAGCTTACCTAGCTAGCAGAGCAACAGCTATCTGACATTAACTAGCCAGGCTAAGAGTACATGCAGTACATGTTTACATGTGTAAGTAAAACCAGTATTACACGTGAATGATGTAAAACAGGAAACTAAAATAAATGTCTTACCTCCACCCAGGGATGCAGCACAGCTTCAGCTTCACTGGTTGAGGTTACACATAGAAAAAAACAAATGACCCGGGCAAATGTGGTGACATCATAGCTTCAAGTCTGTGAATGACTGACCAAGTTCAATTTAAGCACCTTCCCTGCTGACCCAAGGTTACCCATCATTACTCTGCAATATTAGGATGTGTGTGATGACATAACTTTAGTATATGCTAAAACAGACTGATTATATACCGTACTTTGCAAAAGACAAAGATCACCCCCCCAATTTTATCTGACTTACATTCAACCAACTCTTAAGACTGAACTTTTTAAGGGTGGAAAAATATCCCCACAGGTGTCCTTGAAAAAAGTAACACTGAAATGACTAACAGGTTCTAGATATTAAAGTTATAAAGCTGAACATTGAAAAATCCTCAGAATTATGTGTAGTTAACGGTCTTTATTCAAAGAACAGATATACTTAATATTCAGTTTATGATTAAAACAGAAATAAAAGAAAAGGTGAAAAAGTCACATCATAAAAATAAATCAAAAACATTAAAACTCCAAAATCTCAGAAAATGTCATCTTTACACCGTGTGTGTCTTTATACTCTGATCAAAGTAAGGATGATGATTGTTTTGATGTAATAACTTGATGGGCCAGTAAAAGCTGGTAAAGCTCAAAGTAAGAGTTAAACATTTTATCTGTAACTGTAAGTTGTTTACATAAACATTTAGATTTGTGATCTATAATAAAGTCATTTCCTGCGTTTGAAGAGGTTCGTCTGTAATTTCCTGAGGAAAGACACTGGCTGTGGTCTCTCAGTCACATGATTCATCTCTGTCTGAGGCTCCTCCTCCTCCACGTCATCATAGTCTGTAAAATAAGAACATTAATCTCAAATAACACGTCTTTATTTTATAGCACACTGTATGTCCAACCCAGTACATACAGCACTATGTAGGATCTGTTCAGTACTGCAGACTGAAACTCAGATCAAGCTGTTCATTAAAGTCAACCTGAAATCAAAAAGGACCTTTATACCTTCTTAGTTCATGTGTCTGATCATATTCAGCTCAGTTCATCACATCACATCACTTATAAAGCTGAATTCTTCTTTACCTGTAATCTTCTATCAGAATGTAACACTGTTTATTTATCATACGCCATAAATAATGTAAACATGTTTCAGCAGAATTCCTGTACACAGATTTAAATCTCTCCCTCCACCTTCCTCGTTCATCTACATCTGAATGTAGCATCAAACACAGCAATATCAGCCACTCACCTTTAACCCCTCCTACATCCTGTCCATCAGTGATGACATCATCATAGCTCTCTGGTGTGTCCACTACACCAACATAGGAAGATCAGTTTTAACAGTATGATGTGTTTACTGAGTTGGAGCTTCAGTGTAAATGATTTATCTACATTCAGTAAAACTTACTCAGCATAATGTTGGAGTTTGGTCCAGTAACAGCATCATCATAGTTATCTGTCATGTCTTCTGTCAGAATGTAGATCAATATCATTAAATCAGCATCAGTATCATCAGTGACTGTGTTCATGTTGGAGATTACAGTAGTGTTACATCACTAGTCATACCTGCTACAACAGCTGAGCTCTGATCAGCAGTGATGACATCATCATAATCCTCTGCTATGTCCTCTACACCAAAACACAGAGAAATATAAAGAATATTAAATCATATTTTATACAGTTATATTTATCAGATGTTTCAGACACAGTCAGTAATGTGAGACTGTTTACTTGTTTACAGTAATTTAATAAAAATAAGATTTGGAGTTATGATGAGAATATGCTGTGGGCACTAAAACCCCCTCCTGCACGTATGTGTAGATGACCGCTGTAACAGAATGATTCAAAAAGTCATTGTACATATAGACTATCAGATTATTCTATTTTCATAACATTAGTGATGATTTTAATCTCTACTTAATCTAAAAACTAAAACCCCCAAACACAAACACACCTGCTACACCATCAGAGATCTGTCCAGCAGTGATGACATCATCATAGCTCTCTGCTGGGTCCTCTTTTGCTGATTCACCTGAATCAAATAAAAGCAGACTGACTTTACAAACAGTGCAGTCATATTTTACACTGTGGTTTAATGTACAGATAAAATCAGGTGATTCATTAATAAAGGACCCCCACTTATCAGACCACTGGTGATGACATCATCATAGTATTCTGTCTTTACTCCAGTCAGAGACTTTTCTGCAAACAGAGGAAAATGAATCACTTTAATTAAATAGAGAAATAAAATCCTGATTCAGAGACACTTTCAGTGTGTAACTCCATTAAGATCCTGCAGGGAATCATTCCTGAACTAGAGATCAATCAAATCTCTAATCAGAGAGACACACTAGACTCACTGTTAAAGAGAGTTTCACTCTGAAACAATAAAGAGCTGTAAGTGATACTAGAGAACATGAAGAACTAAAATGGAACTGAATTAAAGTAAATCACTTTCCTCATAAATACTGGACACTGGGGTGGAAGTAAAACTCCACTGAACACACATATACATGCAGCACATTTGATTATGATTCATTTAAAATCTGATCTTTTAGTTTTAGAACTGTGTTGTGCTGCTGCAGACAAATGGTGGTCACATGTAATTCAGTACATATGACTGATTAAATATGACTGAACACATGTAATCAGTTACTCCACAGATTCAGTGCTGTGTTTCAGATATTACAATTACTCTCAAACATTAGATTTAATATTTATATATAATATTTAATATATAATAAACATGTTCATAATGAAGCCTCTCATTTCTAAATGGTGAGTGTAATATTTCTCAGTGTAGTGGAGTTTAACACACATGGTCCTCTTACCTGAGAGAAGCTCCTCATCCACATCCTCATATCCTGAATGCTGTGCTTCAGAGAGGACACTTCCTGTTAGAGGAGAACAGAACATAAACACATTCAGAATACAGAACCTCCCACAATCCCCTGAGTGCTGTGGATCAGTGTGAACTGGGTTAGTTATGGGGAGTGATATCAGAGCAGACAGTAGAGGGCGCTCTTAGACACAACACAAATGCACACACAAACCCGCTCCACCCATGCCCTACCAATCCAGATACTTACACACTTACACTACCACACACACATTTATTTTTATCCCTCACTCTCTCTCTTCATTCAGTCTTTCTCTCTCCCCCTCACTCTGTCTCTTTAAATATAATACAATATTAATTCTAAAATTCTACATTCAGTAAAACTATAATTTATGAAACATGTATGTAGAGATGAATTCCTGTATTTCTATATTGTGACTGTAATGTGTCTCAGTGGACACACACATGTTCTGGTCTTTTACCTGAGAGAAGATCCTCATCCACATCCTCATATTCTTCAGAGAAGATACTTCCTGTTAGAGGAGAACAGAACAGTCATGAAACACAGAATGCAGAACCCCCACAATCCTCTGAGTGGTGTGGGTCATTAGGATCTACAGGCAGGGAACAAGTTAAAGAAGGAGAACTGAATAAATGAGTGGAGAATGTGCAGGTGCTTCCACACAGGTGTGCTGCATGATACAGTTAACCATTTAACATCCGGCCATGCTCTGTGATATGTGTACAAATGCTGATCGTCCCCAGTTCACCTTGATCTTGGCTTAAGAAGGTCAAAGTAAAAGATCTAAGTGTCTCTGAAAGAGGGTTTATTGTTGAGGCATGGAGCTTCAGTCCTAAAGTCTGCTCACTGGCTAGTGTTCCAGTAAGAACAGAGACTAAAGGGACTAAATCTGTATTTAGATCTTTGGGAAAGACATCAGTAAACAGGGCTGGACATTGTGGGGTAAAGGGCACATTCAGTGATCCTGATACTGGTGTATTACTGTGATATGGAACAAACAGAAAAGGAACTGTTATTATTTTATTTATTATTAAACTGTATTTAACGTACACAGTCATGGACACATAATACTGGACACATAATACTGGACATATAATACTGGACATATAATACTGGACATATGGTCTGATGATTTACTGCTTAGCTGTCAGTAAGTTTAATGGATCTAAATTAAAATCAGGTGTAGAAATGATATAAAGCTGTCTGTCCACTCGGACCACTCTGTAAACTGAGAGTGCTCTAAAACCAAAGCCGAGATTAATCTCAGAGTATATGTAAAATCATTCCTGAAACATTAGAATGATTTTAAGGTCATTAGAATGATTTTAAGCTCCACCAGCTGAATAATTTGGACATAATATGAAGTTTATTTCCAGATATGTCTTTAGGGAGGGGTGAGAGCCGTCATTCATATTGTTACTGACTCTCTTATTGGTCACCTGCTCATTCAATCACTCACTCTTGACTCACTGATCACTTGGTCACTCACTTGGTCATGCTGTCACTTGGTCACATGGTAACTGGACACTATAACTGACCTGGTCACTCACTTATTCGGTTATTCACCGAGTCACTGAGTAACACTGACTTACTTGCTCAATCAGTTTTTCACACAATCACTTCGTCATTCAGTCACTCATTCATTCACCTGGGGCAAACACTCACTGAATCAGTCGGTCACTCCTCGGTCAGTCACTCACAACTCATCAACTGGTCACTCATTTGATCACTCACTTCGTCAATTGGTCAGTCACTCACGACTTATCAACTGTCACTCATTTGATCACTCACTCGGTCAGTCACTCACAACTTATCAACTGGTCACTCATTTGATCACTCACTCGGTCAATCGGTCAGTCACTCACGACTTATCAACTGGTCACTCATTTGATCACTCACTCGGCCAATTGGTCAGTCACTCACGACTTATCAACTGGTCACTCATTTGATCACTCACTCGGTCGATCTGTCAGTCACTCATGACTTATCAACTGGTCACTCATTTGATCACTCACTCAGTCAATCGGTCAGTCACTCACAACTTATCAACTGGTCACTCATTTGATCACTCACTCGGTCATTCGGTCAGTCACTTATGACTTATCAACTGGTCACTTATTTGATCACTCACTCGGCCATTCAGTCACTCGGTCAGTCACTCACAACTTATCAACTGGTCACTCATTTGATCACTCACTCGGTCACTCGGTCACACTCATTTGATCACTCACTCAGTCACTCACTCACGACTTATCACTGGTCACTTTTGATCAACTGGTCACTTATGTGATCACTCACTCGGTCACTCGGTCACTCGGACAGTCACTCAAGACTTATCAACTGGTCACTCATTTGATCACCCACTCTGTCATTCGGTCACTCGTTCAGTCACTCACGACTTATCAACTGGTCACTCATTTCATTACTCACTCGGTCATTCGGTCACTCGTTCAGTCACTCACGACTTATCAACTGGTCACTCATTTGATCACTCACTCGGTCATTCGGTCACTCGGTCAGTCACTCACGACTTATCAACTGGTCACTCATTTGATCACTCACTCGGTCACTCGGTCAGTCACTCACGACTTATCAACTGGTCACTCATTTGATCACTCACTCGGTCATTCGGTCACTCGGTCAGTCACTCACGACTTATCAACTGGTCACTCATTCGATCACTCACTCAGTCATTCGGTCACTCACGACTTATCAACTGGTCACTCATTTGGTCACTCACACGGTCACTCGTTCAGTCACTCACGACTTATCAACTGGTCACTCATTTGATCACTCACTCTGTCACTCGGTCAGTCACTCATGAGTTAACTAGTCACTCATTTGATCACTCATTCGGTCACTCGCTCAGTTATTCACGACTTATCAACTGGTCACTCATTTGATCACTCACTCGGTCAGTCACTCATGACTTATCAACTGGTCACTCATTTGATCACTCACTCGGTCACTCGGTCAGTCACTCACGACTTATCAACTGGTCACTCATTTGATCACTCACTCGGTCATTCGGTCACTGGTTCAGTCACTCACGACTTATCAACTGGTCACTCATTTGATCACTCACTCGGTCACTCGGTCAGTCACTCACGACTTATCAACTGGTCACTCATTTGATCACTCACTCGGTCAATCAACTCACTCATTTATCAACTCACGACTCGGTATCACTCACGACTTATCAAATGGTCACTCATTTGATCACTCACTCGGTCACTCGGTCAGTCACTCACGACTTATCTACTGGTCACTTATTTGGTCACTCATTTGGTCATTCGGTCAGTCACTCACGACTTATCTACTGGTCACTCATTTGATCACTCACTCGGTCACTCGGTCACTCGGTCACTCATGACTTATCAACTGGTCACTCATTTGATCACTCACTCGGTCACTCGGTCACTCACGACTTATCAACTGGTCACTCATTTGATCACTCACTCGGTCACTCGGTCAGTCACTCACTCACGACTCATCAACCGGTCACTCATTTGATCACTCACTTGGTCACTCGGTCACTCGGTCAATCCCTCACGACTTATCAACCGGTCACTCATTTGATCACTCACTCAGTCATTCGGTCACTCACTCACTCACGACTTATCAACTGGTCACTCATTTGATCACTCACTCGGTCATTCGGTCAGTCACTCACGACTTATCAACTGGTCACTCATTTGATCACTCACTCGGTCATTCGGTCACTCGGTCAGTCACTCACGACTTATCAACTGGTCACTCATTTGATCACTCACTCGGTCACTCGGTCACTCGGTCAGTCACTCACGACTTATCAACTGGTCACTCATTTGATCACTCACTCGGTCATTCGGTCACTCGGTCAGTCACTCACGACTTATCAACTGGTCACTCATTTGATCACTCACTTGGTCAATCGGTCACTCGGTCAGTCACTCACAACTTATCAACTGGTCACTCATTTGATCACTCACTCGGTCACTCGGTCAGTCACTCACGACTTATCAACTGGTCACTCATTTGATCACTCACTCGGTCACTCGGTCACTCGGTCAGTCACTCACAACTGGTCACTCATTTTATCACAAACTGGGTCATCACTCACTCGGTCAGTCACTCACAACATTATCAACGTCACTCATTTGATCACTCAGATCATCACTCACGACTCGGTCACTCACGACTTATCAACTGGTCACTCATTTGATCACTCACTCGGTCATTCGGTCACTCGGTCAGTCACTCACACGACTTATCAACTGGTCACTCATCATTTGATCGGTCACTCATTCGATCACTCACTCGGTCACTCGGTCAGTCACTCACGACTTATCAACTGGTCACTCATTTGATCACTCACTCGGTCACTCGGTCAGTCACTCACGACTTATCAACTGGTCACTCATTTGATCACTCACTCGGTCACTCGGTCAGTCACTCACGACTTATCAACTGGTCACTCATTTGATCACTCACTCGGTCACTCGGTCACTCGGTCAGTCACTCACGACTTATCAACTGGTCACTCATTTGATCACTCACTCGGTCACTCGGTCAGTGACTCACGACTTATCAACTGGTCACTCATTTGACCACTCACTCAGTCACTCGGTCACTCGGTCAGTCACTCACGACTTATCAACTGGTCACTCATTTGATCACTCACTCGGTCATTCGGTCACTCGGTCAGTCACTCACGACTTATCAACTGGTCACTCATTTGATCACTCACTCGGTCATTCGGTAAATTGGTCAGTCACTCACGACTTATCAACTGGTCACTCATTTGATCACTCACTCGGTCAATTGGTCAGTCACTCACAACTTATCAACTGGTCACTCATTTGATCACTCACTCGGTCACTCGGTCAGTCACTCACGACTTATCAACTGGTCACTCATTTGATCACTCACTCGGTCATTCGGTCACTCGGTCAGTCACTCACAACTTATCAACTGGTCACTCATTTGATCACTCACTCGGTCATTCGGTCACTCGGTCAGTCACTCACGACTTATCAACTGGTCACTCATTTGATCACTCACTCGGTCAGTCACTCACGACTTATCAACTGGTCACTCATTTGATCACTCACTCGGTCATTCGGTCACTCGGTCAGTCACTCACGACTTATCAACTGGTCACTCATTTGATCACTCGGTCACGGTCACTCGGTCAGTTCGGTCAACTAGTCACTCATTTGATCACTCACTCGGTCAGTCACGACTTATCAACTGGTCACTCATTTGATCACTCACTCGGTCATTCGGTCACTCGGTCAGTCACTCACGACTTATCAACTGGTCACTCATTTGATCACTCACTCGGTCATTCGGTCACTCGGTCAGTCACTCACAACTTATCAACTGGTCACTCATTTGATCACTCACTCGGCCATTCGGTCACTCGGTCAGTCACGACTTATCAACTGGTCACTCATTTGATCACTCACTCGGTCACTCGGTCACTCACGACTTATCAACTGGTCACTCATTTGATCACTCACTTGGTCACTCGGTCAGTCACTCACAACTTATCAACGGGTCACTCATTTGTCACTCATTTGATCACACTCACTCTGGTCACTCATTTGATCACTCACTCGGTCACTCGGTCAGTCACTCACAACTTATCAACTGGTCACTCATTTGATCACTCACTCGGTCACTCGGTCAGTCACTTGCGATTTATCAACTGGTCACTCATTTGATCACTCACTCGGTCATTCAGTCACTCGGTCAGTCACTCACAACTTATCAACTGGTCACTCATTTGATCACTCACTCGGTCATTCAGTCGGTCAGTCACTCACGATCAACTTCATCAACTTTGTCACTCACTCGGCCATTCGGTCACTCGGTCAGTCACGACTTATCAACTGGTCACTCATTTGATCACTTACTCGGTCATTTGGTCACTCGGTCAGTCACTCACAACTTATCAACTGGTCACTCATTTGATCACTCACTTCTTAATCTCACATTTGTTCAATTCAGTCACTCTTATCTCATTCACACACACACACACACACACACACACACACACACACACAGTTGAACCCCCCCTGCTCTCTCTCTCCCTCTCTCGCACCTGCAGCTGTGTGGTTTCTCTGTAAGTCCTAAAATGGAAGGTCTACAGGATGAGACAGTTTAACTTCAGCTGCCTGATAGATGCTTATCAGCAGAAGTAGCTCACTACACTACATGTAGATCTACTCTACTGTACATTTCATCTAATATACACTAAACTATCATATAACTCATTTACTCTTATAATAACCATTTATCTTCATTCATAAGGTCAACTTAATCCTTACTGGCATGTTCTTAGGAGAACAGAAGTTTACATCTGCAGATGTGTTAATACTTTTTCATTGTTTCACTAATATTAACACAAAACTCACATAAAAACAAAAACGTTAGTTTAATAACAAAAGAAAAACACGTCATATAGTCATATCTACATTCAGCACTCATCTGAACCACAGTCTACTGTAGTTAACTCAGTAATCAGCTGTGATCAGCTGCTGACTGTAAATATGGGTGAAGGAGAAGTAAGTAGTAACTGGATATTTTATTTTATGTTGTGTTTTTTCTATACTCAGTGGAAAAGGTGAGAATAGTGAAAAGCAACATTGACCCAAATGAAGACACACCGGAGGCCAGAGACAGTATTTGTCAGTAGAGGGGCGTGTAGTGTGTAAGCTCCTGTGTAAAGGTGATTGTGGTAACAGGGTTTGGGTTAGACTGTCTCCCCTTCATAAGTCATAATTACTGACATGATGTTTAAGGCTTTATCAGAATTTTACTGGGATGTTCAGCTCAGTATGGTATGTGTGCTGAGGCCTTCTCTTTAGGCCCCTTGACACAGTCCTCCCCTCTACTGACACTTACTCACCCCTGGAGTTTGGAATCATCTGAAGCAGCATCGCCCTCATCCTCTCTCACCTTTACTTCTAGAGTATGTACAAGTAGAAGGAGTGTTTTTGGTGGGGAATAAATATTACACTGCACTGAAATGTAGTTCTGGTTTCTGATCAGGTTTAAACATCAGCAGATCTTACAGCCCAGACATTCAGCATTAATGCAGGCTGAACAGGTGTAAGGAGGATTCACTCACCTGGTGTTTAGTGTCTGATGGGAAAGTTTGGTTTTGGGTCATTTGTTTAAAGCTCTGTGGATTTTAGATCACTGTGTGAAGAAGGTGCTCTGTTCTGGCCAGTGAGACGTATGTGTTAATATCATGTGTTAAGTGTTTTGAGAATAAGACTTCTGAATAAACAAAGTGTTCAAGCAGCTGAGAAACCTGTACTACACTGAGAAAGCTGTACTGAAGACATGATTCAGTTTACTCCACTAATCCTCATGTAGAACACTCCATACATCACTCACCCCTTCCAGTCGAGTCATTTCTGTTAGTGACGTATCTGCGGTCGATCTCCTCATAGACTGCCTCAGTCAGAGTCTTACGCCTCCTCTTAGAGAGCACTGTGAGGGAGACAGAGAGGAACATGGAGCCAGTTCAGTAGAAGAGAAGACTGATGACAGATTGAAGGACTAATGATGTTTAGAGAATGTACAGAAAGTGGATTGTAGATGATCTCTGAATCTCTCTACCTCTCCTGAGCCGTCTGTTCTGGTACAACAGCACAACCAGAAGCACTAAGGTCAGGAAGAGCACCACTCCCAGAACCAGGAGAGACACTGGATAGATGGGTGGAAGAGTTGCTGGAAGAGGCTCTCCAGCTGGTCATAAAAACAGAGAGAGGAGCTGTGAATAATGAGATTATACACAACTTGAAAATGACATAAGACACAAAACAATACCAGTGGTGGTGGTGGAGGTGGTGGTTGTTGTTATGGGTGTAGTAGTAGAAGGCACAGTCATGTCTGTAAATACAGAAATAATACACACAAGGTAAAAACAGTAAAGCCCAAAACAGAAACACTGAAGTGAAAATCGTGTAATGCAACTTCTCAAAGCATGTATCAGATGAGTTATGTACATTAGGAAAGGTTATTTCTCAAAGACAATTATTTAGACTATTCCTAAACCAGAAACACAAAACCAGACTCCTCTGACCTGTACATGTGACTCCAACAGGCTGCTTGTGTGAGCAGTCAGTGTGCTTCTTCAGGGAATGAGGACAGTCCCACAGGTGAAGCTCATTCCCTCTACACCTCACTCTGTTCAGCCAGACAGGCCCTGAACCAGCACCAGAGAAAATAGTCCCATCAGCACTCAGTGCAGGCCCACAGCCCAGCTGCCTGCAGACCACCTGAGCATCCCTGATGTCCCACTGATCATCACAGACAGATCCCCACTCAGTGTTATGATACACCTCCAGTCTCCCAGAGCAGCTTCCTCTTCCTCCACTCAGCCTGAGAGGCAGGTAATCTACATCACACACATGAGGAGATGCAGAAACACTGACTATGCAGCACAGTCACAGATTATGAGATTTTGACTCTGTTTAAAACACAGTGTCCAATAATAAATGTGTAAATCTCATTTTAGACCTCATATAATGTTAGAGTTCCTATATTACATTACATTAGATGGCATTAAGAAGGTGCAGCAGTGTACTTTACAAAGCAGGTAAATGTTTAGAGTAGAGTCAGGAATTCCAAAGTCCAGCAGACTCCTCTCACCTGCACAGGTGACTCCAGCATGCTGCCTGTGGGAGCAGTCAGTGTGGTTCTTCAGGGAATGAGGACAGTCCCACAGGTGAATCTCTTTCCCTGTACACTTCACTCTGTTCAGCCAGACAGGCCCTGAACCAGCACCAAACACAGAACTCCCATCAGCACTCAGTGCCAACCCACAGCCCAGCTGCCTGCAGACCACCCGAGCGTCCCTGATGTCCCACAGATCATTACAGACGGACCCCCACTCAGCGTTATGATACACCTCTAGCCTTCCAGAGCAGCTTCCTCTTCCTCCACTCAGCCTGAGAGGCAGGTGATCTACATCACACACATGAGGAGATACAGAAACACTGACTATGCAGGACAGTCTCAGAATAAGCTTCAGTACAGCTGTGAGGTGTAATAAAGATTATCACTCTGTGTAGAACAGTTATTAATATACGTGTGAGGAAAAGGAGGAACACATGTGGTTAATGCTTTTCTTTAGTAAAATATTGACGTTATTTGCGAGGGTCCTTACCTGAGCACTGTCTCTGCTGCAGAGATGATGAGGAGCATTTTAGACGGCTTCGCTGCACAAGACGATTTTCCTTTTCTATGAATGTCAAAATAATAGATTACATTCAGCTGCTGACAAACCGGTTCTGATTACACATGTTGCTGCTCCAGAGCAGATTTCTACACATTCTATTCACGTTACCATAAAAAATACCATCCCAGGTTCCCTACCTGAACAGGAAATGGTTGCTACGTCCGTGCACTTATTCTTCTGGAAGGAAGAAGATGGACAGTGCCACAGAGTGGAGTCATGATTTCTACATTTCAGATCATCCAGCCAGTTAGGAGCTGATCCCACTCTTGCTTCGGCTCGGTTCTCACTGCCGGATCTTCCACAGTTCAGCTCCTGACAGATCAAAGTGGCGGTTTCTTTATCTATGCCATTGTCACACACGTTACCCCAGGTTCCATTGTAGAACACCTCTAGATTCCCCTCACAGCCCCCAGTGAGTCTGATCTCTTTATACTCTGGTAGAAGAAGATGGTGAATATGTGTTAGTATGCTTTTCTACCATTGCTTCATTCATGTAGTATGTAGTACTGTCTTTAACAGCCTTAATATCACTCTACCTGAGCACACGACTCCTACATCCTCCTTGTGTTCACATTCATTCTCTCCACACAGCTGAAATCTGCAGTTCCATAGGGACGTCTCATCTCCTTCACACTCCACCACTTTCAGCCATATTGGTCCGGTTCCAGCTCCAAACTGGGCTGGTACCGGGGTACGGAGGGCCACTCCACACTGCAGTTGTCTGCAGACCACCTGCGCTTCCTTAATACTCCACAAGTCATCACTCACTGTCCCCCATGATCCGCTGTGGAAAACCTCCAGCCTTCCTGCACAGTCTCCTCCAGAACCAACCAGCCTGATGGAGCTGTGGGCTGAGTTAAACTTACCTACACACACACACACGCACACACATACATACACACACACACACACACACACACGCACACACATACATACACACACACACACACACACAGTAGATCACCCTAAAATTATTCACATATTAATGCTGGTTTAGACTGAGAACAGTGTCTCATTAATAATAAAAAACTAGAGACTGCAACATATTTTTGAAGCAGTTTATTTTAGGAAGATTTTTAAAAACCTTTCATGTGTAAATGTTATAATTCCTACCAGAGCAGGTGATGTACAGCTGTGCTCTGGAGCTGCAGTTGACTGCTTGTGCGCTGCTGCAGTTTCTCAGATGAGCTTCACTCCCAGAACAACTGAAACCCGTCACACACATGTGGCTGTGTTTCGGAATGGATGAAGAAGGGTTGGAGAAGTTGATCACAGAGCCACAGCCCAACTGTCTGCAGACCACAGGGGCCATAGACCCACTCCAGGAGTCCAGCAGAACTCTCCTCCAGCCCTGCATAAAGTACACCTCCACCTCCCCCTCACACTCTAACCTTCCAGACAACCGCACTCGCCCCTCATGTAACGCCAGGGAGGAACCTGAAGAGGAAAATAATCACTCAACTTTTGTTATTGTTTGAATAATTTACAGTGTTTTAAAAAATGTTACTGTAAGATACTCACCATTACAGATGACTCCTGTGTCCTGTTTATGAGAGCATGCAGTTCGACTCCATGATGAAATGGGACATTTTGACAGGTGTGTTTCGTTCCCCTGACAATCAAACACATCAGCCCAGATCCGGCCACTCCCCTCCCCAAACCAGTCTGACCCCACCACAGCCACAGCACTCCCACACTTCAGCTGACCACAGAGGACACTGGCAGCTCTCATATCCCAGCTTACATCACACACTGTGCCCCACTCTCTGAGGTACTGTCTTATCCTATTTTACTTACTACATATTTTATTTTTACCTTACAATACAGATTTTTTTGTTTTTAAATTTCTTATATTTAAATTTTTTTATTTTGCAACATTCCCCATGAGGAATAATAAAAGCTATCTTATCTCAGATCATTGGTATATAATGTTGAACAGCTGCAAAGTTCAAAAATATCAATTAATTTTAAACAGTACCAAAAATATATATAAACATTATTTACCAGCACACACCAGGCCCACATCACCGTCATGGGTGCAGGTGTGTTTGAGTGAAGGTGATGTTGGACAGGAGTAAATCTGAGATTCACTGCCTCTACACTGAAGCTCCTCTTTCCGCACCTGACCCTCCCCTCTACCAAAAGCAGCTCCTCCCAGCACCTCCACAGGAGGCCCACAGCCCAGCTCTCGACACACAACCTCTGCATCCTGCTGGTCAAAGTCAGCATCACACACCGTGTACCAGGTCTCTCCATGAAGAACCTCAACTCTCCCAGAGCACAGATGAGGACCACCAGTCAGTCTGGGCTTCTTGTGAGCTGTGTGTATTTGAATTACAGTAAGTCTGTGTACAGCGTACAGGACATCACAGATTCACTGATGTTAGTCACTCACAGATTCACTGAGTCAGCTCTCCACTGAAGGACCTGATCTTTATGATATTAGATGTACGAACAGAGTAATTAGAAATGTCTTACTGAAAGTCTGCTGCTCTAATACAGTAAGATGGCCATATAGTCTCAAAGACTCTGGAGCTGAGGAGGAGGAGAAATGAAGGAGGAGATATATTTCTTTCCCACCTCCACCTGAGTCTAAAGAGGTGAACTTTAAAATGTTTAATCAGATCTATCCAACTAATGACTTTCTGAGCCTGAGGTTTAACTCTGAGACTAGTAACTGTGTTCTGTGAAAAGGAAATGTAAAACTGGGAACAGTGGAACTCAGTTCGGTCCTTCTGGAGATTAAATTATCATCCCTGACAGACCATCATATCTGGTGTATTTGGATATTACATTATGAGATTATTATTAATATTAATAATTATTATTATCTAATTATTAGCTCTGTAATGTTTGTTCCTTTAAATAAATGATTATATGCTGTGAGCATCAGCGATATCTCCTGGAGAGAACCGAGACTGTACTGGACGTCATGTAACACGTTCTAGATCTGACTTTAATCAGGGTAGAGTTTGGGTTTAGACCAAAACACTCAGAATGTAAAAATGATTTACTGCTTTCATTTTATGAAAAAATCCTAAATGTCAACATATTTAGATATTAATAATTATTCATAAACATTAATATTAATATTTTAAAGTACTAAAGGATGGTTTAAGAGCTGATTGTTAAAAGGTGTGATCTGTTAATGTCAGTGATAGGTGTGTGTGTTTCAGGAGTGATGTCAGCTTACCTGAGCAGGTGACTCCAACATCTTGATCATGAGAAGAACAGTATCGACCATAATTTGAAGCATAACTACAGCTGGTCAGTGCAGACTCTGATCCACCACACCACACTAATCCCATCAATATTGGTCCTGATCCTGGACCAAACTTAGGAGTACCTACAGCCTTTCCACAGCCCAGCTCTCTACACACCACTCCAGCATCTGTCTTATCCCAGTAATTCCAAATATTATCACACACTGTTCCCCACTGTCCAGTACGATACACCTCCACTCTCCCAGCACAGCGACTGCCCCCATCCACCAACCTCACACTGACTGTACAATAGAGCGAGTAAGAGAGAGAGAGAGAGATAAAAAAAGAAGACACAGTAAAGAATAATGTTTCATTATTTTATCAGTTACAGTGCTAAAACTAAAACAATGAAAAATCTGTGATGCCTTATAAACATACTTGTAGTACGGAACTGTTTTTTTTTTTTTTGTAAATGAGAATAAATAAACGAATCAGAATTTAGCTTACCAGCTGTGGAGAGAGTGATTGTGGAGGAGAGAAGAATGAGAACCACACAGCTGTCCATCTCCCTCTGACCTGCACACAGTCCGTTCAACTCAGCAGCAGAACAAGCTTCACCTCCTCTACCCCAGAGAGACTGAAGATACTGAGAGAGAGAGAGAGAGAGAGAGAGAGAGAGAGAGAGAGAGAGAGAGAGAGAGAGAGAGAGAGCAGCTCCCCACAGCCGCCAATCACACTCACTATTACCTTATTAGAAAGAGAAGAGGAAATCATCAAACACTTTCAGTGACAAATCAGAGGAGGCATTTTCTCTCCCTCCATATATATCAAAAGAGCGTCAGCGCTGATGAACAGAACTCCACCTCCTCTCTAGAGGAGTGTGTGTGTGAGGAGAGACACCAACATACAGGAGACTGACTTCAGAGAGAAAACACTCTGTGTAATACAGCACTAATGCTGCACCTGCACTGATAACCATCTCTCTCTCTCACACACACACATACACACACGCAGAGACCCACAAAATCCCCTTTTTGTTAAACCATCTCTTGTTTATTTCTGTTCTTTAATAAACATCCCTTTTCGTTTGAGCATGTTGTTGCCGGCAGGGCAGGCCATGGATGTGGATCACTGTGATCACGAGGGTATGGTAGTGAGGCATGCATTGGCGGGTCAGGGTGAGCTAATAGGATGGCATGAGCAGCTGCTGCAGCAAAATCATGCAGCAGTTGACCGAGCTCACCCAAGCCAGCAGTACCTTCCGACCGCAGCTGACCAATACTACACACCTTACTCCCACAGGACCGAACACCACAGGGGGGCGCATCCAGCACCTTAGAGAACCTACCCCATGAACCAGATGGAGAGGGTGAAGCGGGAGCCCCAACTCTTCCGCTACCCTGAAAACCTCTTTAGCGTGTGTGTGAGTCTGTGAAAGCCGGCTGCCTCTAGGCTTTCCTGCTAGCACCGCTCTGCTGAATCGCGAGTGGTCTCTTGCAGCACGACAAGCCCCTCTTCGGTTCTCCCTCTGGAGAGGGCTAAGGGTGGCGCTTACTCATGGGCCCTTGTCTACACATGGCCGATCCACACACTGGGACCTGGGCAAACACCCATCTGGGGAACATAACGGTCCTTAGCTCGTTCCAGGCAGGGTGTCCTGGAGCGACCATAGCCCATGCCCTCCACTCACCAATGCTTGGCATCGCATCCTCAGGGTGTACCCGAGCACATGAACAGCCGTCCAGCTCACAGGCAGCCCGGATGTTTTTGTGGCGGGAACCCACGTGCCATCCCTATATGGGGTGAATTCCTCTGTGATCCAGACCACCCTGGACAGCTACCCTATCCTACGGTCCGACCCTGTATTGGACCGCATTCAGAGGCCTGGGCCCGTGTGCACTGCACCCTAGCCTTTAACCTTTTTTGCGTCCTAGCAGTGTGACGGAAGAGTCCAAGACCCCAACCATGTGCTCCTTCCCGGATCTCCTAAGGATGCATTCTGAAGCTTTTTCCATTAGCATGTTTAAAACCCCCAACAAGGCCTGCAAGAGTGCTTCTACCCTCAGGGTCAGTCACCATCATTTCTTTTAAGTGTCTTGGGCTCGCGCCTGCCCAGGCCAATGGGTGTGGGCTGCTACCTTGAGCCAAGCAAGCACCAAGCTTTTAACACCTGCCCCAGGTGGGGCACTCCATAAGCTCAGGGATCAATGCACAAACCGTATGGTGTTTGTTACACCTAAATCTGCACTTCTCCCACAGCCTCCATCCTATGTGCTGACGTGACGCTCTCCAAGTGGCTTGGTACAACACAACCAACCCCACCAACCATTCTGACTTGGGGCCACTAGGTCGATATAGTTTTTAACTTGGGGTCCACAGTGCAAGGTGGGTGGTGGCTTGAGCCAGCAACCCTCCCGGGCGGCCCTGAGAGAATCAGTGGGAACCACTAGCTGGCCTCCCGACGCCTGTCCGATGGTTGCCGCAGGGAGTACCATGACATCAGCGCGTTTGTACGATATTCTTTGATAGCTACATACACGCAGGGAGCACGAACTGGTGCCATTCACCCTAACTGCCTGGGTACAACCCCTCACCCGAGCCAGGGTTGAGGGAGGGGTACATTCGCCGAGAGGCACTCGGACAAATGACCTTATTCAGTCCCCTCCAGGCAGGTGCCAGGGTTTTTTTCTTTGTTCTTTGTTGAGGCAAGCTGGCCGCTATTTTCAACCAAGGTTGGACCTGCGCTATTGGCCTGTACAAAGCTCATCCGCATTAGGCAAGATGTATGATGTTGAAGGCGGCCTTTATCACCCCTTCTAGGGCATTACACATACCGGCGGTGATGCTCTTGATTCGGGAATGTGAGTGAATGCTCCCACAACGCCCATCTTCCAGCGGTTCATTAACAAGGTTCCTGAGGGAGGCCCCTGGATTGCCTACGTAATTGTTCTCAACAACATGCTACTAATTCATTCATACACAGAGAGGAAAAAAACACATCAGGACCATGTACGGCTGGTCGTCTCCAGTTACCTGCGTGGAACGCCGAGGACTATGAATGTGTGAGCCATGGACAGAAGTCGGCTAGTTTTTTCATGTCGCCCTAAGGTTGTTTTTCTGTTGTGCTGGATTGATCATCTCAAAGGGAAAACCCTGGGCCATGGGACCAGGATAAATAAAAATCAGATGCCGGTCTGGCCTTGTCCATTCCTTCCCTAAAAGGCACGGTCCAAAGAATGGTTTTCTGGGGCGTTTTTTGACAACGTTTCTCGGAGATTATGTCCGTGGAACTTTCGGTGTGTGTAGTGCATGGGTCCACTCACACCGCGTCTGTGGACCCACCTCACAAACAACCCCAGGACTTAGCTTTTGTGGCGAGTCGCGCATAGGGCCCTAGGGTGCCAATTACTTGAAGACACAAAAAAGCTTCACCATGGACACCTTCGTCACCACCGTGCCTGTGCTCCACGCGTGCACCCTGATCCCCCAGTAAGGCAGGTGGATAAGCCTCCACAATGTATGCTGTTGGGGTGTGCGTGCAGCTGTCTTATCCCGGCGCAATTCGCTACATACAAGCTCCACCCTCTGTGCGGGTTAACTCTACTTGCCACAAGTTGGGTACAGCCAAGCGGAGCATCGAAATACTTGATGTACCGGCGAGTCCCCGGTGCGCGAGCTCCCTTGCCATTAAAGCTGGGCCTCTGGGAGGTAGTGGCCGGCACTCGTTGTGGAGGGGGTTGAAAACACCTGTTTGGACAGATCACAAGGATCCTTGGCCTACACTCATGACTACAGAAGAAATTAGCTACAAGAAAATCTCTACGCCTAGAGGCTACTCTCCTCCCGCCCCGTCAGTGGGCCCCTCCAGAATCCTGCATGGAACTGCCTGTCCTGCCAACCTCCCGTATTGTTGCCCCCCTTCGCTGGGCCCTGGAGACTGCCACTGAGGAAGCCCAGTGACGGGAGGCTGATCCTGGTGGTGGGCCTCCAGGGGCATTGTTTGTTTCAGCGGGTCCTGGAGTGGGGACATGTGTCCCCAATTGCCGGTCACCCTGGGGTAAGATAGACCCTAGAGTTCCTACAGAGACGCTTTTGGTGGCCAGAAATGGAAGAGGAGGTCCGAGCCTTCATGGGGTCAGGTCAGGTTTGTGCCTGCAACAAGGTCCCACACACCAAACCAGCCATGCTCCTTCACCCCCTTTCGATTCCTGGCCATCCCTGATCCCACGTCTCCCTGGACTTTGTCACGGGTCTGCCAGCGTCCCAGGGTAACACGGCAATCCTGGTCGACTGGTTCTCGAAAACCTGCAAGTTAGTGGCACTTCCTGGGCTTCCCAGTAGACGAACGGCGGAGCTGCTTATGCAGCACGTCATGCGTGTCCATGAGATGCCCAGCGATCTGGTTTCTGACCGAGGACCCCAGTTCATGAGCCGCTACTGGAAGGCCTTCTGTGAACTTATGGGGGCATCTGTCAGCCTCTCGTGCTCCAATGCTCAAACGGAGCGAGTCAACCAGGACCTAGGCCAGACCCTCCGCTGTCTGCTGGCAGATAGCCTGTCATCCTGGGCCAGGCACCTGCCCTGGGCAGAGTATGCCCACAATAACCTCTGGCACTTCTCGCTGGGCATGTCCCATTTTGAGTGCCTGTTTGGGTACCCGCCACCCATATTCCCCGAGTAGGAACACACGGTCGGGGTCCTGAAAGCCGAACAATATGTGCGGCGATGCCCACGCAGGGCCCTGGCGGCCTTGGTTGCTGCCTCAGGAGCGCACAAGTGGGCGGCAGACCGTAGGAGACAGGGGGCTACCACTTACCATCGGGGGCAGCGGGTCTGGCTATTCGCCAAAGACTTTGCGGAAGCTGGTCCCCCGGTATGTGGGACCATTTAAGGTTTGCCGCCGGGTCAACCCGGTCACTTAAAAGAGAGGAAGAAAGGAAAAAGAAAAAGAGAAAAAGAAAAAGAGAGAAAAGAAAAAGAGAGAGAAGCAAAAAAAACTAAAACCAACAAGTGCTTAACAAATTAAATAAATAAATATCTACATAAATAGAGCAGAGAGCGTGGGTCACACTGCGCAACAGAAAAGACACAGAGACCCACAAATTCTCCTTTTTCTTAAACCCTCTACTGTTTACGTCTGTTTTTTAATAAACATCCCTTTTTCTTTTGAGCACGTCATTGGCATTTCTCCCTCTCCCTGACAAAACCCCCCGCAGCGGTAACACATGGGATTATCACTCTGGAGGTCGGGGTTTGGATCCCCGCCTAAACCTGCTCACTCAAACACGTTCCCCCAAACAGTTCACTCCCCACACACATAGTTTCATGTGCCTCCATCCAGAAAATCTTATTTGCTTGCAGTGTAAACCTTTATATCGCCACAAACAGGTTCCCGCCCTGCTTTTGGGTCCAAACCCAACAGCACTGTGACACTATAATACAATTAAAAAAATACAAATCATCATTATTATTATTTTATAAAAAGAAGAACTTCAAGAATAATCAAAAATCAGTCATCTGAAGTAAACAGCAGTGTGTTAGTGTTTTACACTCCTCCATGAACTACTGAGCCAAACCTCTACTGACCCTCACTCAATCCTAAGGGTGTAATCAGGTTTGGCATTTCTTAATTAAATTTGAAGTATTGTGCTGATTCTGGATATCACCCAGGCCTACAATGTACACATTCACTTGTCTCCTGAGCTGTTCCTGTTTCTAATAGTCTTATAGCTTATTATCACAAATAGCCTTTTATTATAATATAAAAATCTTTAAACATATAAACATTTCAACTCCAATTAATACACAACCAACATATTTCTGACTTTTATTAACTATGGATAAAGAAAATAACCATAAAATGATTTTATTTGCGGTAACACTTTATGATAACTTTCAGTAATAAACTATTAACTAATGATTAATAGTGAACAAATTATCAGTTCATGAGAATTTGAACGTGAACAAACGTTTACAAATGACAGTTCATGTAGTTATTAATACATATATTGATGTTTACAAACATGTTAACAAATCATGAGTTCATTAGAACTTAAAAATGAACAAATCATTAGTTAATGAATAATTGAAAATTAATAAATGTTTATCAGTCAGAGTTCCTGTTGCCAGTGTGTGCACTCATATATTTATAAATATGTTAACAAATCATTAGTTCATCAGAATTACAAAATTAACTGCTGTTCTACATACCTCGCTCAGCCGCTGCTAGGTGGAGAAGAATGGAGCACCCAAAGATGTCCAGTCAAGAGCAGTTCAGTTTTTCTGCTCACCTACAGTGTGTTCCAGCTGACAGTGAATCTACATTACCGTAAATTATTGAGGCAACACGTAAATTAAGATTTATGTTAAGAGATGCATTTCAAAATGATTGTTTAGTTTAGACTTTGTTCTCAAAGCAGAACGTTAATTAATTAGTTAATGTGCCTTGCAAATTATGAGTAAACATGTGTAAGGCTTACTAGTTCATTAAAACAAAATAGGTATAAGCCTATACATTCATCAGTTACAGATGTTTTTTTCAGTACCTGAACTAAAGTTGAAAACTCTTCATTATTAGTTAATGTTTATCAACGTTTTACTAAAAAAAAAAAAAACTAATTGGGTAAATATGGATTTTAAATTTTTCATATACCCTCTTGTTTGACTGGACATATCCATACTGTGATTTGCAATAAGAAACAACAGTGGTAAACATTCAGCACACATTTACAGATCATCAGTGAATGGACCAAGACCAAGGGTGAAATTAATCAATGACTTTTATTTGCAGAAAAGGATTTGCTCAGTAATTACAAAGGAAGCTCTATGATCAACAATTACATATAGTAAGAAAGTTGCTCAACAATTAAAATCTCAAAAAAAAAAATCTCAACGATTACAAATAGAAACTGAAGAAACACCCCAACACCCCAAGTCCTCCCCACCTCACCCCCTCCACCCCATCACCAATCCCAGCATACTTTTAGTAATTGTAATGCATCAATTAGGATAAACTACTTTTAAGTATACCTGTAATACATGTGATTATAAATATAAGGAAGAAATTTGCTCAACAATTACAAAAAAAATCTGCATTTTGAAAGTAACAATTCAGTTATTATTTTTCTCTATTGCACTGTAAAGCTGCAAGGTTGTGCCAGTTACTTGTTTTGAGATGTCATGAAATTGTCTTCCTAGTGATACATTTTTGTGATTATTACCTAGCCCTTCATTCCACTCTATTACCCTTTTCACCTGAAATGTGCTCTTTCCCATACTGTAAAAAAAAAATTTGTATGTCCACATTCTAAACCTTATTGTTCAGGAATGAATTGGAAAAGTAAAGATTTAAGTAGAAAGTGAGAAATCAGGCTAATAACACACCCCTGCAATAACATCTGCTATCAAGTCAAACTGCCTCAGTCACAAACCCTGTAAAATCTTGCAACACAAAACATACAGTAGACCATAACTCATCATAACTCAGATCTCACAACAATAAGTCTCTCTAATTCTGTAAATTAACCAGTAAATGAATTTCGTCCACTCAAACAGGTGGATCTGAACATGGACTGGTGCCTAATTGCTTTTGTACTGCTCCGGTTTCTGTGGGGTGTGCGCTGACAAGTCCTGTGAGAAAGTAATATGTAAAGTATTAATGTACAGAAACACATGATTTAATAAATGTGCATCATGCTATGTCAGTAATGTTTATGGGTGTTCTTATAAACAAGTGTGCTCAAAGGTCTAGCTTACATTTTTCTTCCTATTATCAAACCATGCACTATACATCCACACACTATAGAATGATTTTAGTTGGAGTAAATGAAACAGATACATTATTTCATTACCAAAAATGCCAAAAAGGGGATATTCTATAGTACCATGTACTGTAATAAAGATGAGAAGTTTTAAATTAATTATTTAAAATAATGTCAAGAACAAGACTTTAGGACAAACTATGAATTCATGTTTAAAGTTATCTTACCACTTAGCCACTTTATCAGTTTAGCTGTCTCTTCTTTGTTTTCCCTCTTTCGGTTAACTTTCTCAGCTCATACACTAACGATCATAGAAACAATGATTCCCGAAAACGGGTGCGCTGTATTCAATTTAGCGCCAACTTCGGTTAATCGGTCACTTTAAATTTGAGGACTGTATTGGACCGTGCCTGAAATCAGTCAAAGTGGCTAGCCAATCATAACTTTACCAACGAAAAGGGGATACGCCCTCTTCCCCCCTCTACTTCCCCCGTTTAGGTGGTTTTACCGGAGCGCTGCGGTTTGTCATTAAAGCGCTGGGCGCCATTTTCCTTAGGTTGAAGCGGTTGGCTACAGTGACGACAAAGAGCCGTATGTCTGAGGTACAACCACAGTCGAGCACTGCAGGTAAGATCAGATACGCGTGTTTTAGTATTTTGAGTATTTTCGAGTTTAGACGGGTTAAACTGTTGAGCTAATCCTATGCCATTAATAGAGGCCTGCTAGGTATTTAGCTCTCTAACAGTAGCCAATGATAGCTTGTAGCCATTCGTTCAAAAAAGAAGCTAACATCAGGCTTGAAGGGTAAGACATAAAAATAACTGGTGTGAAATTTTACAAATAAAGTAAATGAGTTCCTTAGTCTACCTTTCTTCTGCATGTACCATTTACAAATCTGCTGGTAAGTTGGACCAACTTTGCGTCGCCAGGCTTTCCTCGTTGTGCTCTAATTGTAGTATGAGTATTGAGTATTACAGTATCGGCAGCCAACTGAAGTGTACTGTATGTAATGCTGCATGCATATACACGGGGGCAGCGTCATGTAAAACCTTACACTGTATCTCCCATTCCACTGGTCAATACCTGAAGAGGTGTCTATGGGTCTATGGTGGGAAAGTTGCAATGAAGACTTAATCACTGTATATGAATATTTGGAACAATCGCACCTCAACGAAAAAATAAAAATGCGTTATGATTACTTGATTAAATTTTGTATATATTTTCCAAAGTATAATAAAAAAATAGCACAGTTATTACCCAAACATGAACTGTCACAAAATTTTTGATTTAATATATTGTATTCATGTGGAAAATTACGTGCACAGTTTTATCCAGCATATGCATCACTGTTCTAAGTGTACAGCAATCACTTGGCTCACATATTCAAATTCAGAACCTGAAAGTACAGTAGTGCAGCTTGCAATAGAAATCAAAATATTTGTTGGCTTTAATTGATCATTTCTGCATCATAGTCACTATAAAACAGACAGTTTTGTCAGTTACTGTATACGGTATTCTGTCTAACAACGAAACTTTGGCTTTCTGTACAGCAATGAGAAGCCAAACCACTGTGGTGGACTGAGAGTCTCCATTGTCAGATTCCACACAGAGCTCTACTGATTCATCAGATTCATCATCCTCATCTGAAGAAGACTTCAAGAAAAGGACGAAGAGATAACACTGGTTGGATTGCACTTATTTTCTGACATGTCACCCAAATAAACACATACAGCTAAATTATTATTTAATTACAATGTTTGTAATGCAAAAGCTTTGTATTGTTATTCCCTGGCTATTTGTCATGATATCTGTCTGTCTGCATGAAGGAAGCAGGAATTTGCAGGTGTATAGAGGTGTCTAGATCTATGTATCTATCTATCTATCTATCTATCTATCTATCTATCTATCTATCTATCTATCTATCTATCTGTCTGTCTGTCTGTCTGCCTGTCTGCCTGTCTGCCTGTCTGTGTCAATCTGTCGACCTGTCTACTAAACATTTCTTCTTTTCTTCAACTTGCTTCTGGAAATGTTTATCTCATTTTATTAATGTACTCCATTAATAATTTAATATACTGACTTTATTATTACTTGTTTATTAGATTTTGAACACTGTCCACAGTTTTTTGTTGTTTCTTTAAAGTACATACGCCAAATTCAGAACAGTGCAACCATTACAGTTTGATACGTTAGCATAAAATAAATGGTTGACGGATGTATTTGTGTGTTGTTTATTTTATTTTATTTTTTTACTTGGGGAGATCCAGAAGAGGTTGTGCAGAGGTCCAACGCGGTGCTGAATTGTTGCAAAAAGAAACAATGTCAGCATACACGGCTGGTGGGGTATACTACAGCACCATTGTGACTTTGGGTTTAAATGAGGTTGGGGAGGGGTAAGGTGGGGAAGACTTGGGGTGTCTGAGGTTGAACCTGTTTCTTCAGTTTTTATTTGTAATTGTTGAGCTTTTTTTTAAATTGTTGAGCAACTTTCTTACTGTATGTAATTGTTGATCATAGAGCTTCCTTTGTAATTACTGAGCAAATCCTTTTCTGCAAATAAAAGTCATTGATTAATTTCACCCTTGGTCTTGGTCCATTCACTGATGATCTGTAAATATGTGCTGAATGTTTACCACTGTTGTTTCTTATTGCAAATCACAGTATGGATATGTCCAGTCAAACAAGAGGGTATATGAAATTAAAATCCATATTTACTAATAGTTTGTAAACGTTCATAAACATTAACTAATAATGAAGAGTTTCAACTTTAGTTCAGGTACTGCAAAAACATCTGTAACTGATGAATGTATAGCTTATACCTATTTGTTAATGAACTAGTAAGCCTTACACATGTTTACTCATAATTTGCAAGCACATTAACTAATTAATTAACGTTCTGCTTTGAGAACAAAGTCTAAACTAAACAATCATTTTGAAATGCATCTTTTAACATAAATCTTAATTTACGTGTTGCCTCAATAATTTACGGTAATGTAGATTCACTGTCAGCTGGAACACACTGTAGGTGAGCAGAGAAACTGAACTGCTCTTGACTGGACATCTTTGGGTGCTCTATTCTTCTCCACCTAGCAGCGGCTGAGCCGAGGTATGTAGAACTGCTGTTAATTTTGTAATTCTGATGAACTAATGATTTGTTAACATATTTATAAATATATGAGTGCACACACTGGCAACAGGAACTCTGACTGATAAACATTTATTAATTTTCAATTTTTCATTAACTAATGATTTGTTCACTTTCAAGTTCTAATGAACTCATGATTTGTTAACATGTTTGTAAACATCAATATATGTATTAATAACTACATGAACTGTCATTTGTAAACGTTTGTTCACATTCAAATTCTCATGAACTGATGATTTGTTCACTATTGATCATGAGTTAATAGTTTATTACTGAAAGTTATCATAAAGTGTTACCCCACTGTCTGCAGATCACCTGTGCATCCTCAATACCCCACAAGTCATCACACATTGTGCCCTAGTAGATCGACTATCATCTGTAAAATATTTACCATTCGAGCAAAACTGAACAAAGTCCTTCAAACATTAAGGAGCCGCAGATTGTTAGGACAGCTGAGATCATCATGATGTCTTTACCCACCAATGACACGTCTTACCACAAGCTCTGCTTGTGTAAGGCCACCAGCATTTTGAAATTTAGGTAAGTAAATTTTCTATCCGTATCAAGGAGGGGATGGTAGACTGAACTGGTTGGTCTCAGCTTTGATCCAAGTTTTTTTTTTCCCCCAGTGTTTCATTTTCCAAGGTGTGTGTCTTTGTTGAAAAAGTTAATAAACTCCACAGTAGTAACTGTTCACACTAGTAAACCTTCCCGTGAAGCTTGTTCTGCTGCTGAGTTGAAAGCCCTGTGTACAGAGGTATGTGTATTCACATATTTGGCATAGTTAACTGTAATTATCATTGTTTAAATAAAGCAAAGCAAAATATATGAACTGTTACTGAAGAAGCAGTTATACTCGTGAACAACACAGACAGCTCCAGTGTAAGATGTCTAGGAAAGAAGTTGGTTAACAAGTAACAATGTTTCTTTATAAATAAAATGTGCAGTGTGGATAAACTTTATTAAATGTACCCAAAGAACAAAAGATAATGATGATGCCTAAAATGGCTGAAGATTTACAACAAATTGATTACATACAATTACAAAATGAACAGTCTTGTGTTGTCCGTGTCCTCCACCCCCCACCCCATTTAACCTCACAAAGGTCATCTTTATACCATTTGTAATACCTAAAATCTATTTTCAGTTTTATTTCCTAAAATGCTGCACTCTGCAAATATTGCGGGCTCAAAGAAGAGGTCTTTATGTACCAAGACTGTCCCTTTAATGAGGAGACAAGAGTAGATCTGCACAAACACAGAAATGGCCATCAACAGGGACAGTACCTCGCTCCGCACCTCACTCTACTCTGCGCACGGAGTCTGAGGCAATTAACTCACAGTTAGATTTTCCTAGTAAATAATATTTTCCCAATGTTTTAAATATGGTTTACAAAGAACACACAAACAAACAAACAAAAAAAAAAACACAATCCTCGCTAATACAATCTCACTTAAAAGTTCTAAAATGGTGACCAGAGAAAAGCTAACTAGGATTTGCCACACCGAGTACATCAGAACGGGCTTATTGTTTAGCTTTGCCATACTAACACGCAATGAGCTTTACATTTGAAATATATAACAAACATACAATAAAACTGTACTATTAAAACACCATACTTCTGAAACAACATAACCTGAGTAATAACAAACAGCTCACCTCCAGAAACATAGAAATGGCCATCAACGGCGACAGTGACTCGCTCCGCACCTCGCTCTACTCTGCACACGGAGATTCTGAGGCAATTAGCTCACGTGATACTCCGTGAACAACTGAAAGTGCCGAACGCGCCACTGCCACCTACTGTCCACCTCCGGAACTGCAGACGAAAACAGTCATGCTTCCCCGAAAAAACACAGATGGTAATAACTTTAACCTGCTGTTGTTTACAGGTCTTTCTTTTAACCTTTTTTTCCCTTTTCAGTCAAGAATCATATTGGCTGACTGTGCTTCACAAACACTATCACATGACTCCTGAGATTGACAGAATCAGACTGGTTAACAGTTTTTAGTTATCCAGAGGTCCCCTGCTGGTCAGCATGTACAGAGGACAGGAGTGCAGTATTATCGCTCGGACCACAGCAGGAGATCCCACACATTACACACAGAAATCACAAGAAGCACAGTACATACTTGCAGTTATGGTTAAGGCTGTGTAGA
This sequence comes from Prochilodus magdalenae, assembly GCA_024036415.1. NCBI lineage: Eukaryota > Metazoa > Chordata > Actinopteri > Characiformes > Prochilodontidae > Prochilodus > Prochilodus magdalenae. The sequence continues at coordinate 45,676 of JAMWET010007600.1, read as the reverse complement.
TAAAATCTGACATAATAACAATTATAATAATAAAACAATCATTACAGATTACCAATAATATAAAAAGAGAAAAATAAGGGCCCATTTGCCATGTTATAATCTTCTCTTGCTCTTATTACATTTATGAATAATTTCCAAACGCTTCTCATTACAGAAACATTTTAAACACATGTATTTCATTTAGTCTGTTGATTTTTAAGTTTGATGTTTAAAACATGTCACTGCTTTATATGGTTTTAATACTCATAATTTCCTTTATAAGCTATTTTCTGTCTACAAGCACTTTGAGCTGCCATCAGGATGAAAAGAGCTCTATAAATAAAGTTATTATTAATATTCTCGTTCATTTTTGGGTGACACCAGTAGAACTATCTCTTACCCAGAAGTGGGGAAAAATTAGAAGTTCATAGAAATTCATCACTGTAAACACTACTTTATAATAAACACTTTTGCAGTAAATGTTATATTAGTACATTTACTAGTAAATGTTTTATGACTCCAAACAGCTCTCTATTAAACCTGATATGCAACTTAACAAATAATTTTATGTATTTTCAGTATCAATAACATGAAATGTGTTCTTCTCACCTGAACATTTAAAACACAAAACACATTTATAGGGGGGAGTGGTTTTTAATGCCCCCATATGGGACACGTGAGATGTGTGAAGCTGGAACAAACAATGTCTATGCTCTAATACTGAGTATGATTTGTGGTCTATTATAGGAAACTTTATCACAGGAAAGTCATTTCCTGCGTTTGAAGAGGTTTGACTGTAATTTCCTGAGGAAAGACACTGGCTGTGGTCTCTCAGTCACATGATTCATCTCTGTCTGAGGCTCCTCCTCCTCCACGTCATCATAGTCTGTAAAATAAGAACATTAATCTCAAATAACACGTCTTTATTTTATAGCACATAGCACTCCAACACAAAATCAAACAAAGCATCAAACAAACAAAAAACAAACGAATAAATATTCAGCCTAGAAAGTGACACATTACAATGCGGCCTGTGCACTTCTACAGTCTGTACACTTCTAAAGCTGTTTTGAGCGCAAGTCCAGAATCGAAGGCAGTTGTTCTCTTTCTTTGCCCCATCGTCACATTGGTGTGAGGAGTTCAAGCATAACACAATGGAATGATGGATAATGGTGCAACCTTGAAATCAATAATGAGCTGTGAAGAAAAGGGGGCAAGCCTAGCCAAAGACCGCAAAAAAGCAGGGCAGCACAGGGTGATGGGCAACGAGGACGGAGGTTGAACAGTGTGCAGCTGGAAGAGGCCAGATAAGGATGCCTAGATGGCGATCTGCAGCATCAGTATCATGAGTGACTGTGTTCATGTTTGAGATTGTTACATCACTAGTCATACCTGTTACAACAGCTGAGCTCTGATCAGAGGTGATGACATCCTCATAATCCTCTGCTGTGTCTTCTACACCAAAACACAGAGAAATATAAAGGGCCTATATCCTTTTTCCTCAAAGGTCTATTTTAAATATTTGAGTGATTTTATGTACAAAAAAATCATAATTCATCATAATTCATTTTCATGGGACCATTTTCCAACTTCTCTTTATTTCTAACAATTAAACTGTTGTGTTGATATTACTGGCTGTTTTTGTTACTGTCCTACTCTGAAACACTCCGACTGAAACACTCCCTTTGTCTTCATCATGAATGAATGGAGATAACCTGCTGTATGCTGAAGAGTCAGATATAGGTAAATGCTTGTTTTCTCTGACATTACAATACAAACTGATCAGCTTAGTTATCCTCTATGGGCCATTTAGAATAAGGAATGAATGGTGCAATTTCAAAACTTGTGTATATATACTACCTAAAATTCCTTTATCTAAAAACAAAGTGATGACAGTTTAGTTTTCTAAGATACAGTCCCTTTAAAATCTACAGTTATATTTTAGACAATTGTATGATCAGATATTTCAAATATAAATAATAATTTATTATGACAATAACACACCTGTTACACTATCAGAGATCTGTCCAGCAGTGATGGCATCATCATAGAGCTCTGCTGGGTCCTCTATTGCAGATTCAGCTAAATCAAATAAAAGCAGACTGATTTCACACACAGTTCAATCATATTTTACACTGTGGTTTAATGTAAAAATCAGGAGATTAATTAATAAAGGACCCCCACTTATCAGACCACTGGTGGTGACATCATCATAGTATTCTGTCTTTACTCCAGTCAGAGACTTTGCTGGAAGCAAAGAAACACATATTATTAACCAATAATTGAATTAATATAACAATATCAGGACCTCAAATCTCAGTAGTGTCTTTTGTGAACAACAGAACGATACTGTTAAGCTTATACAAGAAATCTTTTCTGACAGACACAGAAACAAATGAGATAGACTGATAAAGACAACTTCACTCTAAATAGCAACAAGCTATCACAAATGAGGGGGTGGATGTATTTTCCTTTAATCATCCATGTGACAAGCACAACATGGGATGTCAGTCTTTTTGTGACAGTGCATGTGTTAATAGAACTGCACTAAAATAAATCATGGAAATAAATAACAATGAAACAGAAAACCCGACATGACCTTTAGAAACACAGATTCTCTTATTAACGGTGGTTATCAAAGCAAACACTAGAAAAAGAAAGAGCTATAATCAATATAATCAATGTAACAGCATATGTGACCCAGTGATAACAGTACAGTAAATGTTATGATCAATTTATAAATGTATCTTTATATATCTTTACATTATATATATAATGCAGTTTCTGAATGTGTTGTCTTAAATGCTTTCAAAGAACCTTCAGTGCTAATTTGTGTATATTATTTGCTTATAACTGTAGATGACAATACAGGAGCATCAGTATACAATCAGTGAGCTCCTTAATTTACTCGAGCTCTAAACAAGAAAGGTGAATTTTAAAAGAGTCAGTAACTTCTAGAGTCCTCAACATCCTCTGGAAAAACTTAAATTACATGTGATGGCTTCTAAAAGCATGATAGAACATGACATTTCTGACTATAATCAAACAAAACATCGTTTTGACCTCAGTTCAAGTATTACTAGTAATATTTTAAACTAACCAATACCGCAGCCTACTTTATAAAATAAACAAAAATATAAAATGTAATATAAAGTTCAACACTCTACTTTAGTGATGTAAAATAATGAAATATTATTTTGGAAAATATATTATGGAAAATTTCCTTTCAGAAGTTAAAAACCCTCCAAAATATACTGTACTCCAAAGACATCTTGGCACCGGTGTTTGGAAATAATGTTTACCTAAGTATAAGTCACTGAGTACATGTAACTACCCAACAACATCTTTGCATCTATCAGTTATTGGATCCTCTCTAGACATAGATGTTCTAAATAAAAGAAACATCACTATAAGAAACTTGGCAGGGGTTTCCGATTAATTATTTTATTTCTAAATGGTTAATAATAATAATACTCAGTGTAGTGGAGTTTAACACACATGTTCTGGTCCTCTTACCTGACAGCAGCTCCTGGTCCACATTCTCATATCCTGAATGCTGTGCTTCAGAGAGGATACTCCCTGTTAGAGGAGAACAGAACAGTCAGGAACATCCCCAGGATACAGGACCACCCACAATCCTGTGGTGCTGTGGATCACTATGAACCGAGTTAGTTACAGGAAGTAATATCAGTTTAGACAGTGGAGGGGGCTCTCATACACAACACTCAACGCTTAACTCTTACTCAATCATTTGGTCACACTATTGATCACTTGCTCACTGACTTTGTCACCTACTCATTATGTCACTCAGGTATACTCAGTCTTTTGGAAATCTACTCTGTATCTCACTTAGTCACCCGCTAGCCATTCATTCTAGTTATTCATCATAGTCACCAGCCCAATAGGTCACTCTGTTATCTAGTTTGATCATTTAGGCCTGATCCCATTTCACCCCTTGCCCCTAAGACTTAGCCCTACCTCTCCATATTGCGTGTTCATGTCTAGGGCAAGGGTTGTCCCGACTGCTGTTGAGATGGAGGGGTTGGGCAAAGTTTTAGGTCTACATGGCCCTTCAAATGGAGATTTTTCAGAGGCACGCTCAAACAAAGTGTTATGAGAAAATTCCCAGAATGCCCTGTGAATCATCAGCAAAATGGCTGCACAAGTGACCAAAGAGAGTCAGAAATATGAGTATTTTCTCTGCTAAAAAGCCACTGTATTGTAAGATAACCATTGTAAAAGCGTTTTATGGTCATGTTCTAATGACCATAAAACGGATGTTCTATGCTCCTGTTCCTGTTAGTTCTGTCTTTTTCTCTTCATCCAGGATCAACCTGCGAAGGCTGGGTTACACCCTTGAGCCTGGTTCCTCTCGAGATTTCTTCCTCACTTAAGGGAGCTTTTTCCCACCATTGTTGCCTCTGGCTTGCTCAAGGGGGGAGAAATTTCCCCTTCATCTTAAATGGTGCAGTAGTTAGGTTCTGGTACCTGAGGTTGCTGCACCGTTTAAGGTGGTATGAGGAAATTTGATCAAAAAGCTTCGTATCACTTCGTATGTAAGCAGTGAGGAGCTGAACTTTACCCCTCTCTGCTATCACTGCAGACTTGCAGGGTCACCTAAGAGCAACGCTAGTAGCCTGTTAATGATGCTGTTGTTTTTTGTTTGTGCTCTTGTTTATTCTGGGACAACAACTCATGACGTATCCGGTTCTTGAAGGGTTGTTCCATTTTATAGGGGGAAGATTTTAACCACGCACGCACGCTTACACACACACACAGAGACACACCTGCAGCTGTGTGGTTTCTCGTCCAAGAATGGAAGTTATACAAGATGACAGTTTAACTTCAGCTGCCTAATAGATGCTTAACACTCAATTTATCACTCACCCTTTCGAGTAGAGTCATTTCTGTTAGTGACGTATCTGCGGTCAATCTCCTCATAGATTGCCTCGGTCGGAGCCTTATGCCTCCTCTTAGAGAGCACTGTGAGGGAGACAGAGAGGAACATGGAGCCAGTTCAGTAGAAGAGAAGACTGATGACAGATTGAAGGACTAATGATGTTTAGAGAATGTACAGAAAGTGGATTGTAGATGATCTCTGAATCTCTCTACCTCTCCTGAGCCGTCTGTTCTGGTACAACAGCACAACCAGAAGCACTAAGGCAAGGAAGAGCAGTGCTCCCAAAACAACGAGAGGCACTGGATAGATGTATGGAACAGCTTGTTGAAGCGTTTGTGGAGGAGTGGTCTTTCTTTTCACTGTCTGAACAACTGCAAAAAATTTTTAAAAAATAAGAGAGAACTGTGTAGAGCCTTGAAATGCATGTAGGAAATTGACCTAAGAGACAAGCACATTACCAGATGTGGGGGAAGGAGCGGTTGTTATTTCAGGTGTAGTAGTAAAAGGCAGAAACATGTCTGTGAATATAGAAACAAAACTGTTAGTAAAGCAAAACCACATTAAGCATTCACCAAAGTAAAGGTTTTGGTGTTGTCTGATAATCTTGTGCTTTAATTACTGGTAAATATAATTACTTGTAAAAAAAAAAAAAAAAGTAGACTAGTAAAAAAAAAAAAAACTTAAAACTCCAGCAGACTCTTCTGACCTGCACAGGTGACTCCAGCATGCTGCCTGTGGGAGCAGTCAGTGTGGTTCTTCAGGGAATGAGGACAGTCCCACAGGTGAATCTCATTCCCTCTACACTTCACTCTGTTCAGCCAGACAGGCCCTGAACCAGCACCAAACACAGAACTCCCATCAGCCCTCAGAGCCGGACCACAGCCCAGCTGCCTGCAGACCACCTGAGCATCTCTGATGTCCCAGAGGTGATCGCAGACAGACCCCCACTTAGCGTTATGATACACCTCCAGCTTCCCGGAGCAGCTTCCCTCTCCTCCACTCAGCCTGAGAGGCAAGTGATCTACATCACACACATCACACATGAAAAGATATTTACAAATACCCTCATCATTGAAAAAAGGTGCACCCAAAAGGAATCAACCGACACAAATGAAACTTGGTGGGACATGTGACATGAAACTTGGCTTTACTAGACATGCGAATGATGGTATTATCACACTCTGTTGCGTATTTGATGTAAGCAAGAACAAGCCTCCTCACTATACCTGACTGGCTATATAGTGTTTTCCTGTTGCCAATGTTTTCTGTTGTGTTAATAGCATCTTTTTCAAGCGAAGTATGCCTTAGAGAAGAGTTCAAAAGCAATTCAAGGAATTGGAAGATTTAAAGAGCAGTCACAACCACAGTTGCAGACACTGATGCTCTCCATGAGTCGATGACTGCCCTATAACACCATGTCATCATCTCCAAAGACTGCAATGGTTTCTTGCCAGCAGTCATGCAGCAGGTCATCTTCAGTTATGAGTCTCGCTTTTGTATGGGTGGAGACAACCAACGCCATGACTTGTTGTCATGCGTTACATGCCCAGAAGGCCTAGTGTGACTCCACCTCCACCCCTGCTCCACAATCTACAGGAACTGTTTGAGAATACTCAAACTGCATGATATGCATTATTACAGGACACCTTTAGGAACCTTTACAACACCATACCAAGACGTATGGCATGTTGTGTTAGCAAATATGGTGGCCCGACACCATACTGAGAGACACTACCTCTGTATGTGTAGCTAATTTAATATCGCCCATATCAGTCTAAATGTATCATCATTTATTGTTCCTGGTAACCTTTATCTTCCTTCCCGATAGCACTGCAATCCAACACTTCCTTATGGATGTAACCATTCTTTTGACGATAAGTGTATAATCAAAAGAGCATATGATGACACAGCTATGTGTCACAACATGTGTTTTACTGATGATGGAATATATGGTTAACCAAAAATGTAGCTTTATTTTGCTTACTTGAACATTGCCTCTGACGGGTCTGATGGGAAATGGAGAAGCATTTCAGATGACTTTGTGTCACACGACGGTTTTCATTTTCTGAAAAAAAGTGAGACAATTCCTCTGAGCTGTTACACATGAAGTTATTTCACTTATAGATTTGACTTTCCACAGGATTCTGCCATTTAAGCCACTTTAGTTTGACATTCTTCAGGTGTATTATTACATATTACACATCTTCCTAATACCAACACTCAAAACTACTACAGTCTACCTACCTGAGCAGGTAATGCGAGCCACCTCATAGTTATTATCACAGGTGTTCTGTCTCCAGGGTGAAGATGGGCAGTGCCACAGAGTGGAGTCATGCGTCCTACATTTCAGATCATCCAGCCAGTTAGGAGCTGATTCCACTCTTGCTTTGCCATACCTCTCACTGACAGATCTTCCACAGTTCAGCTCCTGACAGATCAAAGTGGCTGTTTTTTCATTCATTCCATTAGCGCACACGTTACCCCAGGTCCCATTGTAGAACACCTCCAGATTCCCCTCACAGCCCTCAGTGAGTCTGATCTCTTTATACTCTGGTGAGAGAAAGTTCACTACGTTTAACTTTTAGTTTTTAATACACACATATTTTTGTTTCAATATCTACTCCAGCTTAGTGACCAGGAAGAGAACTTCCATGCCCCTGAAATTATACACCACTTTCTGTTTTATTATGTTTTATTATATTCTGTTCTATCTATCTATCTATCTATCTAAGAATGTATTACAAGCTACTTTAAAAGTGTCCAAAGTGTGAAAACACTAGTGTGTGTGTGAGGATTCAGACTTTTTTTTTTTTTTTAATTGTGTATTGGTTGAGAACACTTGTAACTTGGAGTACCAGATAAAGAAGTAGATGGGAGAGAGGAGAAGCTCCAAATGTGTCCCTCCTACCGAATTACAGTTATTTCATAACTTTATTACTAAGATTGCATTACAAACAACACCTTTGATAATAACATTTAATAACCCATTATATTTGGTTTCTACGTAGGAAATGCTTAAATTAACATAGAAGTGAACATAATGCACCCTTAAATCTACAGTTGCATTCTCACAGTTCCAAGGTTGTCACAGCCAGGAGTGGTAGTGGGGATAAGCTCCCACTCCTTACAAAATACTCCCATATGGTGTGCGTCTCATAAAGCCCCTGACAACCAATGCCCAACCCCTGGCCTGCTTGTGGCGGAACTGCTTCTACTAACAGGAGAAGGGGCGAAGGTGAATTACTGTTGCCTTAAAACCAGCTGCTTCGGGTAGATGGAACTTGTTAGCCCGGGGGGGCAGCCCATTTAAGGGAAGGAAAACCCTGACAGAAAACCACTGGCCCTCCAAGCTTGGGTGTTGGGCAAGAGGCCAACTACCTCCTCCCATAAAAACCAAAGAGTTACAGAAACGACGAACATCACCTTGAATCAAGCCTTAGGGGGGGCGGGGACTGCTGACATGTTAGGCACCATGACGACGATGGGTGAAAGCCTACGGGCAGCTCAGCGTCCGACGAAGTTCCTTGCAAGCCCCAAAAATACTCTCACCATTGGACAATGGAATGTGAGGACGATGCATAGAGGAGGAGCAGCAGCACAGACAGCGAATGAGATGCAAAGGTACAATCTGGATATCCTAGGGATAAGCGAGTGCAGGTGGACAGAAGCCGGAAAAGTGAAGATGAATTCAGGACAAACAGTGATCTTCAGCAGTGACGAACAACTGCACGAGGGAGGAGTTGCCATCATGATGAATGAGGAGACAGTAAAATCTCTTATGAAATGGACACCCATAAACAAGAGGATCATAACTGCAAGATTTTACTCAAGACAAAGGAGACTGTTGTGAGTGACTGTTATACAAGTATATGCACCACACAACTAGAAGGAAGACCAGGAGAAAGACCGGTTTTAGCAAGAACTTCAAGAAACAGTTGATAGGTGCAGCAAAAATGACATCATTATTATTATGGGTGATTTTAAGGCAAAAGTTGGAAACGATAACACGGGATATGAAAGGACAATGGGTGTACATGGGTTGGGAACACAGAATGAAAACGGAGAAAGACTTTGTGAGTTCTGTCAGCAGAACGGACTTGTCATTACAGGAACATTATTCCCTCATAAGGACATCCATAAGGCAACATGGACATCAGCAGATGGAAAAGCGAAGAACCAAATCGACCATCTTCTGATCAGCGGAAAGTGGAGGTCACAGAGAGGGGCCGATGCCAACAGCGACCATTATGTGGTGAGGACTCACATTAGGCTGAGCCTCAAGTCACACAGGAACAACAAGAAGGTCAGGCCGAGATTAGACGTTAAACGTTTACGAAACGAAGAAACAAGGAAGAGGTACTGTGAGGTAGTAAGGAGTAAGCTGGAAGAGACCAAGACGGGGAGTGAAGATATAGAGGAGGTGTGGGAACAACAGAAGAACGCGTATGTTAAGTCAGCAGAAGAAATACTCGGCTTTGGAAAAGGGAAGAACAAGCCATGGATAAGTGATAACAGCTGGAAAATTATTGAGGAGAGGAGAAACATCAAGAACAGGATTAACAGTACACGCTCTGAGAGAATACAAAACAGAATGAAAGAAGAGTACCGAGAGAAGGACAGAGAGGTAAAGAAGAGTGTGAGGGAGGATAAGAGAAGATGGATGGCAGAGAAAGCAGAGAGAGCACAGATTTCAGCGGAGAATGGAAGGCAGAAAGAACTGCACAGCATTGTGAGGCAGTTGACAAAGCAAGGAAGCAGACCAACAGCCACAGTGAAGGATAAGAACGGAGAGTTGATGAAAAGCCAAGTAGCCAGACTGAGGAGATGGAAAGAGCACTTTCAGGAAATTCTCAACAGAGATACGCCGGAGGAACCACCACAGGAGGAGGAGGAGGAGATAGAAGAACTGGATATACAGGTAGAAGCACCAACCATCCAGGAAATTAAGAGAGCAGTGAAGGACCTAAGGAATGGAAAAGCGTCTGGAGCAGACCAGATCACAGCAGAAATGCCTAAAGCAGACATTGAACAGACTAGTAAAGAAATGAAAAGGATTTTTGACCTTATCTGGGAGAAAGAGAAAATTCCAACACAATGGACAAAAGGACTCATTTGCAAGATTCCGAAAAAGGGCAACCTTCAGGAATGTGGAAATTGGCGAGGGGTTACCCTACTACCCTTGGCCAGCAAGGTACATACTAACACAAGAGTCCTCTCCATAATACAAATGGGCATTTTCTTAATACCACTTTGGATATCTGGATGCTTTTTAGTCTGGCACTTTTTCATTACTAATGAAAAGTGGTACTTGTACTGAACCGATCTTTTGTGCTGCACAGATCTGATCTGGCACAGAACCATCTCCATAATACAAATAAAAAATTTGCGTAACATAACTTTGGCTATTTACTTCTCAGCATTTAGTCTCCATGTTTATATGAGCTTACTGAGATAATAGGACTCCGGTACTGAAATATTTCATGAAATGTACAAACATTACTGATGAGCATTAATAACTTTTTAATCATTACTTAAAACCAGGAAGTATTTGGGTACAGCAAGCTGAAAAAAAAACACTGTACCTGAGCACACGACCCCCACATCCTCCTTGTGTTCACATTCATCCTCTTCACACAGATGAAACCTGCAGTTCCACAGAGATGTCTCATTCCCCTCACACTCCACCTCATTCAGCCATATGGGTCCAATTCCAGGTCCAAACTGGGCTGGTACCAGAGTAGTGAGGGCTGCTCCACACTGCAGCTGTCTGCAGACCACCTGCGCATCCTTAATATCCCATAAGTCATCACACACTGTTCCCCATGATCCGTTGTGGAAAATCTCCAGCCTTCCTGCACAGTCTCCTCCAGAACCAACCAGCCTGATGGAGCTGTGAGCTGAATTAAACTTTCCTACACGCACAAATATACACACACCATCATAGTCAAACTATGAAATACAATAATAAACCCTTTTTTTTCCATTACTCACTCATTTGTCTTATTAATATGAGTTTACATATTTATTGATATTATTAATAATTGTTGGATATTTACAACTAGGCTAGATCAAAGTGATGTTATTGTTGTTCAAGTGTGGTACTTACCTGAGCAGGTGATGTACAGTTGTTTTCTGGAGCTGCAGTTGACTGCTTGTGCGCTGCTGCAGTTCCCCAGATGAGCTTCACTCCCAGAACAGTTGAAACCCATCACACACATCTGTTTAGGACTGGATGAAGATGATCTATAAAAGTTTATCACTGAGCCACAGCCCAGCTGTCTGCAGACCACAGAGGCCACAGACTCACTCCAAGAGTCCCACAGAACTCTCCTCCACTTCTGCCTGAAGTACACCTCCACCTCCCCACTACACCCCATTCCTCTAGACAACCGCACTCGCCCCTCATGAAGCACCAGAGAGGAACCTGATGAGCATATATAAATACTGAATCATCCATTTTCTTTTCAAATTAATCTCAGACAAAGACACATGGTCATTTCCTAACATTATGTAAATTATTCTAAATTGGAATACACAGTTAAACAGTACTCACCACTGCAGATGACTCCAACATCCTGTTTATGAGAGCATGCAGCTCGACTCCATGATGAAATGGGACATTTTGACAGGTGTGTTTCGTTCCCCTGACAATCAAACACATCAGCCCAGATCTGGCCACTCCCCTCCCCAAACCAGTCTGACCCCAACACAGACACAGCACTCCCACACTTCAGCTGACCACAGAGGACACGGGCAGCTCTCATATTCCAGCTTACATCACACACTGTGCCCCACTCACTGAGGTACTGGAGCTCCACTCGACCAGAACAGGAGTCTGAGCCGTTCACCAGCCGAGCCCCTGTGTGACCTGAATCACAAGAGCAACCCACAGCTTAAAAAATGGGATAAGTATGTTTTATATACTGGGAAATATTTTTTAAATATTAATGCTTTACCAGCACACACCAGTCCCACATCGCTTTTGTGGGAGCAGTTGTGTTCGAATCGAGGGGATCTTGGACAGAAGTACATCTCAGATTCGTTGCCTCTACACTGAAGCTCCTCTGACCACACCTGACCCTCCCCTCTGCCAAAAGCAGCTCCTCCCAGCACCTCCATGGGAAGCCCACAGCCCAGCTCTCGACACACAACCTCTGCATCCTGCTGGTCAAAGTCAGCATCACACACTGTGGACCAGGTCTCTCTGTGAAGCACCTCCACTCTCCCAGAGCACTGATTAGGACCATCAGTCAGTCTGGACATACGACCTATGTACATTGTAATTACGGTAGAAGTGATGGTAAACCCTCTCTTTCATATATATAATAATATTTGTATTAAAAAAAACAGATCTGTTAGTAAACAGTGGTGGAAATGAGCAGTGTAATATATCACCACTATGGACAGTCACTTTAAACAACAGATATATCTCCGCTCTCTCTCAGACTATCCTTGTCTAATAAATGTACATATTAGAGAATTTCTACAGACCCCTCCTGTCTTCGTATATTATTTGTATATTTTCTGTATATTCTGTGTATTTTGTATTTATTTAATAAATCTTTTTTTTTTTATATTTTATGTCTTTTTATTTAATGTTTAGTTAGTATGTATTTAATGTTGTCCTGCTGTAGAGTATTGACCTGAGCCTTACCCTAAGCATTTTAATTCATAAATGTCCAGACATGTTGTGCAAATGACAAATACAGTGGGGTGCGAAAGTTTGGGCAGCGTTGTTAATTTTCCTGATTTACCTTTATAAAGCATTGATTGTTTGGATTAAAAAAATCAGTTAAATATATCATAGAGGGACAAACAGTGATATTTGAGAAGTGAAATTAAGTTTATATGATTTACAGAAAGTGTGCAATAGTTGTCTAAACAAAATTAGGCAGGTGCATACATTTGGGCACCAAAAAAAAAAAACCTTTAGTAGATCCTCCTTTCACAGAAATAACAGCCTCTAAACGCTTCCTATAGCTTTTAACGAGAGTCTGGATTGTGGCTGGAGGTATTTTAGACCATTCTTCTTTACAAAACATCTCTAGTTCATTCAGGTTTGATGTTTTCCGAGCATGGACAGCTCTCTTTAAGTGACACCACAGATTTTCAATAATATTGAGGTCTGGGGACTGAAATGGCCATTCCAGAACGTTGTACTTGTTCCTCTGCATAAATGCATTAGCAGATTTTGAGCAGTGTTTAGGGTCGTTGTCTTGTTGGAAGATCCAGCCCCGGCCCAGCTTCAGCTTTGTCACTGATTCCTGGACATTGGTCTCCAGAATCTGCTGATATTGATTGGAATCCATGCGTCTCTCAACTTTAACAAGATTCCCAGTCCCTGTACTGGCCACACAGCCCTACAGCATGATGGAACCACCACCAAATTTTCATGTAGGTAGCAGGTGTTTTTCTTGGAGTGCTGTGTTCGTTTTCCTCCATGCAAAACGGCCCTTGTTATGCCCAAATAACTCTATTTTAGGTTTATCAGTCCACAGCACCTTGTCCAAATGTGCTTTAGCATACCTCAAGCGGCTCTGTTTGTGATGTGGGCGGAGAAAAGGCTTCCTCTGCATCACTCTCCCATACAGCATCTCCTTGTGTAAAGTGCGCCGAATAGTTGAACGATGCACAGTGACTCCATCAGCAGCAAGATCATGTTGTAGGTCTTTGGTGCTGGTTGGTTGACTTGAACTGTGCCTGTGGTCTTCCATTTTCTCACAATGTTTCTCACAGTGGAGACTGAAAGCTGAAATCTGCTTTCTGTATCCTTCCCCTAAACCATGACGCTGAACAATCTTTGTTTTCAGGTCATTTGAAAGTTGTTTTGAGACTCCCATGCTGCGACTCAGAAAAAGATGCAAAGAGGAGAAAAACTTACAATTGCCCCCCTTAAATACCCTTTCTCATAATTGGAGTCACCTGTGTATGGAGGTCAAGGGTCACTGAACTTCCAATAATTAGTTCTAAAGGTTTTGAAATCAATAAAATGACAACAGTGCCCAAATTTATGCACCTGCCTACTTTTGTTTAACCAATTATTGCACACTTTCTGTAAATCATATAAACTTCATTTTACTTCTCAAGTATCACTGTGTTTGTCCCCTATATGATATATTTAACGCAATTTTTTTAACCAAACAATCAATGCTTCATAAAGGTAAATCAGGAAAATTAATAACGCTGCCCAAACTTTCGCACCCCACTGTAAACCTGAAACTTGAACTTGAGTGTTAGTGCATTGCTTTTGACATCCACCTTTTAAATTTTTTATTTAATTAACTTTTCTTTTACAGTTTTTCCCAATTTGAAAACCACTGTTATAAAAGATGCAAGTTAATAATGGATTAAAACTTTGTCAGATGGTGATGACGATGATATAGGCAGCTTACAACTGTAGGAAGCTTACCAGAGCAGATGACACCAGCATCATGAATGTGAAGACATCCGTGACTACCCCATCCTGGTGAACTACAATGTTTTAATGTAGGCTCTGATCCAATACAGTGAAAATAATCCATCCAGATGGGTCCTGATCCCTGTTTAAATGGTGCATTGGTCAGCGCATTTACAGCCTCTCCACAGCCCAGCTCTCTACACACCACTGCAGCAGCTTTCATATCCCAACCCTGACTACACACTGTTCCCCACTGTCCTCTATGAAGAACCTCCACTCTCCCAGAACAGCGACTCCCACCATTCACCAACCTCACACTGCCTGTACAACAGAGGCAGACAGAGAGAGAGAGAGAAAGAAAGGGAGAGAGAGAGGGGAAGGGACAGGGAGAAACAGATTTTAAAAGGCATTATTATCTTACAAAAAATAATTAAGAGCTGGGTGACTTTGTTACAGAAATACAACATTTTTAATCTATCATTCAGAAACTAGCAGGCTTTTAATTCCAGGTTGTAAAGCAACAAAGCAGGAAAAGAGGGTGAGTACTGTACTGTATTCTTTCATTTGAGAACATAGTTACAAATATGAGAGTAAGAAAATTCCAGGGCTGTTTGTATTTTGTCACATTTATGACTAATAAACAAATGAACTAATTTGACTGGTTATTTTTATCAGTTCCTACAGGCATCATCAGTACCGGTATGAATTTCACTGACTATTTTGTTATTTGGTAATTTCATCTTTGGCTTATCTGTACAACCAAACTTACATCTAAAAGCAGCGGGTGAAAACTTGAGTGCAATCATTTATCAATCTAAAACAAAACATAACACAGAAATAACAAAAAAAACAACCATGCTAATAATTCTGCAGTAAAGGAGTGGACGCACTTACAGTACATGCACACTGCTATAAACAATTACTAATAAATAAAAGGCACTATTACTGTAATTCTATAATTTATACCACAGACACCATGCAAAAACTAAGGATGTGGATACAAAACAAATCAGAAAATATCTCCAAAAGGCATAAAGTTTTAGATCAGACTCTCTTTTCAACATTTTGAGCAATATCAGTGTATTAATGCTTTGTACAATTTCAGAGTGAAAAAGGGAAAGGAGTACCTTGCATAAATCTGAAAACAAGAGCAGCTCACTGATCACTGATCACACATTGGGCCAAGGAATGATTTGCTTAGTAAAAGTTGTAAAAAACATAATTTCATTTCTTACCAGCACACACCAGTCCCACATCACTGTCATTGGAGCAGTTGTGTTTGAGTGAAGGTGATGTTGGACAGGAGGAAATCTGAGATTCACTGCCTCTACACTGAAGCTCCTCTGACCACACCTGACCTTCCCCTCTGCCAAAAGCAGCTCCTCCCAGCACCTCCACAGGAAGCCCACAGCCCAGCTCTCGACACACAACCTCTGCATCCTGCTGGTCAAAGTCAGCATTACACACCGTGAACCAGGACTCTCTGTGTAGCACCTCCACTCTTCCATAGCAGCGGAAACCACCAACCAGTCTAACTCCTGAAATATCATCAGAACAAAATGATCATGTCACATATGTTTCTGAACAGTAAAATGGTAATAAATATGTGAATGAGTGTCTAATTAAGCCCAGAGTCATACACTTTGAATTCTAAGCAAGTTAATACACAGTCTTCAGTAAACTTAATGCCATTTCAACACTGAACACAAAAACCAGTGGTAACAGATACACAGCATGTTTAACTGACATGTACCTGCACAAATGACTCCAGCATCCTTTGAATGATCACAATTATGTTCATCCCATCCTGCTGATATACAGTTCTTCAGTGTAGTCTCTGATCCATTACAGTACACATCATCCATCCAGATTGGTCCTGATCCTGGTCCAAAGTGAGCTTTACTCAGTACATCTACAGCCTCTCCACAGCCCAGCTCTCTACACACCACTGCAGCAGCAGTCATGTCCCAGTAATCATCACACACTGTTCCCCACTGTCCTCTATGAAGAACCTCCACTCTCCCAGCACAGCGACTCCCGCCATCCACCAACCTCACACTGTCTGACCACACAAAGAGAGAGAGAGTGTGCTGTGGACATGTATAAACGCAAGCATATACAGAGGTGTATCGTAAAATCAAGGGTGCGGAGACAGCTGTCGAAGGCCCCCAAAAGCTGCCAGACATGATTGAAGCGGTGGGCAGAGCTGTCAGCACTCAGACTGTGACTTTTAACGCCTACATGGAAAACATCTCGGAGAAGCTAGCGGCTTTGCAAAGAAGTGTGAAAAATGAAGACCACGATGGACAATAGTGAGTGAACACGCTAAAACTGATCAGCAGTCACTCGCCCAAACAACTGAAGTCTAATCTGCTTTTGGCTCCCTCCTTATCAGCACTTGGCCTTGTGGATGATAGGGAAACATTCCTCCTAAGAACTCTGTGACGTGATTCTCTCCGTTTTCCTAATTAACTGGGGGTGTCTCTGACTGGGAACTGTTCAAGGGTGTCTCCAGGGCAAACTGACTGTTGCTAGGCAGTGGGACCTTTGGCGCCCCCATACCTCCCATACCCCCCCTTTGCCTCCATTGCTTTTTTTTTTTTGTGTGTTGTATGTGCTTATGTGCTGAGGTTTTTTTGATGTTCCTACACTGTGCTCTCTTAGGGCACAGTCTGGGGGTAATGCTTTTTTTCCCCTTCTTTCCCCGTGTATCCCTTTTAATTGGAGATTTGATGGCGGCACGTGTCCCACGCAGGGGCTCACCTGTCCTGTCTTGTTTTTCCCCCCTGTATTTTATTGTATGGATAGGTCGACGGCTAATTTCGCCGGTTCTTGTGACTGGTGACAATAAAGGTGATTCTGATTCTGATCCTTTAAGCCAACCATAAATGACACAAGTGAAAATGTGTGACTCTCTTCGTCCTGAGGATTATATACTCCGAGTTTGTAGAAGCTGTAATTATAAGAGAACTGTATGACTGAAATGACTGTTCCCCAGATGCCCTGCGATATTCAGCAGTATTAATAATTGTCTGATAATGTCTGATAACACTGATATTGATATTGATTTAAGAGTAATGTCCATATGTTTGCCACAAGCTGAACAAACTCCAAATAAAAAATAAAATATAAAATAATAATTTCTGTAAGTGAGTCAATGTTCTTTGCAGTTCCACCTATACTCTATTTATTTTTTTTGTTCCTTATTCTAAAGTCTTTTAAAATGCTCAGCACCGTAATATCATACGCACTGGGAAAATATACATATGATGCGTCACATTCACTTTAAGGGGTGAATTTTTAATTCTTCTCATATTAACTTACTTTTTCATAAAATAACATATTATTGCATAATAAAATTAGTAGCATTAAACTACTGAAAATGTTATGATATAGTTACTCATTCTAAATTAAACCCATACTTCTTCACATCTATCTGTTTAATTACAAAAGTAAATGTATTTTAATACTATTAATTCTCTATAGGACCTATCGTATATTGACATATTTATATAATAAAACATTACTCGTACTGTATGCAGTGGTATTTTGGACAGTACTGAGGTGGAATGCTCTTCAAGAGTACTGTTTTAACACCCTGATGTCACAAGATTTATCCAATCGAGTGATGCTAATTTGAACCTGGTTCAGTGCATACAGAGCATACAGATGTTTACTAAAAAAGATCTTGGCTTATTGATTTTGTTCGCTTCATGGAATAACCTTCTGGTTATTATTCTGCATTTTGTTCTTATAGTGCGCATGTGTTGGAATAGGTTGGTAATAAATAGGTTGCATAGCTGACAATATCATAACATCAATCTATAGCCTGATGTTATGATATGGCTTAACTTCAGTTAGATCCACTTTATTTTTTTACAGGTCTTTCTGACAGTTTATTTCAGCTAACTCCACTCTTATCACTGTCCCATGTGCAATAAAGAATAAATGTGCAATCATCTGTAAATATTTTGCAATTATCTGTAAATAAGATTCTCCAGAGGTTTTGACTTTTGTTATTTATAATGTTTATATTGTTCTGTTCTTATTTTTTCGGAGTACCTTGCTATCCCTTTGCTGCTGTAACATGTGAATTTCCCCACTGTGGGACTAATAAAGGATTATATTATCTTATCAAAGTATGACAGTGCTAGCTGATACAACAGGTACTGAGTTCCATGTATATTGTACATGCTACCAAAGTGCCGGTTTGCATATGGTCAGTGTCCAAATATAAAAAATATCTCCAAAATAATAATTACACATTTTACTATAAGTACACTCAAAACATTTTATTCTCAGTGATTATGGAGCATTTCTTTTGGTCCATTTATTGAAAAGTTAACTACATAAAGGACAGTTACAGTGTCCAAATGTATAAAATTAAAAATCTTGACAATATGTGAATTATGTGAAGATGGATAGCAGTGGTAAAAAATAATTAAGATACATACATATCTGAGCAGGTGAGGCATGCTAACAAGACTTTAACTTACTGTTTTAATTGTATAACTAGCTAGCCACCTTGCATAAAATGTTTTCAGTACAGTATGGAGTCTCTTGAAATCAAGTCTAAAAAATAACAAACAAAACATAACACAAATACTTCTATTCTGACTTCATATTTTCGTAGATCTAAAAAGGCACCTAAAAAATAAAATAAAACAATAATTTTAAAACTTGATTTTCCAGTGGATGTTCAGGTCACATCATTTCATACATGGTCTCCCATCTATGAACCAGCCAGGAACAGCCTTGCTTAGCTTCACATATAAAGCAAGCCTATAGATCTACAGACTCATAAAGCCCTTAGGTCTCACAAAAAAGATAATAAATGTTTATTCTGGCTTCTGAGGCATTATATTTTGGATAACATGTACATGTTTTGGATTTGTCATTGCATAAATATAAAATAAATTTAAATATTCTTTGCAACTGAGAATGAGTTAAATTTGTTTTTTAAATTGCTTTGCCAAAACCTGACCAACTGGAGTCCCCATTCTGTAAGGACAGTCATAAAAATAAATCACAAGTTTTCCACAACATCAGTGTCACTGCCATTACCCGCATGATACAATGTAGCTTTTAGATTTATTTCTTTAAATTAAGAAAAACCAAAAAGAATACTGAAATAGAGAGAGAGCAAATTATTTTTTGACTCTGTAGGAATATACTTACCAGCTGAGATAAGTGCACCTGCACAGGAAAGAAGAAGTAACACCACACAGCTATCCATCTCCAAGTGAAACTGAATAAACTTAGAGAAAGCAAGACACAGAATAAGAAAGGGTGAGAGAGAGAAAAGCTCCCCACAGCCGCCAATCACACTCACTATTACCTTATTAGAAAGAGAAGAGGAAACCATCAAACACTTTCAGTGACAAATCAGAGGAGGCATTTTCTCTCCCTCCATATATATCAAAAGAGCGTCAGCGCTGATGAACAGAACTCCACCTCTGTCTCTAGAGGAGTGTGTGTGAGGAGAGATGCTCACAGCAGTGTGGTGAGAAACACATACAGGAGACTGACTTCAGAGAGGAAACACTCCAGTGTAATACAGCACTAATGCTGCACCTGCACTGATAACGATCTCTCTCTCTCGCTCTCTCTCTCTCTCTCACACACACAGGCACACTCACACCCACGTATACTCAAACACTGATTGCCTACTCTTAATGCATGTGCACACACACAGACCCACACGTGTGCATGCACACTCACACACATTTAAACAATTATAACCTACTCTTAATGCATGCACACACAGAAACACACACACACATACACATCACACACACACAG
Organism: Prochilodus magdalenae; assembly: GCA_024036415.1. Taxonomy (NCBI): domain Eukaryota; kingdom Metazoa; phylum Chordata; class Actinopteri; order Characiformes; family Prochilodontidae; genus Prochilodus; species Prochilodus magdalenae. The sequence continues at coordinate 25,598 of JAMWET010007600.1, read as the reverse complement.
GCATACACTTACACACAAACACACCCTCACACGCACTCTCTCAAACATAGAAATACACGCATAACATACTGATGAAGTCATTACACGCTAGTTAATAAGATCCACAAATCCACCTATTACCACACAGTCACTGCACACAGTTCGTTCAAATCAGCAGCCGAACAAGCTTCACCCCATTTAACACTAAAAGACAGAGAAAACTGAGAGAGGGGGAGAGAGAGAGAGAGAGAGAGAGAGAGAGAGAGAATCTCCCCAATCACACTCACTATTACCTTATTAGAAAGAGAAGAGGGAATCATCAAACAGTTTCAGCGACAAATCAGAGGAGGCATTTTCTCTCCCTCCATATATATCAAAAGAGTGTCAGAACTCCTCCATCTCTAGAGGAGTGTGTGAGGACAGATGCTTGCAGCAGTGTAGTGAGAAACACAACTGCAGAAAAATCACTCGCACACACAAACACACACAAGATAAAAGTACATGGCTGTAAGTGCTCACTAACCCTGCTGCTTGCACAGCTCCCCTGTTCAATAAAATAGTGTTTGCTCACATGTGAAATGTGTCCCTCTGATTCTTCTACAGAAACCAAAGGAGAGATCAAAGCCGTAACCCAAGGGAAGGAAACAGAGTGGAAAACCACACACAGATATATAAAGCAGAGAAGGCAAAAAGAGTAGTACACACACACACACACACACACACATATATACATATATATATATATATATACACGTACACACACACACACACACACACAGGGGTTGGACAATGAAACTGAAACACCTGGTTTTAGACCACAATCATTTATTAGTATGGTGTAGGGGCTCCTTTTGCGGCCAATACAGCGTCATTTGGGCAGCCGTGGTTTTATGTTTTATGGATACAATCCGGGTTAGCACCCGAACATCCTTTTCAGACAGCTTCCTCTCGCGTCCACAGTTAATCCTGTTGGATGTGGTTCGTCCTTCTTGGTGGTATGCTGACATTACCCTGGATACCGTGGCTCTTGATACATCACAAAGACTTGCTGTCTTGGTCACAGATGCGCCAGCAAGACGTGCACCAACAATTTGTCCTCATTTGAACTCTGGTATGTCAACCATAATGCTGTGTGCATTGCAGTATTTTGAGCAGAACTGTGCTCTTACCTGCTAACTGAACCTTCACACTCTGCTCTTACTGGTGCAATGTGCAATTAATGAAGATTGGCCACCAGGCTGGTCCAATTTAGCCATGAAACCTCCCACACTAAAATGACAGGTGTTTCAGTTTCATTGTCCAACCCCTGTATGTATATATATATATATATGTGTGTGTGTGTGTGTGTTTGTGTGTGTGTGTGGTGAATATATCTATTATACATATTTTTCCTCATTAGTAGTCAAAATGTAAATTGTCTACAATTAAATGTGTTTCTAAATAAACAAAACAAGAGTGTAGTAAAAGAAAATTTATATGTACTTGTTGCACATTTAGCTCAAAAGCTGCATACATTAATCAAGTGTCCAGTTCTCTGGGCAGACTTTTCACTAGCTTTTAACTAGGGATGCACCGATACAACTTTTTCAGTTCCGATACCGATACATAAACTTTGCATATCAGTCGATAACCTATACCGATACCATTGTTGAATTAATAAACCATATACCTCACCATGTGGGAGAGACTTAAGGCAACTGGATTGACTTAAACATTACTTTACTAACTTTGCTAAATAAAATGTAACGAATTAACAGATATAAATGTACTAAATTGCTATTTATTTGTCACCAAAATAATAAACTATTGTGCAGAACCTTGACACAGCATTCAAATTCGGAACAAAAAAGTCAAACTTCTTTAAAATATTTTAAAATAAATATAACATACAGAAAACCAGCCAAAACTGAAAATAAAAAAGCTTCACTTTGTCAATCACACAAACAGTAAACAATCTTATTTTTTAATATTTAGTGTAAACAGTAATTCAAAATACAATCAGCTACACTTGAGAATAAATAAGTAACATGGTCAAACATACACGCAGTAATCAAACACTGTAAACATGTAAACATTTAGTGCAGTCTCACACCACTCGTAGCCTGTGGTTGTCCTGAATGCTCTCTTAAGCAGCAATGGCATGTGGATGGGCAAGCAATGGAAAGTTTCGTGCTGTGAGATGTAAAATTCACGTCTAACCACCGTGGACAGCTTCTATTTAGCCACATGGGCATTAATGTGGCAGGGGACTGTGAAAGACCTAGCTCTAGTGGCTTCTAATGAATGCTGCAGTTAGGCTCTGTGCAGGCCAGTCAAGTTCCTTAAACATCAAACTCAGCAAGTAAAATCCTTCATGAAAGAGCTCTCTAACACTAAAACAGAACATTGGCCCTTCCACATACTTACTGCTGAAAACTAAAGAAAGAACATCTGCTTAGAATGTTATTGTAGGTTTGGCCTTGTACTATTAGGATTTGACTCTAATGGAATAATATGGTCCAACTCAAAATCATAATAAACCAATTAGGCCATTATTCCCTCCTGCACATAGCATTTGGGACGGTAGTTGTTTTTCTGTTCACCAAACTCAGATAATGACGTTTAGAGAGAGCAAGGGAAATTGTTTTCAGAGCAGGGTGAGAGTTGGTTTCCTTTCCCCCTGGGTAATTACACAACTAGAAGCTAAGGGCAACAAAAAAGGGGATCTGTTATATCTTAACCAATAATTGGCCCAAATATAATCATTTTCAGCCATCAAACTATCTACTAACTGTCAGCAAGTAGTGTGTGTACCTCATCATTTTGTTTACTTTTTTGGGGGGGGTTGTAACTACGACACAGCCAGGGCTCTGGGACCACCTGCAGCCCCAGGGTCCCACAAAGCAAGTTAAAGCACCCCTGCAGGTGACATTAGCTAAAAGGTCTACAACCACCGAACTACGCTAGCTGTTTTCCCTTACATCCTGAAATTAAAAAAAAAAAAAAAAAAAAAAAAAGCACTGGTACTGGTTTTTGGGTCACTTTTGGAGTTCAGTACCGTTCAGTTCATTAACTTTGTGGACGGAAAAAGTAGTAAAGAGTGAACAAAAAAATAACAATCACAGTAATTTTGGGGTGTTTCTAGAGTCTTTAACAGATTTGTCATCCCCGATTTGGGCTTGTGGTTTTGCTCAATACAGGTTTCACAGCATAGCCCAGTTGTGGCACACTCAGTTAGCAGGAATGGAGCATTAAAAAAAAATATCAGCAATTCATTAAAATACACTGAAATACAAAATAGTCAGTAATTAAAAGTGGTCCACAATGGTGCCCACAAAATGTGTGTATATTTATATCATCACTGTCCAAAGAAAAAACAAGGATCTTTAACTATAGATTTGCTTTATTATAGCTTAAAAGGAGAGGCAAAAATAGTTTTTTTACATAATAAGATTTTTTTTGTAGAAAAGTAAAACAAAAACAAATAGAAAACGGAAATACTTTTTTGATACTGATAGTATACAAAGAGATACAGAGAGAAAGTTTTTAATTGTTCAATTGTTAATAGTTAATGTAAAACTAAAAAAATGCTGTAACACAGTTGGAAAACTGGAAATGGAAAACTGTCCATCCACACAGATCCAGCTATTCAGTGTAGTATTAGTTTAGATTAGCCCAAACTTGTTTGCCTTTCAAGTAGTGCCTTAGAATGGAACTTTTCGAATGAGTAATTTTAAACGGGGGCAGCCAATAGGATAAGAACTTCTGTATATACACTGGTCTTAAAGACAGAAAACATACATAACAGCATGTCAATAATAACCTCCAAAAGCACATATGGCAGCTTTGAATGGAGTAGGCATGGTCGGGACAGGTTTCTGGATTTAGTTCTCTCTGTGGCTGGAGGTTAGGGAACCAGATTTCTGGCTGGAAGGTCGCCAGTCAATTTCCAGAACTGTCATGACAGCAAATAACAGACAGCAAGGCACTTCACCCGCCAACTGGTCCCTGAGCACCATGGATAGGGCTGATCACTGCCCCCTAGTGTGGGTGTGTGTCTGTGTATGTGTTTTTCACTTCACCTATTGGTTAAATGAAGAGTGAGGGAAGAGCTATTGGAAAACGGCTGGACATTCTAATTCAACGATTGTGCAGTTCAGCCCAATTTGGTGGATGCATTGTTGGATACAGGGAGAATTCCCTGTAGGCTAGGATTTTCGCCATTGCTGGTAGACCCAGATGCTCAACTTTTAGCCAATCATTAACATCGGCTTTAGACTCATTTTCCACAAATCAAACGAAACACTCACTGCACTAAACTGAAAGCTGTGCTGGGTCATTTCTGAGATTTTTTTAAATTGATGAAGTAATTCATGCAAATTTATTTCTGTGGTTCTACCACAGAGGTAAGATTTAATCCAATTCCGCAGTGACTCTTTAAGGTCGACCACATGCTCAAGGTGCTGAATGAGTAGGTTATGATAAACGGTTTTAAAGGCAGCTGTAAGGTCTAACAAAACTAGAATGGCTTTGAATAAAACTTTGAAAATAAAAAGCCCTGACACCTGGTGGAACCTTTTGCCAGCAAGCCAAGCAGTGTAAAGCCCATCTGCAGGTCCCAGCAACAGATCGAAGGCTTTTAAAGGAACAACGCTAGGAGAATCAAATGATTAACGAGGACTTCAGTGATGGCTATGTAAATTTAATTATTAGTTTCCTGTTCTTGGGTAATTGTTATAGTGGATAAACTGACAAACGTAGACAAAATGCACCACATTTGCATACTTTATTATCTTTATCACATTTAAACTCTACAAAGAAATCAATCTCTTTGTGTCTGGATGTATGTGAACCTCTTAGTCTCTCACCGGAAACAATGTGTGCTCAGTGTTGTTGTTGACAGTGTGCCAATGTATGTATGTTTGATATAGAGCCAGTGGAGACAGAGGCAGCAGAATGATGTGTAGCAGTTTTTCAGAAGCAAGAGTTTCGGTGAGAACAGGAGACACTCCTACAGGGCAGAGGCTGTAGTTTAACAACACCCCCCCCGCTGATGGGTGGGTTTGAGGTTTTATGTACAGGGCTGTGCAGTGTTATGTTCCCGTGGTCATGGACTACATCACAAACTGGTCCGTGGCGTTCATAGTGCTTAACCAGGGTACTACTTCCTCTTCCGAGAGACTGCAGGGGGCTGTTTGCTGTTTACAGGCTCCAGGAGTCATACAACTTTGACTAGTGTTACAGGTCTCGTGCAGGAGGTGCTGTAAACAGATATCCCGTAAAAACCAGGAGAAATGGAGAAAGGAGAACGATAGCTGTGTTCTAATGGGTCTCTCTTCTCGAATCACAGAATGGATTCTCATTACGGGAGCCCATTATATACAGATGGCTCGTACTATGATGAGTGTAGCTTCTCTCAAAATAAAAATATTACAGTGATATCTTTTGTCTGAATTATTATTGTATTACACAATATATTCTGTCTTTAGTGAAGACCACCTTAACATCCATATGCATCATACCAAAAACAAAACCATTTCCATTAAACAATAAATCAGCACTGTGGGTGAAACCAGGGGTTAGGTGTTTACCTCGACTGAACGATAGGCCTAAGACTGATGAGCCTTTGCAAAAGCACCACTCGCACAAGCCTCCTTCACAGCTCTTAACATACATATGTATCATTTTAAAAAATAAACATCTTAAGTAAAGTAAACAACAGCTGGTAACCATTTAAATCTTCAAAATACACTTCACCAAACCAAAAGAAAAGCAGCCAAAACCCTTCCAGTTCCCCACTGAATTCAACCCGGCTAGCGGGTAGCCTACATGCTTTAATTTCAGTGGCTAGTGTTAGCCTCCATTTCACTCGATTTAACTTCAGTCTATTAACATGTCTAAATAAAACTTTAACGACGTTCCTCACAGGGTTGTTGCCTGATTCCTAGGCCTAGGCCTTGCACTTTAAACATCTACCTACCTGTAAACACAGGAGAAATGAAAACAGGAGAGCGACAGTTACGTTCAAATCGGTCTCTCTTCTCGAAGGAGTCGACAAGAGGCACTTCCAGCGCAACTACCACAACCTCCTGTGCAAGAGCGCCCTCTAGCGGGAGTCAATGGTATCGATTCAACAGGGATAGAGAAAGATAAAAGCTGGATAAACAAAAACATACATACAGGCTTATTAATATATACATGCATAAAAAAATACTTTGTGACCACATATCTTATGTGGGGGGTCACGCTAGCCTACTTTTTCAGTTTGGGCCCAAAGGTGTGTGTGTAGAAGCACTAAGGTTAGGGTTAGGGTTAGGAAATATCAGAAAAATAAAATTAAAAAAAAGAAAAAGAAAAAAATGACAGGAAAGATGGCAATGTGACAAGAAACATTCCATAAGAATAATAAATATTTTATTTGGTTTGGAAGTTCTTTAGAAGTGCTTATGGAAGTGTTATGGTAGTGCTTATATCTATATACAGTCTCTCATAAAAGTGGGTTCACCCCTCAAATGTTTGTAAATATTTCATTATATCTGTTCATGGGACAATACTGAAGATATGACACCGTGCTACAACGTAAAGTAGTCAGTGTACAGGCGTTATAACAGTGAAAATTTACAGTGCCCTCAAAATAACTCAACACACAGCCATTAATTTCTAAACCCTTGGCAACAAAAGTGAGTACACCCCTAAGTTAAAATTAAGCCACAAATAACCATTTCCCTCCCCAGTGACATGCGACTCATTAGTATCATAAGGTCCCAGGTGTAAATGGGGAGCAGTTGTGTTAAATTTGGTGTTATCGCTCTCATACTCTCTCATACGGGTTACTGGAAGTTCAACATAACACCTCATGGCAAAGAACTCTCTGAGGATCTGATAAAAGAGGTTGTTGCTCTACGTAAAGTTGGCCTAGGCTATAAGAAGCCAACACCCTGAAACTGAGCTGCAGCACCGTGGCCAAGACCATACAGTGGTTTAACAGGACAGGTTTCACTCAGAACAGGCCTCACCATGGTCCACCAAAGACGTCAAGTGCATGTGCTCAGCATCATATCCAGAGACTGTCTTTTAAAAATAGATGTAGCAGTGCCAGCATTGCTGCAGAGGTTAATGGGGTGGGGGGGTCAGTGCCCAGACCATACGATGACACTGTATCAAATTGGTCTGCTTGGCTGTCGTCCCAGAAGGAAGCCTCTTCTAAAGATGATGCACAAGAAAGCTCACAGTTTACTGAAGACAAGCAGACTAAGGACATTACTGGAACCAAGTCCTGAGGTCTGATGAGACCAAGATAAACTTATTTGGATCAGATGGTGTCAAGCATGTGTGGTGGCAACCAGGTGAGGAGTACAAAGACAAGTGTCTTGCCTACAGTCAAGCATGGTGGTGGGAGTGTCATGGTTTGGGGCTGCATGAGTGCTGCTGGCTGTGGGGAGCTACAGTTCATTGAGGGAACCATGAATGCCAACATGTACCGTAACATACTGAAGCAGAGCATGATCCCCTCCCTTCAGAAACTGGGCCGCAGGACAATATTCCAACATCATAACGACCCCAAGCACACCTCCAAGATGACCACTGGCTTCAATGAAGGTGCTGTACTGGCCAAGCATGTCTCCAGACCCAAACGCTATTGAGCATCTGTGGAGCATCCTCAAACAGAGGTAGAGAAGCACAGGGTCTCTAACATCCACCAGCCCCGTGATGTCGCCATGGATGAGTGGAAGAGGATTCCAGTGGTAACCTGTGATATATAAGAAATATAATTAAACCTGGCCGCTTCAGCTTCATTTCAAATATGTATTTATTTAAACAACTGCTGTTACTGTTACCATAAGAGGGAAATGTTTTTCTAGTTTAGCACTTTAGGTTAGTTATCTATGTTTTATTTTTGCTCTGATAATAAACCTGATGTTGAATGCCAACACTGAAATAGAAAACTGTCATAAAAACATGTTACAGTGAAACAGCACTCTCTTTACAGTTTCTGATTGGTTAAAAATGAATAATTCTTCAATCTTCAAGCCATAACAATTATATCATTATATTAAAGATAAAAATAAACAAATAGATGTCATAAAATATTTACTACCTTTATCATGAAATATGATTATGGAGATTTTCTATCATCTATAACATATATCTATAATAAAGTCATTTATTAGATAGATAGATAGATAGATAGATAGATAGATAGATAGATAGATAGATAGATAGATAGATAGATAGATAGATACTTTATTGATCCCGAAGGAATCAATAAATCAATATTGCGAAGGGGTTTGACTAATTTCCTAAGGAAAGACACTGCTGTGGTCTCACAGTCACAGGATTCATCTCTGCCCGAGGCTCCTCCCCCACATCACAGTAGTCTGTAAAACAAGTGAAATCATTTTTTAAAGAATAATAAAATATAATAATTAAAACCCAGTTCTTTCTCATAGTTTGATCAAACTGTATGATCATTCTGTCTGGGAAGTCAAATTTCAAGAGGTTTAACACAAACTTAAATTACCCAAAAATCACCAATGAAACTAAATGCCTCCTTGAGGAGAACTCGTAGACTTGTAAACGGTATTTACACACATTATTAGCACAGGATTAATATAACATGAGTGTATTCCCGCCACTCATTTTACAGGAAGGTGACAGGCACTGAAATCTTTAATGACCTGTGAGCACGTAGATGGCAAAAATGACTGACATGGCACATTCGAACAGGACTAAAATCACTGAGGCTCTCTGGTAATAATTACCCCATGCAAAACAGCACCACAATGCTAAGATGTAGAAGATTCAATAGTGCTGCAGGTGAATGCTGAACGAGGTTAGTTCAGTCTAATTAGATTACCCTCTATAGTAGTCCAGAACTCTTCAACTCTGGTCCTGGAGGGCTGGTGTCCAGCAGATTTCCCAGTTTCACAGTTTGATGTTCAAAAACACCAGATACAAACTACAGCTCTATTTAAGACACAACCAGAAAAAGAACAGGACAGATTTTAGGAAAGATAAATCATAACAATAAGAAACACACATGACATCATTACTGTTTTAAAGCTTCAAACGTACTTGTGATAATGTCAGAGTTTGGCTCTGTGTTTACAGCATCATCATAGTTATCTGTCATGTCTTCTGTCAGAATGTAGATCAATATCATTAAATCAGCATCAGTATCATCAGTGACTGTGTTCATGTTGGAGATTACAGTAGTGTTACATCACTAGTCATACCTGTTACAACAGCTGAGCTCTGATCATCATCATAATTCTCTACATCCTCTACAACAAAACACAAGATGAAAGATGAAGGGGAGCATGACGTGGAGCAGGCCAAATCAAAAATGTGACAACGACTGTGATAAGAGAAGATGATATGTTCCCAGGAGGAGAACAGAGGGTGAGAGAGCACATAGCTGGGTCAGAAAATGTAAAATGTAAAATCTGGGTAAAAGAAGGAGTTAGGAGTGGGATCAGAGAGTTTGAAGACAATATGCTTAAAATAACTAACAGCAGGAATGGAAAAGATGAGTGTATTAATGGCCTCCCATCTATCACAAAGCTAAGACTAACAGGGGTCTGAGAAAAGGGATGCAATGTGTTCCCAAGGTGAAAATAAAAGTAGACCATGTGAGAAAGGTAACTTGGATGTAACACCAGCTGGATAGCTTACTGGTTCTACCCATCCAACCCAACCCATCTAAACCACCCAGTTGGCAAGACTATCCCCAGAGTGATTCCCAGGATCAGCATCCAGAGTGCACTAGCATCCCCCATCAGAAACACACCTGCTACACCATCAGAGATCTGTCCAGCAGTGATGACATCATCATAGCTCTCTGCTGGGTCCTCTTTTGCTGATTCACCTGAATCAAATAAAAGCAGACTGACTTTACAAACAGTGCAGTCATATTTTACACTGTGGTTTAATGTAAAGATAAAATCAGGTGATTCATTAATAAAGGACCCCCACTTATCAGACCACTGGTGGTGACATCATCATAACATTCTGCTTTTACTTCAGTCAGAGACTTTCCTGGAAAAAAATATCACTTTTAAATGCATTTAATAATAATTTTGTAATATTTATTCAGAGACACTTTAATGTAATACATTCAGTGTGTGACTATTACACAGGAAATCATTTCTGACATGTACTGTCAGCATATGTTTACATATGTTTAATGTTGTTGAGCTGCAGAATACTAAGCAACCAGTAGGGGGAGTTCTGCTGCTGTACTTGGGTGTGGTTGTTCAATAAAAGGAGTCTTGAGTTGTCCCTCAATTAGGCTAGTTGCGTCTGATTGCTTAGCCTCCCTAACACAACATGACAGGCCTCTGATCTACAGATGAATCAAATCTTTAATCACTGACACAAACTAGGCTGACTATTAAAACTGAGTTTTACCCAGAAACACAAATGTGAAGGAGTTTTAAGTAACTGTAAAAACCTTTTTAAAAAATGAAGATGGTTTCTTGTATTTTTTGTAAATGTAAATGTATTTTTTTATTACTACTATTTCTACTATTTTGTTTCTCCCTAAATATTCTTAGCATAAAATAAATGTGACTAAATAAACTTGGATTAAGAAACAGGCATTTTAAATGCAATCTGATTTATAAATGATTAATATTTCCCAGTAGAGCTTAATATACATGTTCTGGCCCTCTTACCTGAGAGAAGCTCCTCATCCACATCCTCATATCCTGAATGCTGTGCTTCAGAGAGGACACTTCCTGTTAGAGGAGAACAGAACATAAACACATTCAGAATACAGAACCTCCCACAATCCCCTGAGTGCTGTGAATCATTGTGAACTGGGTTAGTTACAGGAAGTAAAATCACTGTGGACAGTAGAGGGCACGCTCAAACAACACTCATGCACAGACTAAGACACCTCTCAAAACCCAGGACCTCACACCTACGCTCTTACACCGCCACAATTCTTTCTCATTGCTTTCTTACACACACACACCACACACAGCGTTAACCCCCACCCCACTCCACTCATACATACGTCTGCACCTGCAGCTGCAGCTGTGTGGTTTCTCTGCATGTGCAAGAATGGAAGTTCTACAGGCTGCCTAACAGATGCTTATCAGCAGAAGCAGCTCACTACACTACATGTAGATCTACTCTACTGTACATTTCATCTAATATACACTAAACTATCATATAACTCATTTACTCTCATTATTAATACAGATGGAAATTCTTAAAAGTTTTCATCTTTAATCTCTAATGTGTATCTTCATTAAATACAGTAAACCTTTTGTAGAATACTCCACTCACCCCTTCTAGTCGAGCTAGTTCTTTTACTGATGTATCTGCAGTCAGTCTCCTCATAGACTGCCTCAGTCAGAGTCTTACGCCTCCTCTTAGAGAGCACTGTGAGGGAGACAGAGAGGAACATGGAGCCAGTTCAGTAGAAGAGAAGACTGATGACAGATTGAAGGACTAATGATGTTTAGAGAATGTACAGAAAGTGGATTGTAGATGATCTCTGAATCTCTCTACCTCTCCTGAGCCGTCTGTTCTGGTACAACAGCACAACCAGAATCACTAAGGCCAAGAAGAGCAGCCCCCCCAGAACCAGGAGAGACCCTGGATAGATGTATGGAGCAGCTTGTAGCAGAGCCTGCGGAGAAGAGGCTGTTTTCTTCTCTATGAGATCAACTGCAAATCAAAATACAGAAGAGAAACTGTGTAGAGCACCGAGCAATATATTCAGAAACAATTAATGCAAAGCGAGATAAAAGCAGCACCTGTAGTGGTGAAGGCGGAGGTGGTGATTGTTGTAGGTATAGAAATAGATGGCACAGATACGTCTGTAAATACTGAAACAAAACACAAAATAAATACAACAACAAGAAAAAATAAATCAACAATCATTAACTAAAATTCTGATATATGAGGTGGAAATCATACATTCAGCATCATACTGTTTAATGACTAAGTCACCAACATTAAATGACATTAGGAAAAGTGCATCAGTGCAGTCTTTCAGAGCAGCCTTATATCTGTTTTTACATGCACGTAAAAGTGCAGCAGACTCTTCTGACCTGCACAGGTGACTCCAGCATGCTGCCTGTGGGAGCAGTCAGTGTGGTTCTTCAGGGAATGAGGACAGTCCCACAGGTGAATCTCATTCCCTCTACACTTCACTCTGTTCAGCCAGACAGGCCCTGAACCAGCACCAAACACAGAACTCCCATCAGCACTCAGAGCCAGCCCACAGGCCAGCTGCCTGCAGACCACCTGAACATCCCTGATGTCCCACAGATCATCACAGATGGACCCCCACTCAGAATTATGATACACCTCCAGCCTCCCAGAGCACCTTCCATCTCCTCCACTCAGCCTGAGAGGCAGGTGATCTACATCACACACATCAGCACACGAGGAGATACAGAAACATTGACTATGCAGGACAGTCTCAACACGAACTTTAATACAACTATGAAGCATCAAAGATATTTACTCTGTGTAAGACAGGGTGGAGGAACGTCTATTAATATATGGGTAACACTTTACATGAAGCATTGACTAACTAACATGAAGTAATGCATTAGTTAATATAATACATTAACAAGAGTTACAATGCTCAACTAATGTTCAGTAAACATGTAACAATGACATGTTTGAATGTTAAGTAAACATGTTTCAGTTGTTACAAAGTTAGTTCACTGTTAGAGCATTACTTCATGTTAGTTAGTCAATGCTTGTGTAATGTGAAGTGTTACCAAAATAGCTATAAGGAATTGGGTAACACTTGTGATTAATGCTGCTGTTATCATTAAAAATATGAATAATTTTTATGAATGTTTATTAACTATTAATTTTAAGACTCCTTACTTGAGCACCGTCTCTGATGGTGAGATGATGGTGGCCATTTCTGATGGCTTTGCTGGGCAATATGATCTTCCTTATCTATAAATATGTCAAAACAATGTCTGTACTTTTAGCTGTTCCCTGTTTTGATGACTTTGAAGCTTCAGAGAAACAAAGTTACTACATATTCTATTACTAATATGAATTATTAGTATTTCCATTGTTATTATTATTTTGTTATGCTGTCCTGATGTGAACCTGGTAGGGGGTGATGGAGGGGGATAATATGTATTGCTAATTGCTGTCACAAAAATAATAAAACAATTGTTTACAAAGAAGACTACCACAAGCTCCCTACCCAAGCAAGTAATTCGAGCTGCCTCACTGTGATTATCACAGGTGTTCTTTCCCCAGGGCAAAGATGAACAATGCCACAGATTGGGATCGTGTTTCCTACATTTGATGTTATCCAGCCAGTTAGGGCTTAATTCCACTCTTCCTTTAGCAGATATCTCACTTCCAGATTTTCCACAGTTCAACTCTTGGCAGATCAGACTGGCTATTTCTTCATGTAGTTCGTTAACACACACGTTATCCCAGGTTCCATTGTAGAACAGCTTCAGATTCCCCTCACAGCCCTCAGAGAGTCTGATCTCTTTATACTCTGGTGGGAAAAAAAAAGGATTAATAAGCACTTAATAAGTTTTGCATGTTTTAAACAAACACCATTCAAATATATGTATACTCAATCATATGTTTAATAAAAATTAATGCATATCTTACATGTGGTTATGTACCTTCATTTTAACCTCAGTGAATATTATCAGTGTTAAACCATTATCAGCTAATATAGTAAAAAAAAAAGAGCATCAGTTAGCACACTTTACCTGAGCACATGACTCCTACGTCCTCCTTGTGTCCACATTCATCCTCTCCACACAGCTGGAATCTGCAGTTCCACAAGGACGTCTCATTCCCCACACACTCCACCTCGTTCAGCCATATAGGTCCAGTTCCAGGTCCAAACTGGGCTGGTACCGGGGCACTGAGGGCCACTCCACACTGCAGCTCTCTGCAGACCACCTGCGCATCCTCAATACCCCACAAGTCATCACAAACTGTCCCCCATGATCCATTGAGAAAAACCTCCAGCCTTCCAGCACAGCCTCCTCCAGAACCAACCAGCCTGATGGAGCTGTGAGCTGAATTATGCTTACCTACACACATGCACACACACAGCGTAGAAATTACGTTTGATAAGGACAGTCTGATAACAGTGTTATCTATTATCTGTTTCTATAGTAGGTATACATCGATAACAATATGAGTAATGCCGATATCACGTTCATGTATTCATGCAAATGCACCAATACCAGCACAGCGGTTCCTATGTGACGTAAGTTAGCGCACACAGTCGTACGTAGCCTATCTTAGCTTAACACTAAAATGGTCTGAAAACACAACCCATCTTAGCCCATAGCTAAAAACAGTCTATCTTTGCTCAAAGCTAAAAAAAAAAAGGTCTGTCTTTGTCAAACATAAGAACATAGCCCATCCCTTTCTTTCAGCAGAACCTCACCACCCACCTTTATTCAGGGCCTTTGTCTTAAAGTCGTTGTCTAAACGTACTTAGACGTCCCCACCCTATATTTACTTCTTTCTGGTGAAATCCTGTATTCATTCTGCTATTATTGTACTATAGGTCATTTATGGTATTTGACTAAGTATCGTTTTTCGTGTTCAACTGCTGTAACACACACCAGATGAGCAGGTGATGTACAGCTGTTCTCTGGAGCTGCAGTTGACTGCTTGTGCACTGCTGCAGTTCCCCAGATGAGCTTCACTCCCAGTACAGTTGAAACCTGTCACACATATCTGGCTGTGTACAGGACTGGATGAAGAAGAGCTGGGGAAACTGAATACAGAGCCACAGCCCAGCTGTCTGCAGACCACAGAGGCCTCATATTCACTCCAAGAGTCCAGCAGAACTCTCCTCCAGTCCTGTCTGAAGTACACCTCCACCTCCCCCTCACATTCCATTCCTCCAGATAAACGCACACGCCCGTCATGTAATGCCAGAGAGGAACCTGAAGAGAAAAATACAATTTAGTGATTTTGAATCATTCGCTGACACAGACATAAGATATACACAGTTTGAGAGCTCACCATTACAGATGACACCAGCATCCTGTTTATGAGAGCATGCAGTTTGACTCCATGATGAAATGGGACATTGTGACAGGTGTGTTTCGTTCCCCTGACAATCAAACACATCAGCCCAGATCCGGCCACTCCCCTCCCCAAACCAGTCTGATCCCACCACAGCCACAGCACTCCCACACTTCAGCTGACCACAGAGGACACTGGCAGCTCTCATATCCCAGCTTACATCACACACTGTGCCCCACTCACTGAGGTACTGGAGCTCCACTCGACCAGAACAGGAGTCAGAGCCGTTTACCAGCCGAGCCCCTGTGTGACCTGAACATAGAGCAGAGAGATCAGTGATTGTCATTGCTCATGTAAATACACATATTTTGAATACAATTATGAATATTAGAATGCTTTTTGTATTAATGACGGATTAAATACTGATACTTAACCAGTACATGTTATTCCCACGTCGTTCTCATGAGTGCAGGTGTTTTTGCTTATGGGTGTTTTTTTACAGAAGTAAATCTGAGTTTCATCTCCTCTACAGTGAAGCCTCTCTGACCACACTTGACCCTCCCCTCTGCCAAAAGCAGCTGCTCCCTTCACCTCCACAGAAAGCCCACAGCCCAGCTCTCGACACACAACCTCTGCATCCTGCTGGTCAATCTCAGCATCACACACCGTGTACCATTTATTCCTATATGGTACTTCCAGTCTTCCAGAACATTTGTGAGGACCATCTGTAAGTCTGGGTTTATCACCTGTTGTTTTGAAACTTGATAAACATCATATTACAATAAACCTGCATATATTGTTAAAGATATGCTATGTAATAATTATACATATTAAATAAAAACAGGACTAACCTGTACAGATGACTCCAGCATCTGCTGTATTACAATAACGCCCACGTGAGTGAGCAAAGCAGTTCATCAGTGAAGACTCTGATCCACTACAACGTGCAAACCCAATCATTGAATGTGAACTTGAATCAAAACTAGCAATGTGTAAAACATCCATACAGCCCAGCTCTCTACACACCACTGCAGCATCAGTCATGTCCCACTTATACATACACACTCCTTTCCACTGTTTATTATCATACACCTCCACTCTCCCAGCACAGCGACTCCCACCATCCACCAACCTCACACTGTCTGTACAACAGAGAGAGAGAGAGAGAGAGAGAGGGAGAGAGAGAGAGAGAGGGAGAGTAAGAGAGTAAAAGAGTAAGAGAGAGAGAGAGAAAGAGAGAGAGAGAGAGAGAGAGAGAGAGAGAGAGAGAGAGAGAGAGAGTGATTAGTTAATGTCTGTAATAAAGAAGGGTATATGATGCAGAGTCAAGGCGTTATGATGATTTAAAGTGAAATGTCTGTTTTTATTTATATTGTGTTCTTATAAATGGTAAAACAAATGATCAAAACACACAAAATAAAAAATATACCATAATCTGATCATTACAGATATGCATGTACCTACCAGCTTTAGACAGCTTCAGTGTGGAGCACAGAAGAATGAGAACCACAAATCTGTCCATCTCCATCTGAGCTGCACACAGTCTGTTTACCTTCACCTCCTGTACTCCAGAGAGACTGAATAAACTGAGAGAGAGAGAGAGAGCGAGAGAGAGAGAGAGAGAGAGAGAGAGAGAGAGAGAAGCTCCCCACAACCGCCAATCACACTCACTGTTACCTTATTAGAAAGAGAAGAGGAAACCATCAAACATTTTCAGTGACAAATCAGAGGAGGCATTTTCTCTCCCTCCATATATATCAAAAGAGCGTCAGCGCTGATGAACAGAACTCCACCTCCGTCTCTAGAGGAGTGTGTGTGAGGAGAGGCGCTCACAGCAGTGTGGTGAGAAACACAGCAACATACAGGAGACTGACTTCAGAGAGGAAACACTCCAGCATGTGCAGAGACGCATGTTGATAAACATCACATACATACGTTTGTTTTTGTGGGTTTTGTTCTCACTACTTAGATCCATTACTCCATTCATTTGCTGGAGACTTACCCAAACCTTAACCAGAAATACTATTACCCGTACCCTAACAATGACATTCATTTTAAACCTAGCCTTAACCTCACCCTAAGCCTAACCTTAAGATTTAATGATTTACACCAGGAGGACTAAAGGTCACTGTAATGTGAGTATGTGATTCAGGTTTGAACCCAGGAACATTGCCTTTATCACCTGAGTACATTTTCCTCTCCACAAGATGGCAGCAGAGGATTAATGACCAGTGAAATATGAGTTTAAGGTGGTTAAGTGTGTGAGGTCACTGCACATGTCCTAATGTGTTCAGTGTACTGAGGGTGGGTTGGGGTTGATATTCTGTTGTTCCCAGTGCTGAATCTACCTCTATCACCTGAGCAGAGAAACTGCGTTGAGTTGTACTGCTATTTTGAGCCACTGGGGGCAGCACACAACTCCTCTTCCAGCCTGGGCACCAAGCTGTCTTTCACCAAGCTGCAGGTTTTAACTTCATCATTATGATGTTCGGTTTAAGAAATGTTTCCTACTCTATTAATTCTTTTTACATCAAATTGGATCAGTCTATTGTATCCTGAAGCACAGTTGCAGATTACTATATATAAAAGTAATATAATCTGATTACCTTCATTTATAAATACACCTCTCGGTGCAACTTAGACACATCATCAGTGATGTTACCTGGGGTCATTGGGTGTTTCGGGTCTTTCAACATCATACACCCTTGCCCAGGCGACCCAACCAGGGGTGATCAGGCCCCGGCTTGTGTCTAAGTAGCTAGTAAGGTAAGCCACGGGTGTCCCCTCTTGATCCACAGCCATCTTGACGCTCTCTCTGCAGCATCTGTGATTTTCCCGATGGCTTTTCTAGTGTGCAGACCTCTTATCCCTAACCTTTTAAGAGCCTTACAAAGTGACTGACCTGCAAAGCCCCTACAGCCAACTTCGATGGGATCACACCAGGTCCTCCATCCCTTGCTTCGGCACACACTTGCCAGTTCCTCATACTTTGCCCTCTTCCTTTCATAAGCCTCCTCCATCCGGAGGAGTGGTTTATTAATAAAGGAATGCATTTATCAGACCACTGGTGGTGATGGCATAATCATTTTCTGCCCTTACTCTAGTCCCAGAGTCTTCTTAAAAAAAAAAAAACAGGACATTTTTACTTTTTTTGTGCCTTCCTACTTTTCATTAGATTCTCTTTCTGTGCTAAATGGGAAGAAAGCAGGAAACACCCTGGGCAGGCAGCCAATCGATCACAGGGCAGACTCTCTGTCTCTGTCTCTCTCTGTCTCTCTTTCTCTCTCTCTCTGTCTCTCCTGATATTTCCTAATTGGACAGGAAAGTCAGTTTGTGTTTTGGTCTGTGATCCTGGCCATTTCCACCCTGAGTTGCAAACACGGCCGTGCGGCAGTCATGAAAGTCAGCAAATGAACTGGACCAACAGAGATAACGTGCAATCCTGCTTGACCTAAAAAGCCCTATGCCCAGAGGCGAGTAAAACAGGAGTGAATATTAGCATAGCTTTTGAAAGATGGAGGCAAGTATGAGCTCAGAAGAGTTTTAAGATGGATACGGAGTTGGCTAAATTTCTCTTCTAGTAAGAAAGAACTCAGCTCAGCTAGGCTAAGCTAATCTTAGCTTATTCATTCACCAACCCTGTTGGTGCTAACCATTAAAATGCTAACATGCTAGTGTTAACTGCATGTATCAGTAGCACCGTGTGATGTCCAAACCAAGTATTGATATTCATGTCCTTATAGTTTGAGTTGTGTGTCTGAAGCGATGCATGTGGCCTAGAAAAAGAGCTGGGTTTCGTGGTATATGTGGTCAGAGAGCTGATAAGTGTTGTGGAATAAGCAGGCAGCGGTGCATGTGAACATTATTCTCCTTTATCACTATTATTTATGAGTCACTGTAGTTTAGAACTTTTGATGGTGTTTCTGTAATGTGAAACATTTAGTTTCCTGTTGTTTGAAATGTTTTTTGTACGTTCATGTAGTCTGTAACTGTAACTGCAGTACCTATTTTAACCACTTGCTGTCAATATTACGTACAATAAATTCAACATCTCCTAAACATCTGACTTCATGTCATTGGACTGTGGGAGGAAACCGGAGCACCTGGTGAAAACCCCAAGCAAACACGGGGAGAACATACAAACTCCACATAGTCTCTCAGTATGGCATCGGGTCACCAACAGGCTAATGCAACATGCCAGACATCTCTGCCTGGAGTTGTAGAGGCTCCTAATGGTGTCATCTGATAATCCATCCCACGCAGCTTGAATATTCTCACAGTTCTTGCAGATTTGACAGTAGGGGTGGAGGTGGAGTGACAACAGGCCTTCTGGTCATATGACATGTGACAACAAATCTTGGCACTGACCACGGTGCCTCCACACACAGATTTGTTGATCATAACAGTCTGTGTGCATGTAGTGCTGTGTTGTACAGCTGCCTGCCAATGGTGTTGCCACTAACAGGATGACTCATAGAGGACATCACTGCTCACTGAATGTCGACAATTGTAGCTATTGGGTCACTCTGCGCATGCGGACAATTCATGGGTTCTACAGCATGTTATGGTAATATCCACTTGGCATGCAATACATCAATAAGGCCATCCTGCTTCCCAGAGCCCTTCGATACGACACCTCTCAAACTCATCCAACTGCTTGAACTGCTTTTGAACTCTTCTCTGAGGCATACTTCACTAGCAAAGGATGGTACCAAGGCAACAGCACGAGTCAGAATCAAAAGCACATGCAACAGAACAATCTTATACAGACTGTCAGGTACAGGGATAAGGCCCGTCTTGGCTTAAATTGCATGTGCATCCGAGTGTGAAACTTGAATCACTCCTTGATTCCTTTTTTCTATGACTATTGCATACCTTAGTAGGACTAATAATAAAATAGCTGAAATCTATGAACTCACGATAAAGGCCATTTTCTAACATACTTGCTTTCTGAAAACAGCACAGAGTTCACAGGCAGGAGCAAAGCTGAACGGTTTCACTCAGTGGGGGAATTCAAGTCTCTGCTCCTTTTTGTTTCTAGGTGCTTCTCTGGTTTTACAGGAGTGAATGAACCGTGGTTATATACAGTTACTGTAGCGTTACGTGATGTCACTCAGAGCCTAGTGGAGCGGCTTCAGATAACACATTAAGCAGTGCTGCAGTCTGTCAGTCTCAGACTCGTGTTAAAAACCACATTTGTTTTTTGTATGTAAAAATCAGCTCATATACTTTTCAGTGGTGAACACACACAATGATGACCCAGTAGTAGTAGTAGCAGTACTGCGACTGTCAAGCCACAGACATGCTCACCCACACTCTTCTGTGTGGTGTTTATTCATCTCCCGCTTATCCCATAGACTCCTATTTATTTTTAGCAAACCGTTCCCCTTTAAATATCGCACTGCGCTGCAGTCCGTCAGTCTCGGGCTCAGCGTTAAAGATGGCATTCATTTGTGCATTTTTCATCCATAAAAATCAGAAACTAAATGAATGGATCTTAACAGTGATTATTTCCCTGGATGGGCCGGTGATTCCTCTGGGTAGGCATAGCTTATTTCTGTGTGGGCCTTCTGTGTGACCTGATCAACCAACGCTAATGAGGACAGAATATCGTCCAGTTACAGTGTACAAAACAGAAGGTAGACCAGGTCAAATCAACCGAGAGTGTAGAACTGTCATATTCTAATTTTTAACTGCTACAGTGTGAAGGTGGGTAAGGACACCCTACATTTAGCACTAGTTATTGTTTAGCTTGTTGGTAGCATTAACCTGCTAACTAACTACTCACTAGCGGTTAGACACTTTTTGGGTGTTTAGATTCATTGTCAGGTCACACTGGAGAAGACTGAAACGTGTGACCAACATTAAATGTGGCATGAGACTGTGAGATCAGATCTTCCTAGGGTGAGACTCATGGTGAGCGACACACACTGGAGTGTATAGAGACAAGGAGACAGGATGCAAGTGCAAGTTATACTGATTTAATATGGACCAAACTTCACCAAAACATGAAAAACAAAGTAGCAAGATAAAAAGAAACTAAAGACTGTCAGGAACAGACCTTAAACAAACTGAGCAACAACAGAAACACACAGAACTCCAAACAAACAAACAAAGGAAACAACTAGTATAAATACTCACGGGGGGGGAGGAGCCATAAACTACAGATAGGTGTGAGGCAAGACGGTGGAAAACAGAAGCACATGGCACTGGACAACAAAAGGCACATGGACGTAACAGGAGAGAAACAGAGACAGAAACAGAAAACCAAAGAGAAACAGAGACAGAAACAGAAAGAGGAGTTAGACAGGATGTTACACACACCCCGGCAGCTTTGTGGTTTTCCCTGTCAGCTTTGTTGGTTTTTGGTGTGTACTGAAACGGAAGCTTGACAGAAATTACAGTTGACGAACAGGTGCTTATCAACAGCACTGCTACAATGCTACATGTAGACCTGCTCTAACTGCACATTTATAATATACAGCCTACCTATACATTCAATCATTTGTATTACAGTCATCATCGTCATAACCTTACACAGCTTAGTCCAACTACAGTCACAGCTGCAGGAGGGAAATCTCATTGTAACTGATGGGTTCCATGAGGCCATGTACTCTGACAAGACTCCCAGGCAACATTTGTTTTTATAGTTAGTGTAGATAGAAACCAGGTTCAGTTATATATGTTCTATTTAAAAATGGCAATAATTCATAATACTGTAAATGATCTCTGAATCCCTCTACCTCTCCTGAACACACTGATCCACAAACCGCAAACAACCAGAAGCAGCACTATGACCAAGAAGAACAGCACTCCCAGAACCAGGGGAGACACTGGATAGATGGATGAAGGAGTTTGTTGAGGAGTGATTGTGCTCTCTGAGAAACTGCAAAAAAGAATAGAAATTCTATAAAAGACACAACAGCAGAGTCCCAAATGTTTTAAGAAAACAAAAATTACCACACTCGACTGGCGAAAATAACACACATGAAATTCACAGGTTTTGAAAAAACTCCAACTACACAACTGAGTAATAGCAACAATCATTCGTCTGATCTACAATCTCCCTTCCTCATCTTCCTTTCAGTAATTTGGCTCTACCAGTATCATGAGAAGACAAACAGCCCCTTGGCATGTATTTGTATGTACAACATACCATGCTGAGCAGTTTGTATACATCTCATCTGAGCATACTACATTCTCTGAGCTATCCCAGCACACTTCTGAAGAGCTACAGCATGCCTGTTGATCAGTAGTGGAGACTTCCAGAGTGATTGTAAATGTAGGCCTAGACGGAGGACTATACTGTTTTGTTCTTTGTGGCAGCTGAACCTGTTTTTTTGGAGATCTTTTCAAGAGGTCCTTGGGCTACTCCTGTGGCTAACTTTCTGACTGCCTGTTCAGAGCAGCTTCTGTGTGTGGCTGAGTGATGTTCCTTCTACTTGCAGAAAATGGGTGAAATCCTGCTGGAGTTAGGAAATCCAGCTGAAACCTGCGCCGCTGATATGCTACTCAACTCTTTGTTGTGAAGGTCTTAGCAGAGTTCTTCGCCTGTATCCATCATTTAACGTTTCTTGCATGACAGCTTTTGTTTAATTGCAGTCAGAGGTGGGTACCCCCAGGGACATTTTGAGGGGGCTCCAGTACCCCCTGAATTCAGAACGGCAACTGCTGAAAACATTCATAATAATACTTTTGAACTTTCTAGTCATTTGAGTGCCATTTAGGTGTAGAGAAGACTCATGTGTGCTTACACAAGACTTTATCTTATATTCTATGATCTGCAGTTTTCTAAAAATTCATTCATTCATTCTGAGATTTGGCTGCTTTGGAGGTGGATCAATAAAACACAGTGAGATACAAAAAGGGATGTATGCAGAGAGGCACCTCCCACTGCTTTCTCATGTTAAAGCTCACAGTGTGACTGTTAATATGACAGAAAGAGAGAGAACAGTTTCCATGTGTGGAAAATGGCCCCACAGCAGATGTTAATGATTGGCTAAAAGGAGTGATTGCATTTGGGCATTCCAAAGACCGTAGTGTAAAGGAAGTAGCTGTATCTGCAGGTGTACGGAAGCGTACGGCCATACAGGTCTACCAGCAGTGGCTAAAATCTCAGTCCCCAAAAAAATTATCTTCGGAATTGTGCCAGGGAAGGCATTTACCAAAACCTGGCCCCACTGCCCAAATTAGTTGATGCAAGAATGGATGCACAGTGATGTCACCTACATCCAGAAACATGTCCAGTCCATGGCAAATCGAATCACAGCTGTTATTTGTGCTTGTGGAGGTATTTTGGACGTATTAGTTCCAGGCAACAAAGTCTTTGTTCAGTGATTTTACATATGGATTAGATTAGGTTAGGATGTATTTAACTGTCTAGTTTTTGTTGGTTAAATACCTGTCTGGTCTAAATATCATATAAACAGCTGCATTATACGTTTAAGAATACTCTGAATATTTTTATATATTTACTTACATAAAATGTTGTTTTTCTCCATTGCATTTGATAGGCGTCATAGGTGAGGTAGTAGAGGGCACATATATATCTGTAAGTATTTTTGTAAAAAAAATAACAATCACCAATCGATATTAACCAACATTAGTCACTATGACTACGCAAAACTACATTAATGGGATTTTCACTGTAACTCTACAGATTATTAAAGTTAAATAAATCCTTAAAAATCCTGCAGATGACCTGCGCAGGTGACTCCAGCAGGCTGCCTATGGGAGCAGTCAGTGTGGCTCTTTAGGGAATGAGGACAGTCCCACAGGTGAATCTCATTCCCTCTACACTTCACTCTGTTCATCCAGACAGTCCCTGAACCAGCACTAAAGACAGTACCCCCATCAGCACTCAGCGCCGAACCACAGCCCAGCTGCCTGCAGATCACCTGAGCATCCCTGATGTCCCACTGATCATCACACACAACCCCCCACTGATTGTTATGATACAGCTCCAGCCTCCCAGAGCAGCTTCCGTTTCCTCCACTCAGCCTGAGAGGCAGGCGATCTACATCACACACATCACACACGAGGAGATACAGAAACACTGATTATGCAAGGTACTCTCAAAATAAACTTCAGTACAACTATGAACAACAAGACTGAAACAAAATATTTGTGAAGAGGAGGAGTAACAGTTGTGATTAAAGCTGTATGTAATATTGAATATAATAACTCAAGAGTTCTTACTTGTGCACTGTCTCTGGTGGGGAGACAAAGAGCAGCTCAGACCTTCCCTATCTATGAAAATGCAAAAATAACATTTAGATGCTAAAATGAATTTGCTTTTTGATGCGACCATTCACATTTAATGTTAACACGGTGTCTACTCGGGTAAGTACGCGTACAGCACTCCATACAAAACATCAATGATCAAGTGGTGTCTAAACCAGTATGTCACCACCTGAGCAGGACGTAGATAACTCGCAGCAAAACAAAGAGAACAAAGCCTCTCAGCGAAAGACCCCAATAAATCATGGCTTTTGTTTGCACTACTTCTACACTACACGCCTTTAGAGAGACTACATTACCTCTACACTACCACCAGAAACTACACTACTTTACATTACCAAGCTTTTACACTACACTTACATCTACTTTACCACGCCTTTACACGACACTACTTTACACTACACGCCTTTTTACACTGCCCTTCCTCTATTTACATGCCTTTACACTACACACTGTCTACACTAACGCCTTTCACACATTACCAAAACCCCCCCCCTTTAACACTGCATTACTTCTACCCACTACACGCCTATTTACACTCACGCCCACACCACATACTTCTATTCACTAAATTGCCTTGATTAACGCAAGGCCAATACTATGTACACTAACGCACTTTTACATACACTACCTTCTACACTACACTAGCTTTTATAACTACATTATTTTACATTCTATTTTAGATTTACACTACATACCATTAAATCACATATAAGTTTTTACAGATACTGTTATGGGCCTCCTCACTAATTTAAACAAAAGGAAAACTCTTAGGAAGAGTAATGTGTAGATATATTTAGATATATTTAATCAGAAACCTGCCGTTTGTAAAGTTTACTCTTTAACAGAACTAACAAAAAAACAAATCATCCTACGTATATGTCTGAAAATCGACCTCAGATGCAGCCATTCACATCTTTACCTTGATTCTCCCACTCATCTAGTTCTCACCAATGGCTCACTTATCTGAATAACATCATTTAGCTACATCACTGTTCACACTACGGGACAATCTAAGGTATGTTACATTGACTTGCCAATTACCAGATCATCGAGCACTGATTAGACGGCCTCATTTTCTAAACAGAGAGTGTAAATAAGTTAATACATATTATATAATTTACCAAGACGTTTTGTCAATTATTAGCAAACGTGCTAAGACTATACAAAATTGTCCACATTTTGCATTTATTGTGTGTTTTTCTCTCAGTGGATGTGACTCTGGCATGCTGATAACACGCTCTCCATCCTGAACTCATCTGTCGATGATGGAAAAACAAGTCAACCACATGAGAGACACAAAACAGAAACTTCCTGCCAATCAAACAGGATTTGATTATTCTGTTTCAGTTCTGGAAAGGGGATCTCTCAGGGAGGTTTATTATGAGGGCAGGCAG